>CM019149.1:271799259-272261226 GCA_009733165.1 Naja naja | reverse complement strand
GTTATGTATGTAGGTTTAAATGTTATTGGTTTATTTGAATTGGTCTTGTAAAATGTCAAATGGTATTGGTTTAAATAGTGCGGGAAGAAACCCTGCACTCCCATTGGCTAACAGCTTCTGACTGCCGGCTATAAAAGCAGCCGTAGCCTTACCGGACGGGTCCATTCGAGCTGTTGTCATTAATAAAGTCTTTTGCTGGAATTCCTCGCGTCTGACTCTTCATGCAAACTTAACACTGGCGGCGGATGGGATTTCCCTGAAGAGAGAAGGCAGCGGCGAACAAGCAACTGGCGAGATGGCTGCGCTGAACACCCCCAGCACCGTTCGATCGGCGGCGGAAGACTGGGAATCGTATGCAGACCGGTTCCACATGTTCCTGGAAGGAACGATGTTCCTGCCGCATCCCGAGAGACGGAAGAGGCGGTCTTTCAACACTGCGGTCCGGCAGTCTTCAAAATGGCGGCGTTGGCGGGAGCAGCAGAATGAAGGTAATAGAATGGCCGAATTAGAAAGACTTTTAAGAGCCCATTACGCCCCACAAGTATCGTGCCTCATTAAGAACACGCGAATTTTACCGTCGGGATCAAGGGATAGCGAGTGTTAATGACTTCGTGGCAAGCTTAAGGGACATTGGGGTGCTTGTGACTTTACCAACGTAGAAGAAGGCCATGCGTGATCGGTTTGTTTTGGGCCTTAAAGATAAGATCTTACAAAGCAAACTGTTAATGAAACCAAAATCACGCTTAAAGAGGCTATTGAAGAGGCTGTTTCAGCAGAAGCCACCAAGTCCTCAGCTGCGGCCATGAAAAAGATTAACAAGGCCTCAAGCCAGGCCTCAAGCCATTCTGATGGGGAAAAATCCTCAACAACTCATTGCAAACAAATAGACTCTGATTCGGATAGCAGTGAGGAGAAGAGGGATTTTAAGCTCAGAATGGAGAAAAAAGAAAAGACTCTGAGAAAAACAGGCAAGTTCGTTTGCAGAGGCTGTGGGGGGCCACCCCGCACTGAATGCAAGTTCTTTGACTCCATTTGCCTCGTTGTGAAAGGGGCCATATAGCCAGAGTCTGCAAATCATCCAGAACTCCACCATTCAGGAAGAAATTTCCTGAGGAAGATTTTAAGCCCAACAATTTAATTGGAAAATGGGGTGAAATCCAAAAGCAAATGGCAAGAGTGAAACTCACCAAACAATATCCATTGGTCAGTCTTCACATTTAAATAGCAGAAAAGTACATGTGAAGGTGTTTATTGAAGGGAGACCGTGCCACATGGAAGTGGACTCAGGCTCTTATTTATCTATGGTGTCATGGGACACTATACACAGACTCTTTCAAGAATTCAGAAAAAACATTTCCAGAAGCAAGCACTGACCCTCAAAGACTACCAAGGAACAAGATTCCAGTAGTTGGGCGAGGGAATTCAACGTGCAGTTTAAAGGCCACACCAAAGCGTTTGCCACTGACCATCGTGGACAAGGATCGCCCAAGTTTGCTGGGACTTGAGTGGTTCAAGCCACTTGGCATCGAGGTGACTGGCATCCATCACGTGAGCAGTTCTGACTGGGAAGAGTCCTTGAAGTCTGAGTTTCCAGAGGTCTTCAGCGAAGGACTGGGCAAGTATATGGGGACCCCTATTGCTTTCAGTTTAGACCCCAAGGTGCCCCCAATTCGTTTAAAGCCCAGGAGGGTTCCATTTGCTTTAAAGGAAAAAATTGATGCACAATTAGATAAGCTCATCGCCAAGGGGTTTTGGAACCTACTGACCACTCCAGATGGGAAACACCCATAGTCACACCAGTCAAGGCTGATGGGTCAGTGAGAATCTGTGGTGACTACAAGGGGACACTTAACCATGCTGCTGCAGCAGAGCGCATACCCTGTACCTGTTGTGCATCATCTGCTCCATTCCCTTGGCAGGGGTACAGTATTTGCTAAACTGGACTTAGCTCAGGCATATCAACAATTAACAGTTGATGATGCCACTGCAGAGGCACAAACAATTGTGACTCATAGAGGTGCCTTCAAATGTAAAAGACTACAATTTGGAGTAAGCGTGGCACCTGGCATTTTTCAAAGTCTTATGGAAAGAATGTTGCAAGGACTGCCTGGGGTAGTGCCTTATTTTGATGATGTGTTAATCTCTGCTGAAAATGACACTCAGCTTCAAGAGAGACTCAGAGAAGTCCTTACCAGATTCAGAAAAGCAGGTTTGAAAGTCAAGGAAGACAAATGCACTCTCAAAACAGACAGAGTTGAATTCCTGGGGTACATGATTGATAAACAGGGCATCCACCCCACTGATGCCAAGGTTAAAGCGATCAAGGAAGCCCTAAACCTCGTTGCAAGTCAGATCTGCAAGCCTTCCTTGGCCTTATTAACTTTTATCACATGTTTCTACCTCACAAAGCATCTATTGCTGAACCCTTACATCGTTTACTTGATAAGAAGGCTGCTTGGATCTGGGGGGAAGGAACAGTCAGCATTTAACAGTATTAAGAGACTAATCACGTCTGATGCTGTGTTGATTCAATTCTCTGAGAATTTACCTGTTGTTCTGACTTGTGATGCATCCCCTTTGGAGTGGGAGGGGTTTTGAGCCATAGGCTTCCCAATGGCGGGAAGCCCCAATTGCATTCTACTCGCACGCTGTCCAAAGCAGAGAGGAACTACAGCCAATTGGACAAGGAGGCTTTAGCAGTTGTAGCAGCTGTTAAGAAATTTCATGAATATCTGTATGGCAGGTCATTCACCATTGTTACAGATCACAAACCTTTGCTTGGCATCGTGGCAGGAGACAAACCTACACCTATTATCCTGTCACCAAGAATGCTGAGGTGGACTGAATTTCTTGCAGCCTACTCCTACAAACTGATTCACAGGCCTGGCAAGGACATTGGACATGCTGATGCACTGAGTCGTTGCCCACTACCTTGCCACAAGGAAGACTGTGAACTTGAGACTCACACCTTTTTCCTGGAGACGTTGCTAAGCTTCCAGTCCATGCTGCTGAGATTGCCAGAGAATCTGCCAAAGATGCTGTGTTGGCACCTGTTATGGGCTGGATTAAGAAAGGTTGGCCTCTTCAAGATCTACCTCACTTTGCTCAACCTTTCAAATCCAGGCAAACTGAATTATCTGTATTAAGAGGATGTATTTTGTGGGGTAACAGGGTGGTTATTCCTGCAAAACTGCAAAGGGAGTTTTGGAAATGTTACATGAGGGTCATCCTGGGATTGTAAGGATGAAAGGTTTGGCCAGGAGTTATGTATGGTGGCCAGGTATTGACAAAATGGTTGAAAACTGGGTTGCATCTTGTCCCAATTGCCAGGTAGTCAGGCCTGCCCCACCTCACGCCCCACACAGGAATGGGAATGTCCTAGGGGCCCATGGTCTAGAATCCACATTGATTTTGCAGGTCCTACAAGAGGGCACACGTTTCTAGTAATTGTTGATGCATACTCCAAATGGCTAGAGGTTATTCTCATGACTTCTACTACTACTGAGGCTGTTATCAAGCAGCTCAAAAGCTCTTTGTAACCCATGGGTTACCAGATGTCCTTGTCTCTGACAATGGCCCTCAATTCACGTCTAACATTTTTGAATCCTTTCTAGCTCAACAGGGCATCAGACATGCCCTTACAGCCCTGGGCACCCTTCCCAACGGCCGGGCTGAACGTATGGTGCGCTTTACAAAGAAAAGCTTCAGCAGCTGGGTCCTGGGGACATCTGAGAAGCTTGAAAAGCTTCTTAGTGTTCAACACATCACTCCTAGCCCATCAACTAACTTGTCCCCAGCAGAGTTGTTAATGGGCAGGAAACTTAGGTCTTCCCTTGACCGACTTCATCCCACTTATGCACCCAATACACCACTGGATTCCACTTCCAAAGTTCGTTCTTTCAGTGTGGGAGATTCTGTCTATGCTAGGAACCTTACAGGTGAACCTTTGTGGATTCCTGCTGAAATAACTCACATCACTGGCCCTCTTTCTTACAGGGTTCAAACAGAGGATGGCCTCCTCTGGAGCAGGCACATTGACCAACTTAGATCCCGGTTCACTCAGGAACATCGCCCCTGTCTCTCTCTAGGTCCCTCACCTGATGTCTCTTCTAGGGGAAGGGGAGGAACAGGAGGAATATCAGCAAACAGGAATCAACCCCTTGTGTAACGAGCCATTGCGGCAGGAACCATCCCGAACCCTGTCACAATGCCAAGATCCATCCTTAGAAGTAGAGTCATTACGACAGGAACCATCCCGAACCCTGTCACAATGCCTAGATCCATCCTTAGAAGTGGAAGATTGTACATCACTACCAGATTTGGGTGTTGACATTGGAATGGAGATGGGTTGGGAGGAGAGACCAGATTCTAACAGTCTAACAGGGTCTTCTTTCACAGGAAGTCCTAACAGGGAAATGTCAGCAGACACATTTCCCTCTCACTGGGTGAGAACAATAAAGATTCTGAACCACGAAGGTCTCAACGTACACGTAAGAGCCCCACCTATTTAAGGGAATACATTAGATAGGTTGGGGTTTGGTATGGACTGAACCTAGTGGGGAGGGGTGTTATGTATGTAGGTTTAAATGTTATTGGTTTATTTGAATTGGTCTTGTAAAATGTCAAATGGTATTGGTTTAAATAGTGGAAGAAACCCTGCACTCCCATTGGCAGCTACGGCTGCCGGCTATAAGAAGCAGCCGTAGCCTTACCCGGACGGGTCCATTCGAGCTGTTGTCATTAATAAAGTCTTTTGCTGGAATTCCTCGCGTCTGACTCTTCATGCAAACTTAACATAAAGGCTCAGCAATGGATGCTTTGTGAGGTAGAAACATGTGATAAAAGTTAATAAGCCCAAGGAAGGCTTGTAAGTCTGTCTTGCATCTAGGTTTAGGGGCTTCCTTGATTGCTTTAACCTTGGCATCAGTAGGGTGGATGCCATGCTTGTCAATCATGTACCCCAGGAACTCAACTCTGTCTCTTTTGAGTGTGCATTTGTCTTCCTTGACTTTTAAACCCGCTTTTCTGAATCTGGTAAGGACTTCTCTGAGTCTCTCTTGAAGCTGAGTGTCATTTTCAACAGAGATTAACACATCATCAAAGTAAGGCACTACCCCTGGCAGTCCTTGCAACATTCTTTCCATAAGGCTTTGAAAATGCCAGGTGCCACGCTTACTCCAAATTGTAGTCTTTTACATTTGAAGGCACCTCTATGAGTCACAATTGTTTGTGCCTCTGCAGTGGCATCATCAACTGTTAATTGTTGATATGCCTGAGCCAAGTCCAGTTTGGCAAATACTGTACCCCTGCCAAGGGAATGGAGCAGATGATGCACAACTGGTACTGGGTATGCGCTCTGCTGCAGCGCATGGTTAAGTGTCCCCTTATAGTCACCACAGATTCTCACTGACCCATCAGCCTTGACTGGTGTGACTATGGGTGTTTCCCATCTGGAGTGGTCAGTAGGCTCTAAAACCCCTTGAGCAATAAGTTTATCTAATTGTGCATCAATTTTTCCTTTAAAGCAAATGGAACCCTCCTGGGCTTTAAACGAATTGGGGCACCTTGGGATCTAGGCTGAAAGCAATAGGGGTCCCCATATACTTGCCCAGTCCTTCGCTGAAGACCTCTGGAAACTCAGACTTCAAGGACTCCTCCCATTCAGAGCTGCTCACGTGATTGATGCCAGTCACCTCGATGCCTAGTGGCTTGAACCACTCAAGTCCCAGCAAACTTGGGCGATCCTTGTCCACGATGGTCAGAGGCAAACGCGTTTGGTGTGGCCTTTAAACTGCACGTTGAAATCTCTGCTCCAACTACTGGAATCTTGTTCCCTTGGTAGTCTTTAAGAGTCAGTGCTTGCTTCTGGAAATGCTTCTTCTGAATGTTGGGAAAGAGTCTGTGGATAGTGTCCCATGACACCATAGATAAATAAGAGCCTGAGTCCACTTCCATTTGGCAAGGCCTTACTTCAATAAACACCTTCACGTGTACTTTTCTGCTTTTTAAGGGTGAAGAATGACCAATTGTGATTGTTTGGTGAGTTTCATTCTTGCCATTTGCTTCTGAATTTTGCCCCATCTTTTCAAGGAAATTGTTGGGCTTAAAGTCTTTGTCAGGAAATTTTTTCCTACTAGGTGGAGTTCTGGATGATTTTCAGACTCTGGCTATGTGACCCGTTTCTCAGCGTAGGCAGATGGAGTCAAAGAACTTGCATTCAGTCGGGGTGGCCCCCACAGCCTCTGCAATAGAATCCTTGCCTGTTTTTCCCAGAGTCTTTTCTCTTCTTCTCCATTCTGAGTCTAAAATCCCTCCTCTGCCTCACTGCCATCTGAATCAGAGTCTATTTGTTGCAATGGGCTGTTGTGGATTTTTCCCCATCAGAATGGCTTGAGGCCTGGCTTGAGGCCTTGTTAATCTTTTTGGCAGCTGCTGAGGACTTGGTGGCTTCCGCTGAAACAGCTTCTTCAATGGCCTCTTTAAACGTGATCTTAGGTTTCATTAACAGTTTGCTTTGTAAGACCTTATCTTTGAGGCCTAAAACAAACCGATCACGCATGGCCTCTTCTAAGTTGGTAAAATCACAAGCATCCCCAATGTCCCTTAAACTTGCCATGAAGTCATTAACATTCTCGCTTTCCCCTTGATCCCGACGGTAAAATTTGTGTCTCTTAATGAGGCACGATACTTGTAATGGGCTCTTAAAGTTTCTCTCGGGCCATTTCATTACCTTCAGCTCTGCAGCTCCCGCCGCCATTTTGAAGACTGCCGGACCGCAGTGTGTGAGAAATACCGCCCTCTTCCGTCTCTCGGGGATGTCGGCGAGGTCGTTTCCTTCCAGGTACATCTGGAAGCGATCCGCATACGATTCCCAGTCTTCCGCCGGATCGAGCGGGGCTGGGGGGTTGTTCAGCGCAGCCATCTCGCTCTGTTGCTTTTTCTTCGCGTCGTCTTCTCTTCAGGGAAATCCCATCCTCGTCGCCAGTGTTAAGTCTGCATGAAGAGTCAGACACGAGGAGTTCCAGCAAAGAGTTTATTAAGTGACTACAGCTCGAATGGACCCGTCCTGGCTTGGCTACAGCTGCCTCTTATAGCCTGCAGCCGTGGTTGCCAGCCAATGGGAGTGCAGGGTTTCTTCCCGCACTATTTAAACCACTCTTATTTGACATTTTACAAGAACAGTTCAAATAAACCAATAACATTCAAACCTACATACATAATAGTATCTCTTTAGGTGTTCAGTACATCTGTGAATAAAAACCTAATTCCTTGTTTGAATGAATACTTTTATAAAACTTGGTTTGTTTCAACTACATTTGTCAAATGTCCCTTAAAACTATTCTGAAGGGAATGTAAGATTAATAGAACACATTTCATATAATGAAATAATATTATAGTGTTCACATCCTTGTATAAAAAGAAAATATTTCCTGCTGATAAACCATGCATCTGTTTTCCTGTATTTTCAACATATTTTTCAAATAATTTGATACACTGGGGCATTTGGTATTTATGAAGGCATTAAATTTTTTCAAGCTTGGCACAGTCTGCAAATTTCAGTTTGAAATATATTGAATAAATTTGGAGCATGAAATACTAACAGCGTGAAGCACATAAGCAGCTTTAATATCCTTCATGCTTTAATAATACTTTACTTGTCACATATTGGCAATATTAATTAAAATGAATTTGTTGTTATTGTAAGTGTGTGATTATTGTAATCCTATTTTTCAGAAAAAAGAACACATAACTAAATAGGTTATATTTTACAATTTCTTTCTTTTCCAGAAAGAATTTTTTTATATTAAGAATATCAGTATTTTCCAAGGATATCAGCAGTTATTATCTGTGATATAACAGCCATGGATAAATCATGGAGTCATTATTGTAACTAAGAAGACGAACCACTCAGAAAGCTAATAATCTTCAAAGAATTAAGCAAGCTGCTTTGAATTTATATAAAATAAATTATGGATTTCTATTATTGCAATTGTACATTTATATGGAACAGAATGATATTTAAAGTAGCTTTCTCTGATAACCTGAATGGAAGAATCTCTGCACTAGAAAATAAATATGTATGCAGAGGTATACGTATATATATGCATTATAGAAGATTGGTATAGGTCTACTGTTTGATGTTTAAGTTCATAGAGTTTCCTTCAGACTTTGTAGCTTGTAACTGTAGATATATATGTTATTATTAGTTTATTACCCATAAAATTCATGTTTTGGTTGATTTGTTTTCAGGTAAAATGGTGCTATACTGGTTGTTTCCATCAGGATAATTAATAATTAGATAAGGAGATATATAAGGCATACAAGTTGAATAAATTATTATTATTATATAGTTTAGAAAACTGAAGCTGATATAGTTGAGAAATCAAATAAAAGTAGTCTAAATGTTCAGGAATGGAAATTTCACAAATACATATCTCAATATTTAAAAGAAATTTCTATTATTGATATCCCATGTTTCTTTAAGAAATTGAAGGTGGCTTACATAATTCTCCTTCTGCGCTCATGTTGTAAGGAATATGAAACCAGATAAAGAGATAACAGACAACAGATAATCAGAGTTGAAAGGGATCTTGTATGTCATCTAGTCCAATCCCCCACCCAAGCAGGAGACTCTACACCATTTCTGACAAATGGCAGTCCAACCAATATTTTATGGTTTATTAATAGAATAGAGTTTTATATTTCAGTTTCTCCAAGCTGAATATAAAACTTAACCTTTATGGAAAATTGTAAATTGTAGTTCAACATACCTGGAGGATGTCAAACTGAGATACACCTCTCGCTTGTGCTATAATTAAGGTTTACTACTCAGGTTCAAAATTAACTCCTCCAAATATGGAATAAGATCAAGTTGAGTGCAATTCTTGATCCAAACACTACCAGACAAGATAATGTAAGATTGTACTATGGCTCTGTACCCCAACAGGTCTATAAAAAAGGAAAGAAATAGCTTTCTTGAAAAACTGAGATACATTATAGGCTTACCAGGCCAATGACTGATTTTCATTTTATAGACACTTTCTTTCTTCTTTACTGAATTTCCATATTTGTTTAATTTAAACATTACTGTTCAGGTTTCCTTTGTGCTTTGTTATTTATTGCCATGCAGTTATATCTTTCATTGTTCATATGAAATTTAGATTATAAAATTGTACGTATATTAAATGCCTTATGACATTTTCACCTCCTTCTTCTCCTCCTCTAGGGATTAAGATGGTCTCTAACCTGCTGGCTTTCCATAAGGCCTGAACACCTGGTTCTGTCCCCGGGCCTGGGGCCCTGAACGTATGAAGGATCCCATCGCCTGGTAGGACTAGCAACTGTTGGTTGTGATACCTTCCTCACCTGCTGTGTATTTTAATTTGTGAATTCATGGTGGGAATTGTTTTTAATTTATTTTAAGACTGTTTACTGCCTACTTGCTGAGATAGAGCAGTCATAGAAAATTAATAAATAAATAAAGGTATGTTTTGCTCCATCTGTAAGGTTGCATTATTTCCTCTGTGAGAACAAAATTACACTGTATCTGTTTATTAAGTAGGATGCACAGCTGGGGGGGAGCTAAAGGGGATCAAGGCAGGTATGTGCACACAAATTTACAGCAAGACATACATCGAAGATATCTAATGGCCCAAGGAACAGCTGGCTTTTATTTATATCTCAACAAAGGAATTAGATCACTTCACACCATTTGAAACTGTTTGCTTTGTTTCAACTGGGACTAAATCCTCTGAGAGTTACAAAACTCTGTCATCCACTTCCAAGGAGCAATCTTGATGTCTAAGAACTTCCTCAGTCTAATTGTTCTAAGTGAAGTTCAGATCAACATAAAGAGAGCATAGACAGAAGCACCATTTTGACAAATGAAGAATGACTAAACATTCTGTCTCTACAGCTTCAGGTATTAAAGTTGATCCAAAATAAATGCAAGTACATACAAAGAGGTGTCAACTCTAAATTAATACTGTACTAAAAATTGTGTTTTAATCTTCATTTTAATTCCAGTAATATTTTTTCCACCACAAGAAAATTGGGAAAAAATTTTTACTGTATAATCAGTATTCTCATATATCTTTTAGTCATATTTATAAACTTATTTATTGTTGGGAAAGGTGAAAGTTAAGGTGGGGGGTGGAGAGGTACTGTTATTCTGTTCTGTTCTGTTCTATGAAAAACCAATAAACCATGGTGCCACAAAACAATAATTTGTGAGCAATGTAATCAAATGATTAAGTTGTCATATATGTGATGTCTTGCCCCTTGCCCTCTTTCATGGATGCTCATGTTCAATCTACACTCCTTTCTCTATCATACTACTAAATTTACTTTGTAAATTTAGAAGTCAGGCAAGGGTTGCATGTTAGACTTTTGAATATGTTTTGAGTCTATTGGGCTTTATATTGGATACCTATTTGGGTCTGACAGTTGACTATTGGGTCTGTTTTAATTTGCAATGACTTATTTTGTCTGTTGCTTAAGTTATATACTATACTTTTTCCCTGTAGCCTAATATTTTAAACATGTTGCTGTTTGTAGGTTCATCTTAATTAGTTACTATTAATCTTGTGTGAATTTATGGAAAAAATAAAATACAAATGTTCAAACAGATAATTGGCAATACAATTATATCCATGATAAGATTACTTACAACAGGGATAATTTGTACAAAAGACTACTCTTTCCATCCAAGCCAACCTCAGTGTATTAAATATTTTATATAGCCAATCCATCCTACATCCACAGGTAAAGATTTAAAAGCATATTGAAAAATATGCATGGGAGTTATTATTAAGAGAATATATACTGCACGGGATTTTATTCTGCAGCTTCAGGGAGCAGACAACCTGTATATTCAAATTCAAATGCACAACATGCCATAAAAATGCCTTTATTGTCAATGCACAACATGCGTACAATGAGATTGGATGAGCCCCTTAGTACAGCCCCCCCAAAACACAGAATACATCTCAATAACTCATAAGTGAAAGAAAGAAAATCCTAACTCTAATCTTATAAATATGTGTGTGTGCTTAACATTACATTATATTATATTGCACCAGTGTAAACATGTTGCATGTTGTGCTGGCTGCAAGTCTATCATACTAAATAGTTGTGGTCTTATGTTGCATTCAGAAGTCTGACAGCCCATGGACAGAAGCTATTTTTCAGCCTGTTCGTTAGGATGACTATGCTTCTGTATCTCCTGCCCAATGGTAGGAGAGTGAAGAAGTGCTGACCAGGGTGTCAATCATCCCTACAGATTTTTCTCACCCTGCTAAGACATCAAGTCCTAGCAATTTCATCTAGTGAGATCAGGGGACAGCCCATGATATTTGTGCTGTACTCATCACCCTTTGTAATGTCTGTCTGCGGCTGTCAAGCCAGCATACTGTACCGCAACGCACTATGTGAGGATGCTTTCTATCATAGACCAGTAGAAGGAGGTCACCAGTTATTTTTCCGCAAGACCCTGAGGAAATTGAGTCAATGTTGAGCCTTCCTGACCACCTGGATCGTATTATTTTTTCAGGTGAGATCTTCACTAAGTTGGACTCCCAGGAATTTGAAAGAGGAGTCTACCTCCACACAGCCCCACTTGATGTAAAGTGGGGCAGGTTCCTCTCTCTTCTTCTAGAAGTCTAGTACCATCTCCTTGGTTTTGCTGATGTTTAGATGCAAGCTGTTTTCTGAGCACTATGTGGATAACTTCTGGATCTCTTCACTGTATGCTAATGCATCACCTTCTGTAGTAAGACCCAGTACGTTGTATCATCTGCAAACTTGATAATTACATTGGATGGATCAGAAGATACAGAATCATGTGTATACAATGAGTACAGGTAGGGATTGAGCACACAGCCCTGAGGAGAGCCAGTGCTGAGCTTCAAGGAGGAGGGTTTGAAAGGCCCAGACCTCACTGTTTGTGGCTAGTCTCTCAGAAAGTCTTTAATCCAGTCACAGGTGAGAGAAGGAAAATTCAAGCCAGTCAATTTTTCGATGAGAATGCTCGGCAGAATGGTCTTGAAGGCCAAGCTATAATCTATGAAAAGCATTCTGACCTAGTTCCCAGGTTTCTCTAGATGACTCATTGCAGAACATAGGGCATTGCCTGTTGACCTATTCCTCCTGTAGGCAGACTGGTATTGGTCAAAATTTGGAGGGAGGCATGACCTGAGGTGTTGAAGAACCAATCTCTTGAAGCACTTCATCACTACAGACATTAGTGCAATAAGTCTGTAGCTGTTCAGGCTGGTTTTTTCGGGACTGGGATGATAGTGGCTGCTTTCAAGCATGATGGAACTCTGGCCGTTTGCAAAGAGATGTTAGAGGGCATTTTTGTCGTGGCTGGGGACTTTAACCAAGCTTCTCTAAAGACAGTTCTCCCTAAGTTTGTGCAATATGTGCATGGCCCCACCAGAGGGAAGAACACTTTAGACCATATGTACTCTAACTTGAAACAGGCCTACAGAGCAATTCCCCTCCCCCACCTGTCCTACCAATCTTTGCTGTTATGCCTGAAGTATATCTCTCTCAGGAAAAGAACTCAGCCAGTTATGAAAACTGTTAAAATCTGTCCAGAGGGTGCTCTCAGTCAGTTGCAGGATTGCTTTGAAACCATTGAATGGAGCATATTTGAACATCTAGAACTGCATGAATATATCAACACTGTACTCTCATATATCAAAGTGTGCAAAGATAATATATCAGTGGACAAGTGCATCAGTCTATGGGATCTGTAAACCCTGGATGTCTGCAGAGGTACGGATACCTCTGATAGCCCAGAATTCTGTCTTTAAGGCAGGGGACAGAGAAAAATACAATGAGGTCAGGGCAAACCTATGAAGAGGCATCAAGAAGGCTAAACAAAAAGATAAACAAAAGAACCATCTAGCAGACAAGAACCCAAAGCAAGTGTGGCAGGGACTGCAGCACCTAACTAATTACAAGGGCAATACAATGAAGACAGTCAGCTCTGATGCTTCATTGATAGAGGAGCTGAAACCTTCTTCGCCTGCTATAAGGTGAAAAGACCTGACCCTGTAGTCGCAGCCTGCCAGCCCTCCAACTCCCAGCCACTCACCTTGTACAAACACCAAGTGAGAGCTGTATTGAAGGCCATGAATGCTAGTAAAGCTGCAGGTCCAGATGGAGTGCTGGGGATAGTGGTAAAAACTTGGGCCAACCAACTAGAAGACATAATACTACCTATAACCATTAGGCTTTCATTTCCCCAATAAGCATTAAACTTAGCCAGGCTCTTAAACTCTGCAGACAGAGATTTATTTCTCATCAAAGCACCTAAAGGGCAAATAAAATTGTTAGGTATTGGTTTTCAGGTGCAGCTCAAAGACAATAAAGCCAAATCTTGGCCAAATAGAACAGCCCAAGTTCATTGGCTCAGTTCTACTCAGACAGATTCTTGGAATGACTGAATAAGGAAAATTATAAAATTTATTGTTTCTTTTTTTTTAACCAAATGAATTCTGGAAAGCAACTGGAAACTGGAAGAAACAAAAAAAAAGTAACACTGAAGATGTTTTTTTTATTTCAGGAGCCAAATTTTGCATTTATTAGTTTGCAGGCCTTATTGATAATACAAATAAATATCTTTGTGAACAATGTTCATCCTAAATCATCTTAATGGAACTCTTGGAATTATTCTCAGTGCAGATTGAATTATAAGAAATATATCTTTACATATGGAGAGGGGAAAAATTAATGATTGGCACAGAAGTTGGATTTTATATATTAACATAAATAAAAATAGAACTAAGTTGAAATATGTGAAGATGTGATTAGGCAAACATAGAAGAAGTCAACATTAGAAGAGATTTTTTTGAGGAGATTCTTTAATTCCTCCATTTCAATATAACTCTAATTCCATTGATAATAATTTTTAATAAAAAACCATTAGACTATAAGCTATCCATTTAAGGACAACAACTTTACATTTGAAATACAAAGCACAATTCATCTAGAGAAATGAGAAATCTAGATAATGTCAGCTTAGAATTTGAAATGTAGAACTGGCCAATACTAGTAATATTAAAAAGGGGAAATTTAATATTTAGATAGAATTGACCTGGAGCGGTACTAAAAGCAAAACACTGACAATGGAAGAAACGTAAAAATATTTGTTATTTCAGAAGCAAGCTGTATTTTGTGTGCCCAGGGTTAAAAAGAGGCTCTGAAGTTATAAAACAAATTAGAAAACTTTTAAAAGTGGAAAAGTGGAATGGCATTAATACATGCAAACCCTTTACTATTTCAGCTGTCCCTGAAATGTGATTGGGCACAACTGAATTAGCTATTTTAGATTGCAAGACTTGACAATAGATAATGTACTACACTGAAATCAGTGGTGGGATTCAAAAATGCTAACTACCAGTTCTGTGGGTGTGGTTTGATGGGCATGGCATGGGAAGGTTACTACAAAATCTCCATTCCCTCCCCACCCCACTAACCTGCTTTCCAGCTCTGTTCTCCTGTGCAGGGCAACCAAAGAAGACCCAGCCGATCAGCTGGGACTCATGGGAGGCAGAGAATAGATGTGGGCGGGGCTGGTCAGAGGTGGTATTTTCCGGTTCTCCAAACTACTCAAAATTTCTGCTATCAGGTCTACAGAACTGGTCAGAACTTGCTGAATACCACCTCTGACTGAAATGTGAACTGAGTTGTTTGTATGTATTGAGGAAAGTTGGTAGTTGTGGTTTGTTGCAAATAAAGCAGTCAGTGGAAGATGAAATATGTGGCTTAAATGATTACATAAAAGGAAGCAAAGAGTTATAATTTAATAATATCTGCAAGGAAATATTTTGAATGTGACTGAATCAAAGGTGACATAAAGAACAAAATGTTACAACAGTGAATGAAAAATTGGAAGGTAACTTCTGCCTAGTCAGTCTAAAAAACTGAAGACAAAATGAAAAGTAACTAAACTTGGCAATGGCTTCAGACTGAATCCATCAAGAAGGAAATAAAATGATTAATATTTGCAGCATAAGTGAACAAGCACTAGCAATAACAACAAAAATCAACAACAAATGCAGATTATGCAAAGAAAAAATTCAACGTCTGTTGATCACCTAAGTAATAAGTGGCCATAGCAAAATATCTCTAACAGATTATATGAAAAGACATGAGTAGTGGGGAGAAATGATACATGGAGCTTTACATAAAATATATGGATTTGATGCCCCAAAGTATTGGTATGAACATAATGTTGAAAAAGTGCTCCACAATGATTATATTTAAAAAATATAGGATTCCTGAATTCAAACAAAAAAATAATTAACACAACACACCAGCTATCACAAGTGTTGAAGAAAATCAAGTTTTATTTAGCAATGTAGCTATTCAATACCAAATAACAGCAGTGTAGCTCAAAAGGAATTGAAAAAAACTGTAAATTACTAGAACAAGGCAATTAAACTACCAACATGCTGGAATAAATTGGCAAAAATTTGTCTCAAAATTATTGAAACATTAGCATAGAACTATAACTCTAGAAGTACCAAAACTAGAGGTGGTATTCAGTAGATTCTGACCAGTTCTGGAGAACAGTACTGGAAAATTTGAGTAGGTCGGAGAACCTGCAAATACCACCTCTGAATGGAGATTTTACAGTATCCTTCCTCTGCCACGCCCATCAAGCCATGTCCATAAAACTGGTAGTTAAAACAATTGAATCCCACCACTGACCAAAACAGCTAATAATATATAGATATAGGTATAATGGTGGTATTTGGATAATTCTTAATCCATTTTGGAATAAAGTTTGAATCTACATTCTAGAACTTGCTGAGAGTTCTTCAGAACAAAACATATATATAAAATATGTTGAACCTGCTGAATACCACCTCTGGTTTTGGTACTTCTAGAATGATAGTTCTATGCTAATATCTTCAGCAAATCCAATGTTGTACATTTAATAATCCTCCAGGAGACATATAGGGGGAGATATTTCCTGAGCTGGTGTAACTTCTATCTCTGTAGAGGCAAAAATAATTTACATTTATATTGGGGAGAAGGCTATAAATTTAATATGTACTGAGCCTACGTCTAAAAGATGCAAACAAAATAAACTGGGATTTCTTCCTTAGAAGTGACAGCAGCTAGAAATATTTTCACATCCTTCTTCTTTATTTTAACTTTGATGAAACAAACTGTCACCATTAATGAAACAAGAAAATAAGAGAATACAAAACTATGTTTGATCTGTAGAGAGTCTCTCAAAATTCTATTATAAAAATGAAGTGTTTGCTATATTAATTTTCCTGGAACCATTATCAGGAGCTACCATTCTTGCATTACTTTTCAAAACAATAATAATAATCAGCAGTGCTCTTAGAATGAGCCCATAAACATATATCATTTGAATGCTGAAGCCATTGTCGATATCTACTTACCAGTTTACCTAGACAAATTCGCTTTTAGTTTAGCACTACAGCTTCCAAATGAAACAGAAAAGTTTGGAAATTGTTTCTATATTCAGTAGTATATAATATACTACTGGGACTTTTTCCACCCACTCACAACTGTCACAAAGGGGAATTATAAACCATTTTCTGGTTCAGTTAGTTGTCTCTTCTGTTTTACTAAGTTGCATGCATAACAACAACAACAAACAACAACAACAAAAATAATGTCAATGACTCAAGTCCTTCATGTCCCGTTTAACTTGGTATGATTTCGAAGGCTGAATTGGAATTTAAAACAATGAACAGAAATTGTACAGGTTTGAGCTCCTGTTACAGTCTGCAAGGGAGAAAAGGGGAGATCACCTTATCTTAAAATAAAATAATTGTAAGACTAGATTGTAAATTGTCCCCTGTATTTTTCCTGAAAATGTTTACAGAAACAAGGAAGGACATTAGGATTTGGCTTAACAGTAATGACTAGTGCAATGAAACCAAAAACTAAATTAGGCATAAAGATGCAAAGATGTTGTTATGTATGTAGGTTTGAATGTTATTGGTTTATTTGAACTGTTCTTGTAAAATGTCAAATGGTATTGGTTTAAATAGTGCGGGAAGAAACCCTGCACTCCCATTGGCTGGCAGCTACGGCTGCAGGCTATAAGAAGCAGCCGTAGCCAAGCCAGGACGGGTCCATTCGAGCTGTAGTCACTTAATAAACTCTTTGCTGGAACTCCTCGCGTCTGACTCTTCATGCAAACTTAACACTGGCAACGAAGGTGGGATTTCCCTGAAGAGAAGACGACGCGACGAACAAGCAACTGAGCGAGATGGCTGCGCTGAACACCCCCAGCACCGTTCGATCCGCGACGGAAGACTGGGAATCGTATGCGGATCGTTTCCACATGTTCCTGGAGGGGAACGATCTCGCCGGCATCCCCGAGAGACGGAAGAGGCGGTCTTTCTCACACACTGCGGTCCGGCAGTCTTCAAAATGGCGGCGTTGGCGGGAGCAGCAGAGCTGAAGGTAATGGAATGGCCCGAATTAGAAAAACTTTGAGAGCCCATTACGCCCACAAGTATCGTGCCTCATTAAGAGACACGAATTTTACCGTCGGGATCAAGGGATAGCGAGAATGTTAATGACTTCGTGCAAGTTTAAGGGACATTGGGGGTGCTTGTGACTTTACCAACTTAGAAGAGGCCATCGTGATCGGTTTGTTTTAGGCCTTAAAGATAAGGTTTTACAAAGCAAACTATTAATGAAACTTAAGATCACGTTTAAAGAGGCCATTGAAGAAGCTGTTTCAGCGGAAGCCACCAAGTCCTCAGCAGCGCCATGAAAAAGATTAACAAGGCCTCAAGCCAGGCCTCAAGCCATTCTGATGGGGATAAATCCACATCTACTCATTGCTTGAACAAATAGACTCTGATTCTGATGGCAGTGAGGCAGAGGAGGGATTTTAAACTCAGAATGGAGAAGAAAAGAAAAGACTCTGGGAAGAACAGGCAAGGATTCTATTGCAGAGGCTGTGGGGCCACCCGCACTGATTGCAAATTCTTTGACTCCATTTGCCTACATTGTGAGAAACGGGGTCACATAGCCAGAGTCTGCAAATCATCCAGAACTCCACCAGCTAGGAAGAAATTCCCTGATAGAGACTTTAAGCCCAACAATTTCCTTGAAAAATGGGGAAATTTAGAAACAAATGGCAAGAATAAAACTCACCAAACAATCACTATTGGTCATTCTTCACCCTTAAAAAGCAGAAAAGTACATGTGAAGGTGTTTATTGAAGGAAGGCCTTGCCAAATGGAAGTGGACTCAGGCTCTTATTTATCTATGGTGTCATGGGACACTATCCACAGACTTTTCCCAAAATTCAGAAAAAGCATTTCCAGAAGCAAGCACTGACTCTCAAAGACTACCAAGGGAACAAGATTCCAGTAGTTGGAGCGAGAGATTTCAACGTGCAGTTTAAAGGCCACACCAAACGTTGCCCCTGACCATCGTGGACAAGGATCGCAAGTTTGCTGGGACTTGAGTGGTTCAAGCCACTTGGCATCGAGGTGACTGGCATCCATCACGTGAGCAGTTCTGACTGGGAAGAGTCCTTGAAGTCTGAGTTTCCAGAGGTCTTCAGCGAAGGACTGGGCAAGTATATGGGGACCCCTATTGCTTTCAGCCTAGACCCCAAGGTGCCCCCAATTCGTTTAAAGCCCAGGAGGGTCCCATTTGCTTTAAAGGAAAAAATTGATGCACAATTAGATAAACTCATTGCTCAAGGGGCTTTAGAGCCTACTGACCACTCCAGATGGGAAACACCCATAGTCACACCAGTCAAGGCTGATGGGTCAGTGAGAATCTGTGGTGACTACAAGGGGACACTTAACCATGCGCTGCAACAGGCATATCCTGTACCAGTTGTGCATCATCTGCTCCATTCCCTTGGCAGGGTACAGTATTTGCTAAACTGGATTTGGCTCAGGCATATCAACAATTAACAGTTGATGATGCCACTGCAGAGGCACAAACAATTGTGACCCATAGAGGTGCCTTCAAATGTAAAGACTACAATTTGGAGTAAGCGTGGCACCTGGCATTTTCAGAGCCTTATGGAAAGAATGTTGCAAGGACTGCCAGGGGTAGTACCTTATTTTGATGATGTATTAATCTCTGCTGAAAATGACACTCAGCTTCAAGAAAGACTCAGAGAAGTCCTTACCAGATTCAGAAAAGCGGGTTTAAAAGTCAAGGAAGACAAATGTACACTCAAAACAGACAGATTTGAGTTCCTGGGGTATATGATTGACAAGCATGGCATCCATCCTACTGATGCCAAGGTTAAAGCAATCAATGAAGCCCCTAAACCTCGATGCAAGGCAGATTTGCAGGCCTTCCTTGGCCTTATTAACTTTACCACATGTTTCTACCTCACAAAGCATCTATTGCTGAGCCCTTACATCGCCTACTTGATAAGAATGCTGTTTGGATCTGGGGTGGAAGGAACAGTCAGCATTTAACAGTATTAAGAGACTAATCACGTCTGATGCTGTGTTGATACAATTCTCTGAGAATTTACCTGTTGTTCTGACTTGTGATATATCCCTTTTGGAGTGGGGGTTTTGAGTCACAGGCTTCCCAATGGACGGGAAGCCCCAATTGCATTTTACTCTCGCGCTGTCCAAAGCAGAGAGGAATTATAGCCAATTGGACAAGGAGGCTTTAGCAGTTGTTGCAGCTGTTAAGAAATGTCATGAATATCTGTATGGCAGGTCATTCACCATTGTTACAGATCACAAACCTTTACTAGGCATTGTGGCAGGAGACAAACCTACACCTAATATCCTGTCACCAAGAATGCTGAGGTGGACTGAATTTCTTGCAGCCTATTCCTACAAACTGATGCACAGGCCTGGCAAGGACATTGGACATGCTGATGCACTGAGTCATTGCCCACTACCTTGCCACAAGGAGGACTTTGAACTTGAAACTCACACCTTTTCCTGGAGACTGTTGCTAAGCTTCCAGTCCATGCTGCTGAGATTGCCAAAGAAACTGCCAAAGATGCTGTGTTGGCACCTGTTATGGGCTGGATTAAGAAAGGTTGGCCTCTTCAAGATCTACCTCACCTTGCCCAACCTTTTAAGTCCAGGCAAACTGAATTATCTGTATTAAGAGGATGTATTTTGTGGGGTAACAGGGTGGTTATTCCTGCAAAACTGCAAAGGAGGTTTTGGAAATGTTACATGAGGTCATCCTGGGATTGTAAGGATGAAAGGTTTGGCCAGGAGTTATGTATGGTGGCCAGGTATTGACAAAATGGTTGAAAACTGGGTAGCATCTTGTCCCAATTGCCAGATAGTCAGGCCTGCCCCACCTCACGCCCCCACACAGGAATGGGAATGTCCTAGGGGCCCATGGTCTAGAATCCACATTGATTTTGCAGGCCCTACAAGAGGGCACACTTTTCTAGTACTAGTAGATGCATACTCTAAATGGCTAGAGGTAATTCCCATGACATCCACTACAAGTGAGGCTGTCATCAAGCAGCTCAGAAAATTGTTTGTAACCCATGGATTACCAGATGTCCTTGTTTCTGACAATGGCCCTCAATTCACGTCTAACATTTTTGAATCCTTTCTAGCTCAACAGGGCATCAGACATGCCCTCACTGCCCCTGGGCACCCTTGCCAATGGCGGGCTGAACGCATGCGCTTTACCAGAGAAGCTTCAGCAGCTGGGTCCTGGGGATATCACTGAGAAGCTTGAAAAACTTCTTAGTGTTCAACACATCACTCCTAGCCCATCAAATAACTTGTCCCCAGCAGAGTTGTTGATGGGTAGGAAACTTAGGTCTTCCCTTGACCGCCTTCATCCCACTTAGCACCCAACGCACCACTGGATTCCACTTCCAAAGTTCGTTCTTTTAGTGTGGGAGATTCTGTATATGCTAGGAACCTTATAGGTGAACCTTTGTGGATTCCTGCTGAAATAACTCACATCACTGGCCCTCGTTCTTACAGGGTACAAACAGAGGATGGCCTCCTCTGGAGCAGGCACATTGACCAACTTAGATCCAGGTTCCTCAGGAACATCGCCCTGTCTCTCTCTGGGTCCCTCACCTAATGTCTCTTCTAGGGGAAGGGGAGGAACAGGAGGAAAATCAGCAAACAGGAATCAACCCCATGTGTAACGAGCCATTGCAACAGGAACCATCCCGAACCCTGTCACAATGCCAAGATCCATCCTTAGAAGTAGAGCCATTGCAACAGGAACCATCCGAACCCTGTCACAATGCCAAGATTCATCCTTAGAAGTGGAAGATTGCACACCACCACCTGACTTGGGTGCTGACATTGGAATGGAGATGGGTTGGGAGGAGAGACCAGATTCTAACAGTCTAACAGGATCTTCTTTCACAGGAAGTCCCAACAGGGAAATGTCAGTAGACACATTTCCCTCTCACTGGTGAGAACGTTAAAGCTTCTGAACCACGAAGGTCTCAACGTTAAGAGCCCCACCTATTTAAAGGAATACATTAGATAGGTTGGGGTTTGGTATGGACTGAACCTAGTGGGGAGGGGTGTTATGTATGTAGGTTTGAATGTTATTGGTTTATTTGAACTGTTCTTGTAAAATGTCAAATGGTATTTGTTTAAATAGTGCGGGAAGAAACCCTGCACTCCCATTGGCTGGCAGCTACGGCTGCAGGCTATAAGAAGCAGCCGTAGCCAAGCCAGGACGGGTCCATTCGAGCTGTAGTCACTTAATAAACTCTTTGCTGGAACTCCTCGCGTCTGACTCTTCATGCAAACTTAACAGATGTCTTTCTCAAAGCCAAGTTATGTTATTCACTATTCATTGTACTGAAAGGAAAGTATTCATCAATCGCCTTGTGTGAGATGGAACTAGGGAGGAAATAAATCTGTTAGAACTCAGGTTGGTTTTGAGCAATCAAAAAAAGCGCAACTATCAGCTCTTTTGGACATGAGTTTAATGCTATTCCAAAAAAATGCTAAACCCATATTTAAAATTGACCAAATAACTGACTGGTGCAGTGAATGTTATGCAATAAAGTAGTAGAAAGAATGCTTTCTCTCTTTCTCATTCTTGCTTCATCATGCAGCCTCTTGATCACCACCTCTGGTCAGCAGTTACTCAAAACAATCCAAACTGGAGATCCCTGGTGCAGGGAGAGAACCCTATTGGAAATACTGTAACAAGGCTCTCCTACTGCCCAAAGCAGAACAGGCCTAGAAGACAGGAACCAGGACTCAGAGGGGAGGAGGGTATCATGGCCCCATCGGATTCCGGTCTGGAGGAGGAGGAGTTGGAACCAAGACCATCCACGGGGATAGCATGTCTCCCCTGGGATATTTGGAGTGGCCAGGGACTGAGGACAATGCTGTCCCAGACCTCTCAGGCAGTGGTGTTGAGAGGCAGCAGATCCCCTCTGATGAGGACCGGCTGCCTCCCCTACTCAATCCAAGGGCACAGAGAGTGGAGCGGAGGCAAGCTCAAAGAAGGTCTGCAAGGCTGCTCATGAGAAGGTTGCCCCGCCCCATCTCACAAGGAACACCTGGTTTGAGTTGACTTAAGCAGAGGCTGGGGAGGATGTCTTTGTCGGGAACAAATACTCTGCTCTGAATCCTAATCCTAATCCTGTGGATTTCAAACCTTGTTTGTGGACTCTTGACTTTGCCCTGTGGACCTTGAATCTTGTATATGATTTACGGACCTTGTCTTGTGGACTTGCACCTTGTTTTTAAACTCTGCCTTTACAATTCAGGTTTGATGATTATTGGCTTTTGTTTGTGGGACGGTGGTTGGCTGCCTTCAGGGAACTTTTATGGGCTATTGTAGGGGCATTTATTGGTGATTTAACAGAGCAATAAAGGACTCTATCAAAGGTTGCCACTGCTTAGGCGACCTGATTCATAACACAGGATCACTATGCCACCTTAAGGGGAACAACAGAAATTCTCAAACTGCACTACTGATTGATATAGCAAAAATAAGAATTACTTATGTCAAATGTTCGTCTAACTCTGGTGAATAAAAGAGTGTATACATTGCAAACCCTGTTAAGGGGGAAACAGTACATTAACACTGGTACAGATCAGAATGAATTCAGGCTGCATTACACATGGGCTGTGGCTCAGATGAAGGACAAGTTATGAGAACATACCAGTAACAGAGGTTGCTGGGATATGTTAGTGATGTACTTATCACATGAAAATGAGAAAAGGCTCCAAGTATGACAGAGCTCATCAAAATGTGACACATTTCCATTTTTATTACAGGCCCAGCGGTAATATTAAAGCTCCAGCTACAAGCAAGCACAAACATAGGACAAAGACAACAATTTCACTTTCAATTGACTCAAAAGCCTGATTGAGAACTCATTTTAAAAAATATCAGGCAGTTCAGTTATTTGAAAGTAGATGAAAAATATAAGGTTGTCACAACTTCCTATTACAGACACACATTTCCATATACATACACTAACTACAAGCAGCAAGCTAAAATAAAAGCATCATTTGCAACATTGGTTAAGACCTTAATTCAAGTTCCATATTGTTGCCATAGCAACAGTTCTTTTTTATAGATTATGCTGAACCTCTGCTGTGTTTAGTATAAAACTATTGTGTACCATATTCATTCAAATTATAGTTATTATTGATATATTTCTACATTATTTCCATAATACCAGAGTTTAACAATAGTAAAACAAATTCCTTCAGAGGGGTGAATTTATTTTAGATATTGTATCATGTAGAACAATTATTATACCATAAAATATAAGACAGAAGTTTTAAATGCTCTTTTTCTTTATAATTAACCTAACTTTCCTGATAAAATAAATATATCTGTGGAAGTCAGCAATAACAACCATTTTAATTGCCAGGGTAACCTTGAGATATAAAAAATATTTCATACATCCATAAGCATAAGAACTTTTCTTACTCATATTTATTTATTATATTTTGTATCACTTTGCATCAACTTCATTGTATTGGTCTGTGAGAAATTCCTGCAAGATAGATTTTTCATATCTATGAATTCAAATAGAGAAGAAATTGAAAAAGTAATGTTCAAATCATGTCAAATCAAATTTATTTAGCTACATTCAATGACCAGCAAAAGAAAAAAAAAACCTAAAAAACATATGACAGAATGCAGCTAAAATCAGTATAAATGTTGTAAAAGCTTTAGATTTAAAATCAGAATAGAGAAAAATTAAATACAATAAAACAAAGGATAAAACAAAAATTGGAATAAAATAAAGTTATCATAGCAAAGATATTTCATATCACTGGTCCAAGATTAGAACATCTTATGTTGTCTTGTGTGAATTACAGCAGGTAGAAACTTAGCAATTGATGATAGGTTCCAATCAGCAAGTAGAAAATGGATCATTTCTCCCTCGTACAAAATGTAGGTTTTGTTAAATGGCGGTAAAATTATGATTGCGCATATACTGTTGTACAAAGGAAATGGAAATATACATGTGAAAGGGTTCAGTTCATTCAGACCATAAAGAAGCATCTTTCAGTGAATGGAGTACTATTGTGCCTCCATCCAGTACAATTGAGGGTGAACCAGCCTACAGGGCAAACAAGCTGAATAATTTGCCAGTATAAAAGATTTGTGTTGATCTATAACCATAATAATGATTTGATTTGATTTGATTGTAAAAGATTTCTGGTTTGAAACCCACCACTGAGAGTTGGCTACAGCACCCAAATCCATTTGCTGGGTGATGTCAAAGACTCTGACAGATTCTGAGTTTAGCCACCTCAGACCCTGGGCAGAAAAGAATAGGTAGAAAGACTGCAATAGCTGTCGTCCTAAAAGCCTGACTTTATATATATTTTAGCACTGGAAAGAAGATATTTGCAAAGTACTAATCAAGTAACAGATATTAATCAAGTAAGTCATTAACAATACTATTTAGAGTTATGTCGCAGAAATAATCTAAAACAGGGTTTAACCTTTCTTCATTATGACCAAAGCATTGTCTGCAATCATTGCCTAATCTAGGACCATGGGTAGGTATGGGCATTTTCCCAGAGACAGGTGACTCCCATTATGCAAATATGGGAACTTATTGCTTGAGCAAATCCACACTTTGCATAATGGAATAAGCATTGCTGTTGTAGCAATCTTTTCACTTTATTTTCCTCTTGTACTAACTAGTAAAATGTAGTTACATTAATGAATAGATGTACAGCTCATACATATGTATGAAAAAGGTGTGACGTACTTTATGGATTGCACTGTTAACAGAGTAAACCCAGACCAGCATGGCAGTGTGCTGTCTTGCCAACCTATGTAATACGTTTATAGTCTTTCAGAAATATATCTTACTTAGCTTATGAGCTCAGGAACAGATTTCTTTGAGAAACAAAAGTCTCAAAATGCATCTGAATGATATACTTTTTTCCCTAGTAAACTAGAAGTGTACTATCTGACAGTTTAAAGACCACTTAAGCTTTGCTTGGCATGTCAAAAACTACATTCAAAAGTGGGCAGAGTTTAAAGAATGAATTATTGTTTTTGTCATTATTAAGGCAACCCTAGGGCTCTCAAACATTATTAAAAAGACTCAACGTTTAGACTACATCCCCTTGGTGCACTTTGGAAATGATAAAAGATAATCTGCCGATCTATGGTACCACCAACTTCTGTTCACTAAGGCTTTCATCCTCACAAATATTAAGTACTTATCCAGCCTCATTTAGATTCTGGTTTCTTTCATATCAGTCATGTTATGGGTGATAGGGCAAAGAGAGGGTTTGCCAGTTCAGACTTCTAGGGAGAAAAGTGTGGGTTGCTTAGAAACTCTAAATTAATCTTCGTTTGTTTAGCAGTAATTCCACATCAGAAGTTGCATTCATGCATGCTTTTTAAGTTATAACCAGCTAATGTAATGTTAACTTAATATAATGAAGCCAGTGTAAACTCTTATAAAATTAACATCTCTAAATGTTTATTTCTGATCTTCTAATAAGCTTCAGTATAACAGCAACAGATGGGTTCAAAGAGATAACTAATATGAAAAGGGCAGAATTTAGTAAGAGAAAGAACTTTTGTCTCTTTAAAAATTATTAAACATGTACAATTGTACCATGAGGTTGAAAAGAATGTTATTCTCTTCTTTAATAATACAAAATTGCTATTCGAATGGTAAGTGGAAATTAATCTGAACTGTGGGGTATTTTTTTCCTTGCAAAACAATATCAACTAAATCTATTATAGAACTTTCAGGGTAAAGCTTTGAAGATTAAATGAGTCACATGCTGTTAATGTGTTAGGTTTGATTATTGGGACACTTTTCTGTCTTTATTGAAATTTTATTTTTCATTGCTTATATATTCTAGCTTAAGCTGTTTTTTAAAAATGGAGTACTAAATGCAAATTATTCATGTTTACTCAGACTGAATTAGCAATAGCACAATTCAGTGGCAAAATATATTTCTCTGTCTACTGGTATGGGAGGCTTTTCCCTCCTTCCCTCTCTCCCTTCCCAACATTGTTGGATGCATTAATAAAAACTGACTGATCTCCCATGAGACTTATATAGAAATGAGGCAAACCATAATTGTCTTCACAGTTTTTGTAACAGAATCCCCAGAAGTAAAAATAGTACATTCTATTATTTGATCAGGAAATGAGATCCATTGTAAACATAACAGTAGGAGTGGGGCAGAATGGCTCTACAGTTAGGATCACAAATTATTTTTGAATTCTAAGATAAGCTAATTAGTTCATAAAATGCATACCACGGATATCATAAAACATCAGTTTAGCACAAGGCAAGCTGATGATTGCTTCCCATCATCCTTTCAACCTTCATGGGATGCTCCCTACCATCTTAATTTATTTTTTGTTTTGTTTTCTGAGAAGGTGAATGCATTCCAAATAATCCCTCAGCTGCAATACCTTATCATTTTCATTTTATAAGAATGCTTTATTTGCCGAATACATAGGATTGTTTGCAAAACTTACTGTTTATTTATAGAAAGGAAGGAGAGGAGAAGGAGAGGAAAGGAGAGGAAAGCGCAAGGTATCCAAAGATGTTGATAGTATACTAAATACTACATAGTATTTATGTAGTGTTTTCTTTCTTTCCGTTGTCACGCTGGAATAAACAATGAAAGGGTTTGATGCTCTTGATAGCTCTAATGGAGATTATTTTGACTGCAAAATTATCACTTCTGAGAATGTGATAAAAATCACAATGGAAGAGATTTTGCTGGAATCTTACATTGAGAAGCTTTTTTTCTTTTTTCTTTTTCTTTTTGCATATCATGCCTTGCAAATATGTTGAAATACCAATCCCATAATTCCCTGATCAAAATCTGACTAAGAAATTAGAATACTTTTAGATTGACACATCTGGGACATACCAGACTGAGGGATGTTGTTATTCTTAATACAGATGGGACTAAAAAATCATCACGCTTCCTCCCCAGGAACGAGACATCAACACCACACATCACTTCCCTTCTCCCTTGGGTCAATATACAGACTTCAGTCTAGCCCACATATGGTGCCAGAAGCTGAAAAGAGAGGCAAGCCAGAAGTGTTGCCAGAAGGTGACTCCACATCCGTAACACCTTTGAGCCACGCCACGTACTAAAGAATTAAAAGAGGAGCAGAGAAATGGGTTGTTTCTATTTTGCAAAGAGAAACTGAACTATAATCTTCTCTTCCTATCTTTGAAGTGAAAATGACATAGAAATAAGACATCATTTACGTTTTCCCATGTTGCTTTTGGTCACATCTCTTTGTTGCTAGGGAAAATAACAGCCCTGTCTTTTTGTTTACAGACAAAATTTATCATCTTAGGCCTCCATGTAGTGTTTAATAAAATAGACTTAATAAAATATTAAGACTGATAGTAATAATATTGGCCATTAAAATGTTCTTCCTTGGACAGGCTGAGTGTTTTGTTTTGATTTTTTTAAATATGTAGAATAATGAATCAAGTGTTTTTTAATTGGCAGTTTCAATTGTTTATGTAAGTTTTAGATTATGTAAGTTTTAGATTATGAGAATAGGTCCAAATCAGTTCCAGTCATTATATTTGGGATCTGAATATTTTAATAACGTTGGGAATTGTAGGATCATATATTTTAGTTATTGGGTTTTTTCGTTTCATTTCATTTTCTTTTGCTTTTCTCTCTTCTAATTCTTTGGGAATCAGAGAAAGGATTCATTGAAAAATGTAAATAAGAAGAACTATAACTGAGATTTTGAAATAGTTACTTCCAAATTGCTATTCTTGTGACCCTGAATAACAAGATATTCAGAAGTTTACTTGTTACAAAATACTTTTTAAAGATTGCTTCCTATCTCAATTTGGAAGGAATTTTGAGTGACCGGGTGGGGAAACGCTGAAGGATGTTATTTGGAAATCAATAGGCAGGAAAACAGATGTATAGGAAACAAAACAACTGTTTTCGTAATTTCAGGCCAAAGCATACTTTGAACTAGAGGAACATGATAGGAAAAAATGCTACTGTCAAAATAACAGTGTTTATAATCCAGACTTTAAAAGAACTTGATACAACTTGTGAAACAATTTAGCCCAGTGGAAATAGAAATGGAAAAACGTAATAGCTCTGCCTGTGTGTTCTCCTGCTCACTCACTCACACAAGTAACCATGTCTTAATGGGTTTATCAATGGGTATATTAATATTCCCCAGCAATTCTCTTCACCAAAAACCCAGAACTATCCCAATTAAGTCCAGCCACGGGCAAAACAATGCTAGTCCACAGAGCAATGACCAATAAGTCCACAGGGCACTTGAAAGTTTCCCAATTAAAATAAACCCACTAGACAAAATTAAATCCACAATACAAGAGGGTTCATAAGGCAAGAAAAGTCCAGAGTTCACAAGGCACAATCCTAGTCAAGGCACGGTATCAATCCAAAACAAGGCAGGAATCACAACAACCAGAAACACACACAGTTAAGAAATGAGTACATTGTTCCCAGCATTGCCTCCATCTGTCTACTGTGCTAAATAGCAGTCCATCAAGAAGGGCAAGGCTTTCTTGTGAGTAATCTGGCTGACCTTCGCTGCCTTTTCTCTGCCCTACGTGTTCTTGGATCAGGTGCAGAAGGCAATTCCTCTTCCTCATCCCTGACTGGCTGCAGCTGCATGCTTTTCCCATCTGACACCTCAGGACTGTCCTGCTGCAGCTGTGCTTCAGCCAAATCACTCTCAGACAGCTTCTTGGAGCCATTAACCAACTTCCCTCCTGATATGCCAGGAACTGGTTCATCCTCCCGCGTGCTGGCATCTGAAGAGGTATGTGCGGAAGCGTCTGCGCAGGAGTTATCAAAGCCTGGAACTGATTAAAGATGCATCTAGGCCAGCATCCCCTTTCTCATGTTGGCCATCTGATGCCACCAGGAAGCCCAGAAAAACTGACTCAATTACAAAATACTAGCTAACCTGCTTGAATCAAATGTGTTGTGCTAACTCAATCATGTGACCATGTTTCTATGAAACCTATCAGCACTAATCCTTCCATCACCAGCCACATCAGCCACCAGCCAGAACTGATGAAGCTTCTTAAATGACAAGCAAAACATCGTCTTTGTCAAGGGGAAAAAACATAGTCAAGTTGCCTTTTGAAAAAGCACTTTGAGAGGATCATGGAGGTAGACTTTCATCCGCATGATTAATAGCTACTGATAGCCTTCTATAGTTCTGTCAATGGTCTCATCTACCCATCTTGCTTTCTCTAGCATGGAAACACCATACTAACTACTGAATGCACAGAGTCACCTCAGCCTATCCCTGGGTCACTATCAAGGCAAACTCTGCCAGTAGTTAACAGTAGTTAATTCCTTTACTGCAAATGTGATGATGTTTTCCCACTTTTGCTAACACAAAGATTAACTCCAGGAGCCAAACTGTTCTAACTGGCAGAACATATCTTGGTTCTAGGTAAGACCTCTATGTAACAAGTTTTCATCCATTGCTATTTGTCCCCAGTGTTTTGGAGAATAAGTCAACCTTCTTCTCTATGACAGCCCTCAAGTACTGAAAGACCGTTATCATGTCACCCCCAATTCTTCTCTTCATTAGGATAGACATACCTAGTGCACCATAGAGAGGCCCTAACTTACTGCACCTCTGTATGGTTTGCCAATTGCACAGTGGCAGATAGGACAGCACTCCAGAGGGTTAGCGTCATTACCCAGAGGATCATTGGCTGCCCTCTCCCCTCTTTGGAAGAGCTTTATAGCTTCCGCTGCCTTAAGAAAGTTCCAAACATTCTCAAAGATCCATCTCATCCTGGGAATCCTTTTTTTTTTTGAACTATTACCATCTGGCAGACGGTACAGGATAATAAAAACAAGGACAAATAGGCTGAAAAACAGCTTCTATCCCAGGGCAGTAACTCCAGTGAATTCTAATGTATAGTGCAATATTAATGCAATATCAGGGGTTTTCAATTCAATGTATAGAATGTGAAGGATGTGTGTTTGTGTTTATTTTCATAGTCATAATGTACACTGAAGATGGCATTTAATTTTGTTGTACGAGGTGCAATGACAATAAACTAAACTAAGCTAATCATTCATCATACAATTTAGCCTCCAGATCCCTTAGCGTCTTTGTTGTTCTTCTCTGCATACTTTTTGTGGTCTCAGCATAATTTTCATATTGCGGCTACCGGAACTGAATGCAGTATTCCAAGTAGGATCTCAGTGGTGCCACATAGGTAGTGCTATCACTACTCATGATCTTGATGCTATTTCTTTGTTACTGAAGCCTAGGACTGCATTGGCCTTTTTGGCAGCTGAAGCATACTGCTGGCTCATACTCTCTAATGGCCAAGCAATAGTTCTTGCCACTGTAATAGAATGAGGACTGTTGCCAAAAAATGGAATACATTTCAGGAATTCATATGGTAACACATTCATAAATATGTACTAATATATGCATTATATTGAGACAGTCTCAAGACTAAGTTGCTGATGCTGGTTAGTTATGCAGCTTCTAAAAATGCTGCCAAAACATTGGCTGATTGACACTAGCACTGATTGGCACTAGCACTAGCATTCGCTCTGCTGCAGATCAGCAAGTTTTGTAGACTTGTAGCTGGCTAAAATGGGATCTGGCAATAGTCCCAAAATCCAAAACCAGAGTCCAAAGCAAGGGTTGAATATCACTGGATTTCTGTTCAAGATAAAAAAGCATGGGTCATGAGACTTAGAAAGAACTAATATGTCAACCTTGGTCCAGCACTATTCTGTTGCAAACTGAAGTCTTTTATTCTCCTGCCTTGAGTGTGTCAGTTTTTGCTGACCTGTTAGCTTTGGAAGAAAGAAGAAGTGAAGTAGCATTATCTAGATCCCTTTCAGTTTGGTTTCCAGCCAGGTTATAGCACTTAGATGCAGAGGTGGGATTCAATTTTTTTAACAACTGGTTCTGTGGGCGTGGCTTAGTTGGTGGGTGTGGCTTGGTGGGCATGTGACTGGGTGGGCATGGCCAACTCGACATCACTCATGTCAAGGGGCGTTTCTCCTCGCCTGGCCTCTCATGTCAGTGGGAATGTTGCAATGGTCATAAGTGTGAAAAATGGTCATAAGTCACTTTTTTCAGTGCCATTGTAACTTTGAATGGTCATTAAATGAACTGTTGTAAGTCAAGGATTACCTGTACAAAAAAACAAAAAGCTTCTTTGCTTGAAAAAAGCTGTCCTAAATACCAATCATTAGATTAAAAATACCTGCAAGCCAGAGTTACAAATCAGGCAGAATGCCAGAGCACCTTAAGGAATTAAAATAGTTAAAATGCAATGATAACTATCAACAGCCAACTCTTGCTCATAAAGTGAAACCCTTTAGCAGAGAGGTCATTTAAGCTTTCCAGAAAGAGCACACCCAGGAGAAGCAATCCTTAGATCCATTTGTACCACTTAAAGATACCAGCTGGTCTGACTCATCTCACAAGATATCCTAAAGAAATCATACAGATTTAAGGAAATGTCACATGCCCCCCAGAAAGGCAGTAAAAAAATCAGTGCCAACTTGCATCCTGCCTCTAGGAAGTACACCCCAAAAGGACAGTGCCAGATACCACTAAAGCAGTGAAGGAAGATCCCCTCCCCAGATAGAAAAGAAACCATGAGGCAGGGAAAATTCAAACACAATACAAATAATTAAATCACAACAATAGCTGTTGCTTGTTAAACCAATTACCAGAACAAATAGACACAGGAACTAGCAGATTTCTCAAACCAGTTTCTTTTCAGGAACAGAGATTAATCTTTTTCCTTCCAAACAAAGCTGAATAGGAAAATTATCCCATCAATAAATACAGGATTAAATGTCACCAAGCACAGAAGTAAACTTCACCAAAAACCAGTTTTAGACCAAAACTCAGAAAGGGTATGTAAACTCACGTTTGAATGTCAATCTTTCTAGCTAGCCAAGAAGAAGTATTTCCAGGGGAGTATTTCCTCCCAACAGTAGTGTAAAAAGCTTAAAACAGCCCTTCCCCTTTAAGAGAAAAAAAAAACCTCCTTCGGAGACAGTAAGTCTAGGCTGTCTGCCAAGAATGTAATAAGGGTGGAAAAAAAACAAAAAGAGATTGCTTCTAACTACTGGTTCTCCGAACTGCTTAGAAAGTTAACAAGGGGTTCTATAGAATCGGTAGAATCCCACCCCTGCTTAGATGACACTGATTGCCCTGCTTGATAATATCTGCTAAGCTTGGCATGGAGTTGATGCATTCAGTATGCCCATTCCCTTCGAGGCCATTGGTATACTAGCACCAGTTCACACTGGTATTGGGGCAGAAGGTTCCAATTGATGGGTTGGTTCCAGTTGGTGTTACTAAGGAAAGGGGACGGGAAGGGAGTGGTCTAGTCCTAGACCCCAGCATTTCAGGTGCTTAAAGAGTAAACTCCTTCCTTGTTCCTGTTTAGCCAATACATAAAACCACAGTTGAGACAATTTATTGGCATGGAGCTACATAACATCAATATACCAAACTGTGTATTTCTTTCTCAAGCTTGCCAAGCAATGCCATCAGACATCTTTCTTAGTGTCTGAAAGATATGGGGGAATGGATGGGGTAGAATTGGGCTTAATCTTAGCAAGACCAAGGGTTTAGGTACACTAGATCTTGAGTTGTTCTAAATTTGACTTTAACTGGGGTAGTATTCCTCAAAATCGACATAGTTTATAATTTGGAGATCCTCATGGTTCCAGCTTGGCAGTCCTGGCCAAAAGATACATTCTACAAATCCAGTTCATAGACCATTTGTGGTAATTTCTGGACTTAACTGCTGTGACTGTGACTGCTGTGGTTACAGTCAATCTGCCTTTGCTTGTGAACCAATTTTGTCACAAGTATCGTATAAATTGAGGTAGCCCACTACTATTTTATCATTCTCTTAAAGATGGGTAGTTGTAATAGGTGAGTTATTTGAAACATATTAGTGCCATATATCTGGGGATTCCACCCAGAGTCAGGATCATTCCTGATGGAAAAAGTCATTGATTTTCTTTGAGGGCCTTTTGGTAAGTATTATATTCTACAGTCTAAGCCAGACTATACAACATATAGACCATATGTTTTGAGCGGCTTACCAAGCAGCCTGGCATGCCCCACCAACATTTCTTTTTTAAAGTAATAAATTCACTGCCTTCTTCACCAAGGCATGCTGCCTCCTTCTCCATGCATTGCTGCTACCAGCTCCAGCACTGCTGCCACTCCACTAGCTACCAAACAGCTGATCAGCATGTCATATACTCCTTTGAGCCTGCAAGGATCTTTCCCTCTACAAGTTGTGGAGGCTGGTCTACAGTGTGCTTCCTATGACAGCACAACATTGTACATTGTACATTGTACATGCAGCCGCATGGGCTGTGATGGGGGTGTCCCAATACTCCCATGTTACACCCCTCCTGCATGACTTGCATTGGTTGTCGGTTGCCTTCCGGGTTAGTTTCAAGGTGCTAGTAACAATTTATAAAGCCCTAAATGGCTGGGGTCCAGGGTACTTGCAGGAACGCCTCCAGCCAGCATCACGTTCCTATCGCCCTGTACGCTCCCATAGGAGGGGCCTCCTTGGGATACCATTGGTTAGGCATTGTCGGCTGGCGGTCCCCAGGGCTAGGGCCTTTTCTGTGGGAGCACCCGCCCTGTGGAAGCAGCTCCCCGTGGATCTCCGTTTGGCCCCTGATCTCTGCTCCTTCCGCCAGGACCTGAAGACCTGGCTGTTTCAACAGGCTGGTCTGGACTGACCCGGGGGGGTGGGTGGGTTATTTTTTAATTGTTTTAATTTTTTAACTGTTTAGACTTGTATTTGTTTAATATATTTTTATTGTAATTGTATGATATTTTTTAATGTTCGCCACCCTGAGTCCTTAGGGAGAAGGGCGGCATACAAGTCAGTATGCTGATGATACCCAGCTTTATATCGCCAGCCCAGACCAGATCAGTGATGCTCTCTCTGTGATGTCCCAGTGCCTGGAGGCGGTATGGGTCTGGATGGGGAGTAATAGGCTTCAGCTCAACCCCACCAAGACTGAGTGGCTGTTCTTACCGGCATCTCGGTCTTTATTGGATGTACCACCTTTGGTCATGCGGGGAGAGGTGTTGCCCCCCGTGGATAGGGTGAGGAATCTGGGCATCCTCCTGGATTCACAGCTCAGTTTGGAGGAGCATGTGGGAGCTGTGGCCAGGGGGGCTTTTGCCCAGGTTTGGCTGGTTCGCCAGCTCCGCCCTTATTTGGACTGAGATGCCCTTCGAACGGTTACTCATGCGCTCATCACCTCCAGAATCGACTACTGTAATGCTCTTTACATGGGACTGCCCTTGCGGATGACCCGGAGGTTACAGCTGGTGCAGAATGCGGCCGCGCGGGCTGTGATGGGAGTATCCTGATACTCCCATGTTACACCCCTCCTGCGCGGCTTGCATTGGTTGCCGGTTGTCTCCCGGGTCGCCTTCAAGGTGCTAGTAACAACTTATAAAGCCCTAAATGGCTCGGGTCCAGGGTACTTGCGGGAACGCCTCCTGCCAGCATCACTTTCCGATCGCCCTGTTCGCTCTCATAGGAGGGGCCTCCTTGGGACACCATCAGTCAGGCATTGTCGGCAGGTGGTTCCCAGGGCTAGGGCCTTCTCTGTGGGAGCACCTGCCCTCTGGAATCAGCTCCCAGTGGATCTCCATTTGGCCCCCGACCTCCGCTTCTTCTGCCGAGACCTGAAGACCTGGTTGTTTCAACAGGCCGGCCTGGAATGACCTGGGGGTGGGGGCGAGGGTTTTAATTTTCTTAATGTTTTAATGTATTTGGCTTGTTTTATTTAATTGTTTTTTATTGTAAATTTGCTCTGTTTTAATGTTCGCCGCCCTGAGTCCTTAGGGAGTAGGGTGGCATACAAGTCGAATAAATAAATAAATAAATAAATAAATAAATAAATAAATAAATAAATAAATAAAAAAAATTATTATTACATTTGAGTGAATACAGCAAGGAACTGTTTTATCCCCACTACATTACTATTGATTAAATTTATATGCTACCATCTGACTATCCAGTTCAAATATAAGCAGCAGTTTATTCTTTCTGGAATACTCAGGAACGTATGAGTTGGAAAAAGCTGTTTCTGCAAAATAATTTGAAACTTATGAACACATTTACTAATATACATTTATCATTTCATCTAGGCTCCTGACTCTTTTTACTTCTAAATGATTCCATCAGCACCATTTGTCTCAAAGCATCAAATAGTGTTTATTTTTATTTTTTTGAAAAATAAGTAGCATATTCTGCCCAAGTGGAAGATAGAAGAGCCCTTATTGATATGCAGATTTAGTAGAAGAACCCAAAAGAACTAATAGATTTAGACCATCCTGGGTGTCAACCTCAAGAATCTTACATTACATGGCTTGGGAGACAGGAACCAAAGGCTACTTATCTGGATTAAAATGTATCTGGAAGTTGGCAGCAAAGTTCAGAGGCTCACTTTTCCTTTTTAAACTCCACTCTTGTGCTCCTTTATATCAGAGGTTTTCCATTTGTCTGTACCTGAAGTATTGGGATGCTCCTGAATGAATTAGATGACCATGCTATAATGGGAAATCTTGTCTAAAGAAATTGAATAGGACAACGTCACTGAAGTGTCACAAACATCGATAGTAGCTGCTATAATATGTATGTGCTCTGCAAGTGGTTTGTTTCACGAACCCTGTGCCAGATCCACTTAGGAAGTCGACCTTCACCTATGTAGACTGCGCTGGGGTGTCCAGGAGGAAAGTAGTGATAAAAAATGTCAAGATAATGGCTGCAATCAAGCAAAGTTGCAATCTTTTTTTTTACATATAACCCAGATATTCCTGAGATGACATTGAAATTTTCTTCTATAGTATTTCTTGGGTGTTGAAAAGAATTAAGTCTAAGGAATTAAGCTAATGAATTCTTAATGTTTCTAAAAGCTCATGTTTAATTCAAATAAACATTACAAATGTCTAAATGATGGATACTTATAGAATACAGACTGCTTAAAAGACCACCTAGATTCAGCACATTGGTTTACGTTTTAAATCTTTCTTTCCCTATAAGTACAGAGGCAAGCTATAAACTGATAAAATTTACTTTTATTGTGAATACGGGTAAACAAAATAGACCATACTTAATGTTAAAGGTCTGAAGATCACTGAAAGTATTGTAAATAAAGATGTGCCATAATTTCTCTTCCACAGGCACAGTGCAGTGCAGGAAATAGGTTAGTAGGCAATTGTTCTTTCCAAGAAAGTATGTGGTACATATATACTGTGTAGTATACACGCAGTGAGTACTAGTAGTAAATGGACTCCAATATATTATGGGTTGGTTGTGCACGTTCTACCTTTACCTGTTAACAGTCACTGCTGTTTCTACTATATTTCATTTTTGCCTGGACATAGATGTGAAATGCTGCCTGACCATTCTCCATTTTAATATTTTTACCCAATTTGCAGTAAAATTCCCCCATTCTATCTCCCTCCCCTCTGTTGAACTTGACTGATTTAGCATAGTCCTGGAATTTACAGAGAGCAAATTCAGCTAATCATTGCCCAAATTTAGAAAACCAATAGCTAGCTCTGAGAATTCAGCCTATCTGCAAATTTTATCTACCATAAACTCATTAGTCAGTAAGTTTTCTTTCCCCCTCCTTTTAGTTCAATCAACAAACAGCCTCTCCCTCTTCTTTCACAAGAAGCCTTCAATTCACTATGGTGCTATTCTAGCATGCATGGTGAAATGTCCCATTTCAGTAAATTATGAAAATTCAGCAAGCTAACCAAGCAGCATACAAGCAGCATATATTTCCAGACCTAGACTGTGTCAAATGGATCTACAAGATGGGACACCTGGGAGGCCATTTATCCAATGAGAAAAACAATTCCTGCAGATACAAGATTAACATTTCATCCATAGCTGAAACAAAGGAAGGGGAAGGGGACACGAAACATATAATTTTCACCAAGTGGAAAAGAAGCATAGTTTTTAGGAGTTTGCAACGTATAGTACTGCTACAGGTTTGCTATTTAAATTAAGTTTACGTTAAATGATCAGTAAACACATATAGAGATGGCAGGGAAATTGTATTCATAGCTACAGAGAGTTCTCTGAAGGAAGTATTGAATGGTAGGAGTGAGGAGATGACAAGCACTTATTAACACTACTGACTGAATCCTAAAGCAACCTACACAGACCCTCTTTGCTTACAAGAATTAGAACTCATTGAAACACTGAGAATCTCACCACTGTAGTAACCGTAAATGAAACCATCTGCAGTTAATTGATTTATGGCAGAATCTTGGCTATTTTTGAAAAAAGCTAAATGCAATCAGACCTGATCTTTGAATGGACTCATAAGCAAGCAATCCCACTTGTAACTGTAGGTAGATAAGAAGGAAGGAAGGAAGGAAGGAAGGAGGGAGGGAGGAGGGGGAGGGAGGAAGGAAGGAAGGAAGGAAGGAAGGAAGGAAGGAAGGAAGGAAGGAAGGAAGGAAGGAAGGAAGGAAGGAAGGAAGTTCCAAAAGAGAGTTTTAGGACACCACTTTGTGATTATCATCAATAAAAGTACATTAATGTGTCCATGTGATCATTAGGAATTATATTCAGCTCAGCTTCAATTTCATATTGAAAATCACATACATACAGTCAGCTGTATATCTGCATATACGTACACAGAAACACACATTTGGAGATTGAAAATAGTAATTCCATTCAAAAAGTATACAATTCATTTGCAAAATGTATAGACAAGTTCCTTATTTATTGTAGTGCATCAAAGCTCTGTATTCTGAAAGATATATACTGATGCATGTACAAAAGAAATCGGTGTAACCTGGTTTATTGTTTAAATAGGGAAAATCCTGCATTTGCTCTTATTCCACTTCCTAGCCTTCTATCCTATGTGAAAGAGAAATGCCATGAGTTTTGCTGCTTTTGATATGAAAGGCCATTCTGAATAGTTAAGGACAAATTCTAAGGCAATACATAAAACTGATCCCTGGAAAGCAAAAGATGTTGTACATGGCTGATGAAAATGACAAAAATATCTACTAAGGAATGATACAGTAAACAAATGTAGCTTGAAGTGACAAATATATGGCCATTAATTATTTACTAAAACTCTTAGCTGTTAAGATATAATATTAAGGACCACATTAGACTACAGATCAAAAGGTTCACAACTGAAACAAGATAAAATAGCTATAATGTGGCAGAGGTCCTAGTGTGATAATTCAACTGAAAAGCTATAGTGATTCAGAAGAGGTCTTATTTGAAGAGCTTTTCATCACTATTTCAGATCACGATCATGTCTGTGTACATGTTATGAAACTAATATGAAAGACGTAATGTGGTCATGTAACTTGGAAAGTAACTGAGAACAATGCCTTCTTCAACTTGATGCTTGTTGGTTACATGAATTGAAATTCAATGTATCTGAAGGGAAGCAGCCTGAGGTAATGATTGGACTGATGCTTATAAAAGTCTGTAATAAATCCACTATGGTACATTCAGAAAGTACAACAGCCACAGACTGAGGTTCTTGTTTCTGTTTTTCCATTACATTATTTGTTTTCACTTGGTGCTTTTTTTTTAATTGAAGTTGCATTTTTAAATTTTAGCTGCTCAAATTATAGTGTACATAATCTAAAGCAAAAATCTTTCCATTTAACCTAGTCCAATGTTGATCATCTTATTTCAGACATACAAATACATATGTATATATACATATATACACCAGGTGTAGTTTTAGAGCCCATCAATGTTCAAATGTCACAATTTAATTATTACAAGTATATTTTAAAAAATAACTTAATTTGTATCCTATGGATAGGGAAAACTTGTATTTTGAAATAAATAATATACTGGCAAAGCAATTTGTATGCAGAATAACTACAATTAGAAAAGCTACCCCAAAGTGCTACTGTATTAATATTACAAATGAGGGATTAGAGATAAACAATCTTTTCTTCCATGCCACCATTTTCTGAATCTTGTTCCATGTCACAAGGTAAATTATGAAGCAGAACATCTGCAGGGTGAAGTAACTGAAAGTTGCCATGAGTTGAATCAAAATCTTGTAATCTTGGGTACTGGCTCTGCAATGCATTCATATCTAGAACATAAAAGCATATATAGGTTAAAATTACTTCTTGGCTTGCACTATGCATGTAAGCCCTGGTAAATGATTTTATTCAAAAATTCTCTTAATGGCTGTTTGGTGGGACCAGCTCAAGATATTTATTGACTAAAACAAGGCAATCAAACATAACCATCAGCCACCAAGCCAAAGTGCAAAGTACCCAGTGTTAATTTATTTTGGCATGTGAAAATACCTCACATATGTCTGTTTCCCACTTTGGCCATAATTATACAATAACAAATTAAATCACTAGTTTTAGACTTGTGTGATTTCTTTTCCTAGGGCAATTGTCTCTTGAACTGATTTCCTTGTAACAAATTTGCAGAAACATGTTTCATATTTTTCTCACAAGAAAATAAAAGGAATAAAAAAGTAAAATTAATTAAATATTTAATAAACTTTAAAAAAATCAAAAAGATAATCTGGTGAGTGCTTGGTTGAGTGAAATGCAAGAGCTGAGTTGCAACAGAAACTCTTGGGCTGCTTATTGCTTAATTTGTTTACATGAGCCTTTAGCAAGAATTTACCCAGACTGGTTCCATTTTAAATAGAACACTGAAAACTCTGTTCCTGTCCTGAACGTGCTGCAATTATTAAACTTGTCGAACTATTTGTTATGACTCCAGGTGTTTCTCACAATCCTGATTCACAGGGTTCCACTTATTCTGGGAATGGAAACGACCTGCATTTCTTTTTATTAACTTGTGCAGGGAGTAATCTGGAAACACTTCTAGAAGACAAAGAGACTACAAATGCCCATTTCTGGATCCAATTCAATCAGACCCTACTGTTCAGCCACTGAACTTGCTATGAGAACCTCCTTAAAAGCCAATTAACAGGAAGAATTACAAATACTGTAAAAAAATTTGGGGGGAACCATTCACCTCCCATCACCATCCCTAAAGTTCATCAAGCTAAGAACAAGCGCTTGTATACCAGAGAAGTGTCTTCCCAAGGACTAAATGCTTTCATTACCAGCACAGCATGATTGTATTTATGTTCAAAAACAAGCACAGCATGAATGTGTTTATGTTCAAAACTAACTTTTGGAAATGAGGGCAAATTTCAGCCCCATTTGAATGCCTTGGATTCAAACACTAAAAGAAAACCAAGGGAAACCTATTCTTAACTCTTTCTCTGTCACTGTAAGCTTTTTAGGTGACTATTAAAGTCAAGGGGATTTTTTTTAAAAACCCTTTTGAAATTAAGCAGATTTTCAATACTACATACTATAAATGAAAGTATTATTCTTCAAAATACAATACTTCCTGAACACAAAATATTCATATGAAAATATGAATATTTACAAAGTGGCACATATATTGCAGCCATATGTGACCTGAGCCCCCAACATCTCTGAGATTCATCCCCCACAATCCTGAGATAATATGGCTATTTAGTGGAGGGCACTGCCTCAGAGCTGTCTGATAAATTATGCTTTTTAAATATTTTGGGGTGAATCTTATAGATTCCATGTTAGGTCTTCCAGGGAAAAAATGGCAGACTGAAGACAATTCCATGAAAGTGGAGTTGATTACTGTGGGGCAATGAACATCTGGCAAGAAGACCAGTTCCTCAATAATTCCTTTCTGGACAAGGAGAGGACTTGAGAGCACCCACAAGTTCCCCAGATGGTTATTCCTCATGAAGAGACTTTAAGGTAGCAGTCTCTGGCAGGTTTAATGGCTGGGAACTAAGGGAATAACCATTTTGAGCAGTTGGTGTCTTTGTAAGGAGACTAGCCGTTCCTCAGAGTCTAACAACTGCTTTTAGTATAAACAGTACAAAATTTATGGACCAATTACATGACTCAGCATAAGCAACTTTTTACAATGGCCAGGCAGAAAAGACGCTAAGTTTCTAAATGGTGGCTACATAGCATAAATCTGAAGGGTAATAATTTTTTTAGTGAAGGCTGAATTTGCATTTAGCAGCACCAGCTTCAAATGCCTAAGAACTTTTTTCAGATATGTGTCTGACCCAGGGAGATGTCACTTTCCAGCACTTTATTGCTAGCAACTAAACATATCTTCACTTCTGGTTACAAATTCTTCTTGAGAACAAGCCAGCAGCATCTGAAAAGCCTCTTAAATGCTCTGTCATCTTTTAGTTCCCCATACAAAAGTCCGAGAAATGTGAATATATAGTATTTATATATTTATAAATATATAATATTTATATAGTTATATAGTATTTGGAGAATTTAGAGTCCATAATTTATATTTTTTAAAAGTATATTTGAAAATGTTATACTGTATATTCAAAATGTTCAAAATATTTACTTTAAAATAAATATCTCACTGTCTTTTAAGGTACAGTAACATCCAACAGGATTTTGTTTTCTGAGAAATTCAAAATGAATTGTTAATATAATGTATATACCTTCTGTGCAACTCAATGGGATTCATACACATGAGAAAAACTGCTCCAATAAAACATTGCTGTACCTTTTCCAGGGTTGTCATGACAGCACTATTTTAATAATGCATGATTTAAAGGCAGCTCAGGAACTGTTTCAATTTTTAATGCTGCCAGTTGTTTCTAAGGATATGAGATTCAATATCAGGGTCACCAATCACTGACCTTAGAAGAAAAGATTAAGAGAACTAGCAATGTACAGTCTTACAGTATGGAGTGGGAGAAAGACTTAAGCAAGGATCCTACAAAGAAAGTAGCCACATCACCGGTATCCATGCATAATCTAAGTTCCCCATCTTTCTTCTCTTTACGTAATACCGGGGCTGCTAATTTAGAAAATGCCTGTCTCAAAGTTTCTTTTTATTGGAAATGTCATACTGGCACACCTGGGAAAACCTGAATCTGAGAGTTCAGTGTTTTCCTTAGTAAATCAAAAATCAAAACCCAACTCCTGCACCCATCAGTCCATCACATGGTCCAATCACCAGCTGTTCCAACATGAGACATCCCTTCAACTCCTCCTCCTCCAGGTGTAGGAATAACATGACCTTGACCGAAAAGAAGAATGCTATTATGTCTAACTACTAACACTCTAAAAATCCCCCCTCCTAATATCCCAGGCACAGGAATGTGGCAGTGTGGAAGTTTATGGGTTTAATATGGTTTCCAAAGCTGACAAAAGTAATGATTTATTCTCATTCTATATGCCAGAATATGGAATAATGGAAGTTTAGGAATACAGATTCTATTAGAAAAGCCATTAAATGTGGCATCACCAAACAACGATTAGTGTCAGCCTTTCTGATAAGAGAAGACTCAGAAGGATTTGTATTGGAAAGTTCCAGAAATGAGAAAGTATGTAGAAGAAAGCGGAAGCCAATGATGAGAAAAAGCTTTAGTTTAATCAAGTACCGATCCTTGGCTGCTCTTTAGGCAAGTAGGCACAATTTCACAGTCTCCCTTACAAAAAGGATGATTTTTCCCATGTGTGACACCATCATTCTGAAAGTGGAAGAGGAAATCCTGCTGTTGCATGTTTTCAAAGTTCATCTTAAAAGTGGCACAGTTCTGAGGCAAATCCAGGGCATAACAGATGGCACAACTGATTGCTAAAATACCACAGTGAAAGTAAATCCGTTGTACTTTTTACATGTCATGAGAAATGTCATGCCATTCAACGTGCAAAATAGCTATTTTGAGTGTTTGTACCTGAACTAAAACATGGATGTGGGATGTTTTGGTTTGTGTAATTGGTTTCTTTTTCTAGATATGGACTGACATGTGATTGCTCTACAAAAAAGTGGAGCCCAAGGGTTTTTTTTTTTTTAAATTACATTTATATGCCATCCTTCTCTGAAGACTCAGGGCGGCTTACAATTTTTGGAGCGCAACCCAATGCGCTCAGCAATAGCCTTCATTCCATTGTATATGCCTGCTTATTACTAAGTGGCATTTTTACAAAGTCAGCTTATTGCCCCCAACAATCTTGGGTCCGCAATTTACCTACCCCAAGGGGATGGAAGGCTGAGTCAACCTTGAGCCTGATGGGATTCGAGCCTGCAGTAATTGCAGGCAGCTGGAACTTAAGTGCTAGGCGTTTAACAGCCTGCACCACCAAGGACTCTTGGTGAGGAGAAACAGTGCTAAGGGATTTCCTTACTAATGGCATGTGCATCAGTACCTGGAAGCCATTTTTATTATGGAGACACTGTTCTAAGGAACAGGCACACAAGTCAGTACATTGAAGTTGACTAATAAGAGTGGATAAGGAAAGATCAGGGACAGTCAGCTGATAGGATTTCTTGCTGGGTCATCATTACAGATGGAAGACAGAGGACAGAGTGAAAGGCATCAAGATCAGTGTTGGAGAGAAAAGAAGGGTTACCTTACACCACCTTTGCCCTCTACGCTCACTATAAACATACTAGGACCCCACTAGATCAATGTTTCTCAACAATGATACAAATACAAAAAATACAAAACTTTAGGTGATATATTTTATTCTGCAGATATTGAGACCCAAGAAAATACAAACTACAGGTAGCCCTCAACTTATAATAGTTTATTTAGTGACTGCTCAAAATAACAGCAGCAGTGAAAAAAGTGACATATGACCATTTTTCACACTTATGATCTTTGCAGCCTTCCCATGGTCATGTGATCAAAATTCAGATGCTTGGCAACTGAATCATATTTATGATGGTTGCAGTGTCCCGGGGTCATGTGATCACTATTTGCAACCTTCTGACAAACTAAGTCGATGGGGAAGCCAGGTTCACTTAACAGAGGGGTTACTAACCTAACAATTGCAGTGATTCACTTAACAACTGTAGCAAAAAAGGTCATAACATGGGGCAAAACTCACTTAACAAATGTATCGCTTAGCAATGGACACTTTGGGCTCAACTGTAGTCATAAGTAGAGGACCACCTGTATAATAAACCTAATCTGTAAGTTCACCAGCTTTTCTTCAAACCAAGTAAAGTAACTTATGACTTTACATTGCAAAGATGAAAGCAGGGAAAATTCCTTTTGCGGCTCAAGTCTTTGTGGCTGAACATTTTCCATTAAAGCACAAAGCTATCATTTCAACTAGCAACAGAATTTGTAAGGTACAATGCACTGGAGAATTAGATTGAAGTCTAGGACGATGTTTCTCAACCTCAGCACTTTTTACATGTGTGGACTTCAATTCCCAAAGTTCCTCAGCCAGCATGAATTCTAGGAGTTGAAGTCCACACATCTTAAAGATGCTCAGTTTGATAAATTCTGGTCTAAGGAAACCAAAACTTGGTTTGGAGTCAGGTGAAAATAATACATTACTGAAATGTTGCTGTATGGGAAACCTTTACTTTATTTCAAATATAATCATTTTAGTTTATTTAAGTACATTTATTTCTAACAAAATGAAAATCCACTCCATCTCTACCACCTATACCAGCCTTAATACAGATCCATTAATCTGCATTATAGGCCAAAAATCTGCATTATATCTTCATAACTAAACAGAGAGCAGAGTTTTGGAAATTATTAAAATATCACAATGTATAAACCATAATTGTCTGTGATGTTGATTCAAAACATATTTGTTATGATACTCTCCTGAAATGCTGCAGGAGATTTCTATTATTTGGTTTCTTCCAAATTTGGGGTGGAGGAGAAAGACGTACAAGAAAAAAATGTATTCTTCATTATACAACAAGATCTAATCTCTTTTCCTTGCCTCATTTGGTCTTAGGATCCAAGGATGTGAATTCATTGTAATAATAGAATAGAATTCTTTATTGGCCAAGTGTGATTGGACACACAAAGCATATGTACATTTGCATCCCATTAGTTTCTATTTCTGCGAGAAGATGTGGTTTATTAAATCAGTCTGTATCAAATGTTTAATAGACTTATCGGGTTCTAAGGAGATCTTGTGGTTTTTCCCTTGGACCTGATTGGCAGTCAACTGAACCCTCAGTCAGTACTTGGTATGGGCATCAGATGAGGCCCTAGTGCTGGACTGCTCCTACATGGCATCTCATAGTATGTGCCCCTTGGTTCTACTATGAACTAAGGGAAGTGAAATGCCAGAAGAGACATCTGGAGCCAGATCAATATGAAGTGCAGTTTTTAGGGCAAAGCATCTCATTCCTCTTCAGTATTAATCCTCTACTTATTCTTTTCCCATCTATTTAGTTGTTTGTAATCTGGCCATTTTCGCAAGCCTTGGGATGGGGAGTTTCTTGTTTTATTAACATATGTTTATTTGTGCTGTTGGCTGGATTTGCCATCTTGTTCTTTATCTTGTCGTTGTTTTTGCTAACTTTGGCCTTTTAAATTCCATTTTTGTTATATTGTGAACTGCCCAGAGTCAGTTGTTGGAACAAGGTGACATATACATTTATAATTATTACTATATTGTTCTGAAGTCGGGCAGCATCTAAACTGAATAAATTAGGATTTCCAAAAGCTTTATTCTGCCATTTACTACTTACTTTTCATCTTATCTTATGATCCTTGCTGGTTCATTTCTATTGTTCTCTCAAATTCGTAGTATTAAAGCTGCCTTTCCTTTCAGCTTTTGAAGTTTTGCAGTAAAATTATACACATACACATGATCCATTCAGTATACTTCTAACGATGAACATACCTTTTATTGGCTTGCTTCTTTCCCAACTCATTAAACACAGCTGGGCTCTAAATAAGGAATAATGAAAAGGGAACCTAGAGCTTTTAAATATATCTCTGTGAATTTATCATAAGGGGGAAGAAACAGTTGTCCTGCCAAGAGTATATTCTGGCAATCACCTTGATCAGTGTTTTTTGTGACCCTATAAAGAAACACTTAAAAAAATTAACTGTGCTTATTTTGCAACAACTAGCACAGTTAATAAAGTGTTCTCGTCTTCTTTTGAAATGGGACAATTGAAAAAAAATTTCTCAGTGGAGGAAAATCCAATCCACCATAGAACTGTTGTTTTTTCAAAAGGATCTTTGCAATCTTGCCAATCGCTGTCCATGAATTTGGACAGATGATAAACTGTTAAAATATTTAGTAGATGGTTGGAAGCAATATACTGACCCGAACGTGCTTTAAAGCACTATGGGGCAGTATATAAGTCTAAGTGCTATTGCTATTGCTATTAAAAGGAGAAAAGAAGTAAATTATATTTCAGCTCTGAACCAGAATGAAATGGATAGACTCCCAGATTGGGAAATGTACTACCAGGCAGCAGCCATGGTATGGATCAAAGATTGGATTAACCTAGAAAATAAAAGAATATTGTTAATAGAAGGCCATGATTTGCAAAGGGGTGGCATAGTTTCCTATGAGATGGAAAAAATAAGCAATATTCCTACTTTCAGAGACATCAAATTAGAGATGCATTAATTCAAATATGGAGTAAAATCAAGAAGAACAATTACATTAAAATACCACGCTGGCTGTCAATGATGGAGGCACTAATCTATCTGAACACAATGGATTTGGTGAAAATGAGGAACTACAAAGATTTGTTAGATGAACAAGGAAGACTAAAAACTACAGGAGTTACAACAACAAAAGACAGAAATAGACTGGTGGCCATATATGCAAGTACAGGCAAGGTATAAAAAGGACGAAGAGGAATACGGGTTTTATTTGGATAAGCAATAATTAGATGAAATCCTACAAGGGGAAAAACATGATATCTAAAATATATAATTTTCTTTTAAATTTTAAGATGGAAGAGGAGGTAGTTAAGGAAACAATGGTAGGCATGGGCAAAAAACATGGGACACAATATAGATTTGGAACATTGGGAAAGAATGTGGGGGATAAACTATAAATTAACCTTGTCTACAGCATATAGAGAAAACATGTACAAAATGTTTTACAGGTGGCATCTACCCCCCAGCAAGGTTAGCAAAAATGTTTGCAAATCAAAATCCAGAATGTTGGAAGTGTAAAAAAGAAAGGGGTACCTCCTTCTATATGTGGTGGACTTGCCCAGAAGTCAAAAAATATTGGAATACAATTCAATTATGGTTAGAAGAAATAATAAAACAAAAGACTGAATTTCACGAGAACTATTTTTATTTATTTATTTATTTATTTATTTATTTATTTATTTATTTATTTATATTTGAACTTGTATGCCGCCCCATCTCCGAAGACTCGGGGTGGCTCACAACTAAAAACACAGAACAATAAATATTTAAAAAGACATTAAACTAACAAGCCCAAATATAAGACACAACAATACAATAAAATACATTAAAAAAAAAACCATCCTTCCCCCCAAAGGAGGGTCACAGCCCGGGTTGGTCAAACAACCAAGTTTTTAATTCAGCGGAAGGTGGAGATCAGGGGCCAGACGGAGCTCCAGAGGCAGTTGATTCCAGAGGTCGGGGGCCGCAGCAGAGAAGGCTCATCGTCAGGGAAGTACCAACCGGCATTGGACCGCCGATGGAACCCCGAGGAGTCCTTGCCTATGAGCCCGCACAGGGCGGCCGGAGCTAGCTATTGGAAGAAGACGCTCCCTCAAATATTGGGGACCCATGCCGTGTAGGACTTTGAATGTTAAAACTAAAACCTTGAATCTCACCGGGCGCAATCGGCAACCAATGCAGGCCACGCAGGAGGGGGTAACATGGGAGAACCGGGTAACTCCCATCACCACCGCGTGGCGCATTCTGCACCAACTGCAATCTCCGGATGGTATGCAAGGGCAGTCCTAGATAGAGAGTGTTGCAGTAGTCGAGTCTCGAGGTGACAAGGGCATGAGTAACAGTCGTAGGGCGTCTCGATCCAGAAAAGGGCGAAGTTGTCGAACAAGACGGAGCTGGGCAAAGGCCCCTGGCGACGGCCCCCACCTGCTCCTCCAACGGGCCGTACATCCAGGAGGACCCCCAGATTCCGTGCCCTATCCACAGGGGTAACACCTCCCCTATGGCCAAGGATAAACAATCCTGGCTGGGCGAGACGCCGACACACAAAGCCACTCAGTCTTGGCGGGTTGAGTCGGAGCATGTTCCTACTCATCCAGGTCCGTGCATCCAAGCACCGGGACATCAGGGAGAGGGCATCGCTGATCTGGCCAGGGGTGGAAAAGTACAGCTGAGTATCATCAGCGTACTGATGGAATTTCACCCCAAAGCCACGGATGATCTCACCCAGCGGTTTCATGTAGATATTAAATAAGAGAGGGAAAGGACCGACCCCTGCGGGACCCCACAAGAGAGAGCCCTCGGGGTGGAAACCCCTCCCACTAACACCGATTGCGATGCCCGAGAGGTAGGAGGAGAACCACTGAAGAACAGTGCCCCCACTCCCAACCCCGAGGCGACGCAAAAGGATACCATGGTCGATGGTATCGAAAGCCGCCGAGAGGTCCAATAGGACCAGGACAGAGGAAAACCCCTGTCCCGGGCCCTCCAAAGATCATCCATCAGCGCGACCAATGCCGTCTCCGTGCTGTAACCGGGTCGGAAGCCCGATTGACGGATCCAGGTAGTCCGCTTCATCCAGGAAAAGCGGAACCTGCTGAGCCACCACACTCTCAACAACCTTCGCCAAAAGCGAAGGTTGGAGACCGGACGAAAGTTGTCTAACACGGTCGGGTCCAAGGCAGGCTTCTTCAGGAGGGGTCTCACCACCGCCTCCTTCAAGGCGGAGGGAAAGACACCCTCCCTCAATGAAGCGTTGACAACTGCCCGGAGCCAACCGCAGGTGGCCTCCCTGGCGGCATAAGTCAGCCAGGAGGGACACGGGTCCAACAAACATGTGGTGGAACTCAGTTGCCGCATAATCCTGTCCACTTCATCCTCGGAGACAGGATCAAACTCATCCCAGATAACAGTGGCCAGACTACCCACAACTCGTTCCTCCGACCACTGCAAATCAGAGGACAACCCGTCCCGAATGCGGCGATCTTATCCGCCAGATATTGACCAAACTCCTCAGCCCTGCCCGCAGTGGGTCCGCCCCCTCAAGCCGAAGGAGGGAACGGGTAACCCGAAACAGGGCGGCTGGGTGGTTATCTGCGGACGCTATGAGAGTGGAGAGATAAGACCTTCTCGCCTCTCCCATAGCTACCAGGTAAGTCCTAATGTAGGCTCTTAGCTGGGCACGATTGGATTGAGAACGGGTAGACCTCCACCTGCTCTCTAAACCCCTACGACGACGTTTCATCTCCCGGAGCTCCTCAGTATACCAGGGAGCAAACTGGGATCCACGACGTGTAAGGGGACGCATGGGGACAACCCTGTCGAGGGCCTCCGACGCAGCCCGTTGCCAGGCCACTGCCAGATCCTTGGCAGAGTCGTGAGCAAGGGAAGAGGGAAAACCCCAGTTCTGCCTGGAACCTTCAGGGTCCATCAGGCCTGGGGCGGAACCACCTAAGTGGCTCCTCCTCCCAGCAGTGGGGGCGGCCTGTTGGAAGACCAGCCGTAGGAGATAGTGATCAGACCATGGAACGGGCAAGGCTGTCAAAGTAGCCTGCCCTCTGTCACTCCGCCACCGCTCAGAGACAAAAACTAGGTCAAGAGTATTCCCCTCATGAGTCGGGCCTTGAATCAACTGGGTCAGGCCCATAGCCTCCATAGAAGCCATGAACTCCTGGGCCAAACCCGACGCTCCCCCCAGGGAAGGCAGATTAAAGTCCCCCAGAACCATAAGATCCGGGAGCTCCACCGCCACCCCAGAGAGGAGGTCGAGAAGCCCAGGTAGGGCCGCTGCCACACAGCTGGGGAAAGGTATGTAAGCAGCAGGCCCACCTGACCACTAAACCCCCACCTCACAAGGAGGGTCTCACTCCCGCCTATCTCTGCAACAGTGACCTCCCTTGGAAACAGGGTCTCCCTAATAACCACGGCCACCCCACCACCCCTACCCTGAGCCCGTGGTCGGTGCAAAACCCAAAACCTGGAGGGCATAAATCAACCAGAGGGACACCTCCTCCGGGCCCAACCAGGTCTCGTGATACAAGCCAGATCCAGCCTCCTCCTCAATGATCTCGGAGGAGGGAAGATTTATTAGCCACGGACCTGGCATTAAAATACACCAACCTAAGGCCAGGGATCCCAATTCCGATGCTCCCTAGGGAGGAGGCCACAGGGTCGGAGCGGCCACCGCACAAAGATGGCGGGCGTGCTCCCAGCACATGATATGGCCCTGTGCCTCGACATCCTCTGCCAATTCCAACCACCCTGGGGATCGCGGTCCCCACCTCACACCCAAGCCCGCCACCCCCGCCCCGCCTTCCCTTACCGTGCCCGGGCTGCAGAAAGACCCTCTGCCCCTCCCTAACCCCTTAAGACGACCAATTAGAAAATTTAAAAACCTCCCTTCCGAGATAAACAAAATTTAAAACCCTTGGTCATGCTATGCCCCTCTCGGAATAATAAACCCGCATCGTGGAGGGGCTTTGACAAAACAGCGGACATCTCAGGGACAGGGGAACACCCCTGAGCCGCAGCTCAAGAGAAGAGTAGATATATCCCATAGTGGTTATTGCTAGGGAGCAGTCAAGTCCAGAATAGATGATAAAAGATGGTAAAAGTTCAGTTCACGATGGTCAGTCAGTTCTAGAGCCAAAAACAACAGAAGACTTCCGCCATGGCATTCTCACTACCCACCGGAAGTAAGTTCTGTGAACTCTGAGACAGCTCAAAGTCCTCTCTCTCACGAGGGAACAGTCATCAGGATAGCTCTAGTCAGGGGGCAAAACACCACTGGTCTCTCACCTCAGTGGTGCTAAACAACATGGCATGCTCCCACCACACCATGTGGCCCCGGCAACTGAAGACAGATTGGGGAGGAAAGATGGTCCAGGCATGGTAGACGGCCACTAAGGGCCCGATGCCCTCACCAGCCAATCACCTCTACTTGCGTCCTCCAGTCCTGAGTCAGATGGCGAGCCTCCCAGCAAGCAGTGGAAGCTGTAGAACAGCCGTTGTTGATATTCTGACCCAGCAAAACAAGCCGGGTCAGACGGCAAACTTCTAGCGGCACAGCTTCCGCACAGCTCCCGACACAGACAGCATAGGCCATATTACCACGGCCCCCAGGTGCAGATGCTGATCCCAGACTCCAGGCTCCAGGCACAGGCACAGGAAACCAGCACCAGGCTCCAGGCTCCAAGTTCCAGGCCCCGACACTGGCTCCAGACACGAACCCTGGCTCCAGACTTCGCTGGCTTCAGGCTCCACTGGCTCCAGGTACAGGCACCGGTCCCTGGCTCCAGGCCCCAGGGTCCAGCCTCCGGCGTAAGTCCTGGACCCAGGCTCCAAACCCAACTCCAGGCACCAAAAAAGCTCTGGAATTGAGGAGGCTGCCAGGCCGCAGAGCCACACCCCCAGCCGTCGCGACGAACGACAGCCTCCGGGAAAGAAAAGAAGCCCCGGGCCGGCATCGCCATCCCTCACCGCCAGTCCACACGCCAGTCCGCTCGAGGGAGACACTCGGGCCAACCAGGAGCCTCACAAGCAGCCCGCATAAGCAAAACGGGCTTATTAGAGATAATAAAAGGGAATTATAGTAAAAAGGATAGATATATTATGTTGCATATATTGACTGCTGCTAGGATCTCATATGCACAATCTTGGAAACAGGGAAATATACCATCAGAGGGAGCAGTCATAAAGAAAATATTGGACTGCAGAAATGGACAGGCTGACTCTAAAATTAGAAGATAAAAAGGAATCGACATATTATATAGTCTGGGACGCCTGGCATGTATGGTTTAAGAATAGGAACAAAAGCAATGTTGGATTAAGTAAAGAATAAGAAACTATATAGATATTGAATGTAGAATAAATAGAAATATATGATGAAAATATGTGATATAAATTAAGAATAAGGAAAAGTATGTGCAATTGTAATGTAACAAGATAGTATGTATATAAATAAGGAAATGTAAATGATGTCTTGACGTCAATATAATTGTGTATATAATTTTATTTTATGTTTTTAAACCTTTGAAAACTGAATAAAGTTTATTAAAAAAATGGATAGAATATTGGTAATAAAGAAAACATAAATAATAAAATAAAGCTAGTTTTTGTACTTTTCAAACTGTTCAAAGTACATTTTTTCTTTGCTTATTCACTCATTAAAAATAAAATTGTTTTCAAAAGTTTAATATAATAGGGTGATTCTGCAGCTTAATACTAATCTTTCTTCTGTGATGCGGTCCAGATTATTATTAGCATACTAATAATATTGCATACTATTCTCAACATACAATAAAACATCAGAAACATAAAGCATCATAATTCATATTATGTATTTATAAATTCTACTGCAGAATTATCTCATGCACTTTCTATGCAAACATGCTTAACCATTTCTTTACAATCTCACGTTATATAAAAGCTTAGTTTTAGCATTGCTTTTTAGATAACTCTTTCAAATATACATTGATATAGTCAAGAGTAAACCAAGTGGACTTTTATCACAGATGCTGTCCATTGGTGATATAGTATGTTTTAGTGTTGTTTTTTTCAACTTCAGCAACTTCAAGAGGTGTTGACTTCAACTCCCAGAATTCCCTAGCCAGCATTACATCAACATATGTTCATGTCACAAAGTCTGAGATACACTGCTTTAGTTAATCACAGCATTTTAATATAAATGTAGAAGAAATCTCAATTTATGATTATGTTTTGTTCTGAGACAAAATATACTTCAGGGTTGTCATTCTGTTGTATAGAAAATATAATGGATTCAATGCATATTGCTTATTTGTTTGTTTTACATTCTACTGTCTCTTTCCATGATGAAAATTAAAGCAGGATAGCCAGCTGGTTTTCAGTTTTCCATATACTTTTATAAAATTCTTAGCTTAGCCAGGCCTTAGAGTAAACCAAACACATTACAAAATCAGCATTAGAAATCTGTAAGCTAAGAAGATTCAGAGCCATATGAGAATTGTGTGCCGCAGGAGGGTTAGGCTCTGCCACAGGCAGTCATTATAGCGTGTGGGTGCTCAGCAAGGGCTACAAAACATGGGTAGGTGGGGAAGTGGAAGTCATGGAAGTTCACTGGATGACTTTGGGCCTGTTACTCTCTCTCTCAACCCAACTTATCTCAGAGCAAAACTGTGGGGGGGAAAAGAGGAGAGAATGCTATGAATTCCACCTTGAGTTCCTAAATGAAAGGGGAGATATAAATCTAATAAAAATACAGTTTCATTACTGTGGCTACACTATATGACTACATAAAGTATTTTCATGGAGGTCTCTTTATAAATGGGTTAATGTAAAAATATTATTACTTTACAAATAAGGATTCAATACAAATAGTTTAGCTGAGTAAAACAGTTTGTGAAACTTTTTTCCTCTTTTCTTTGGTACTGCACTGTTTGTTTGTTTGTTTGTTTGCCATCTGCCTTAAACAAATAGTGATATTATTCCCAAAGGCATAATTTCCCTATAATTCACTTCCTCTAAGAAACTTGCAAGAAAAACTTCATTACAGTTGTACATGAAACTCCATAATTCAGAGTCTGGAACTTACATCAAATATGTCATCCCAATAAATAATTCAGAGACTTCCATTCTCTGCAGTTTGCACATAAGTAGTACTAATATTATTCTACCAACCAGACATTCACCGAAATTCAGATTTAAAACATGTATTTTGAGCAAAATTGTTTTTAGTTACCAAGAAGCTTGACGGTAATCTTCAGGGTTCTATGGGGAAAACATTATGAAAATTCCTACTGCAGGCAACAGAAGGATATTTATTATTATTATTTATTTCATTAAATGTATTATAGCTGCCCACTCCTATATTCTCTGGGCATCTTACAAATTCTAATACTAAAATAAAGCAATTAAAAATATAGCAAGACAAAACAGTCATATTTAAAACACAGCATGATGGCGAATCCTGCCATTATAGAGCCTGGAACCAAAGCCCAGTCTTAAGGGCTGTATCCCAGATGAGAGGGTACCATCCATAGCTTGGGAAGGATGTTGTTCCAAAGGCCAGGGGCCACAACAAACAAGGCACATTTCCTAGCTCCCATAAGAGGCAATATTTCACTGAAGGGACCTAGAGCACACCCATGTTGCCAGAACATATTGGGTAGGCAGAAACAGTGGGAGAGAGATAATCAACTATTTTCCATATTATTCTTTTGGAACAGAAATGGTCCTTTTCTTGTACATAAAGTCAGGCCCAGAACCTGATAACAAGATATGCATATTTCATTTAATTGATAAAAATTAAATGTCTATGGAGATTCTTAGTCATTCAGGTCATGGCTGTCCCAAAGATGCTTTTTCAAGAGGCAACTGGACTTCCTTGCTTTTCTTTGAAGACATTTCGCTTCTCATCCAAGAAGCTTCTTCAACTAGATGGTGGTGACTTCCTTACCATCCAGTCAGAGCTAAATTCTTGAAAGTCCAGTTGCCTCTTGAAAAAGCACCTTTGGGATAAAAATCAATTGTATAAATTCAATTAAGTGTTGCTCTTTCATCTGAACTTGGCCTTTATTTGACTGATAGCTAGCATGGATCAGCAAGAGTCCATGTTTACAGATTATTATTATTATTATTATTATTATTATTATTATTATTATTTATTGGATTTATATGCCCCATCTCCGGGGACTCGGGCAGCTTACACTGAAATATATATACAAATAAATACAAAGTTTATCAAATTTACTCTAATCCAATTATAATAACATCAAATTAAAATACCCTTGAATTAAAATCCACAATAATTAATTGAGGACACAATTCTTTGTGATGGTGAAGAAGCAGAAATGATCTACTGTTGAGATACTTTTTTTTTTAATTCATATTTATATGCCACCCTTCTCCGGAGACTAAGGGCAGCTTACAAGATGCTTAAAGCTGTTGGATTTAAGCAGCAATAATGAGAAATGCAGAAATATATTTTGGAGGAAGCCAGAGGGTTGCCAATTCAAAGAGAAAATATTAGAATTCATACCAGTATGTATCGATTCCATAGAACAAATTCCACAGAAAAAAAACCGTATATGGAGCATACTTATAAACTTATTTGAATTTTCCAAGCAAAATATATCTATTTTGTGTGAATTACAGGGTAACAGCTTTCAATTCTCTTGGCATTCTAGATCACAACTCAAAACACTCTGTTGGTTTAATTGCATAGTTATGGGACTGACATCAGGTAGAACCGGAAGGTAAAGTACCATATCTTCTTTACAAGATAAACTTTTTGTATGTTGTTTATATCATGTGTTCTCCTATTTACCAAACAGAACGTTTTTCTAAAAAATGGAAAACATTATCAAAATTAATAAAGTTATATTAAAAAATAAATCTTCTGGAAAACTACAGAGAAAAGATCCTATGCTATGAAATAATAATAATCTTGCAACATGAATTTTATCATTTTGAAATACACTGCACATTAGGAGGACTTGCAACAAGCACGTTGGAAGATATAATAGAAAATATGGTTCTTTAGAGTAATTGTAGTTCTTTCGCCAACATTGCTTAAGATAAAAATATCAGTGCTAGATTGCCCTGAGCAACACAGAAAACAATACAGATCTGCTCAAGAAGCAATTTTTAGGATTTGGAATTATACCTTCCCTTCATGAAGTAAACATTAAAAAACTGATCAATTGCCTTCTTACTGAAATATTTAGCTGAATGTTAGATACAGAATTTACTCAATTTTACCACAGAAATTCAATGTAGTAATTTGTATCAGCTGAAACTTCAAACTAGACATGCTCACATGTGCTGAGCTGAAATCACTTATCAGGATGGAAGATCTGAACTACAGCAACATGCTGGATTTGCTAAATATCCCTTGTGGCCCAAGAGCTACAGAGACCAAAAAGAACTATAGAAATTTCTCCTGTGCCAACTTCTAGTTGAAGTCTCTCAACTGTTGCCCACTTCTGAAACAAAGTTTTGTGATGCTACCAATTTCCTCCTATCCTATTTTGAAGTTGAACACATTTCAATATGAGCATATTCAAGCATTTTTATGAATCATGCAAGGGATTTTTTTTCAATTATTTTTTGAATTATCTATAACCAAAAGCTATACCTTCCAATCCAAAGTAAGGAAGATGGGAATTTCAGGATTTCATTTTGATTTTTCTTTTAAGTGCTAAAGTTTTCTCAATTTACAATTGCTTGCTAACATGAATTAAAAGTTCTGTTAACTCACCAATTACTTGAGTGTATGTATAAGAAAAAGGGAAAAGTGAGAGACTACTACTCAGACATTCAAATTTAGGATCCTATCAAAAATATTCCCAGGAGACTAAATTTAGCTCTGCATTCATGAATTTATTTATTTATAAAAGACAAATATGCCATTTATAATAAATAGCTATTATACTTTTTGTACTTCAAGAGCTATTTAGCAATTTAAAAATATCAATTTCCACTTTGCTTAACTATACATAAGCTATACAATTTTCTGTACATGTCTTTATTAAATATCCAGTTGCCCTATTGAACATTTAACTGACTTGATTGACTAGAACATTTTAAACCCAGTGATGTAAACGTTCATTTCCTTCCTATTCTAATTAATCAAACAATTGGCTATTAATCTACATAAAAGACAATGATTAGGTTAGCATGAATATAATGTCTTTCAGTCATTTTCTTCCTGCTTTTAAGCTAAGGGACAGGCCTTTTGTTACAAAGCCTGTAATATCTAGTATTGAGTTTTGCCATTTGGGAGAACTTGCCTCAAGGCCATTTGTAAAGCATATGCACTGGAACCAACAATTGCCAATTATGTGAACAGCAACCTTTAACTTTCAATTAAACACCTTATAGTCCAAATCTATATAAGCATTTAATGGAGCAAACAAACTGCCCCCACCTGTAAATATTTGCCTTTTCTTACAGGTTTCTCTGGACTAATATTTCTGGGGAAGGAAGGATATTTATGAGACTACCCAGTAGAATATATTTGGTACTGTGTAAAAACTGAAAAGCATTAAACATTTTAAATTTATCTAATCTCTTATTTTATTTTGTTTGCAAAATTGTTTGATATGGTGTATACATATGACACTCTTTTAGATTTGATGTCCTTATAAAAATAAAATCTAAATGAAAGTCTGTAAGAGATCCTAAATTATTTTAGTCAGTTCTGTTACATTCACTGCAACTTTCTAGAAATAAAACGGGAATCCAGTAGAATTTATAATTATTATAGCCATTACACTGTCACTTAGGCAATAATGTTTAGTTGTATTTACAACTGTGGAAAAGAAAACAAAAAACACCTCCAATATATAAATTCTAATATAATTATTAAAGAACCATTTCATGATTTATATCCAACATGTCACATGCTGGAATATGTTATGTAACTGAAGGCAACTGCACACAAAACATAATGCAACATGAATCCAAAGATTTTTAATGCCTAAAGCACATGATTACTGAAGGATTCCTCAGGCTCTTCAGGAGTAGGAAAAGAACAAGACTACTCTGAAACAATTTCTAATTTCTGTATCCCGTTCTTGATCTAACCTACTGAAATGGTCATGCTTATTCGTAGCTTATACTGTGGCTTGAATAAGTTGAATCAAAGTACAGTAGAACCTCTGGTCACAACCAAAATTCATTCCATAACTTTGGTGATTTCTTCATCTTCTAATGTTTTGTCTTCAGGAATTTCTGGGTCAGGGGTCATGTTTGATCACCACCCAAGTATGTGTTCATGACCAGCTTCAAAAATTTTGTGATTTTTTTTGTCGGAACCCGATTTGGTCGTGGTCAGAAGTGTTCGTGATCAGAGGTTCTACTTATTGGCTTTGATACATATGGAAGAATGACACTATTAAATATGACCCAGATTTTACTCTATGTTCCTCAAAAAGTGTTAGGCTAAAAATGAAGAACTTACACTTTTCCAAAATTTTGTCACTGCTCTTCTGTAAGAAATAAAATATAGTAAGATACCTATAGCAATAGCATTTACATTGATACCGTTTTTCATAGTGCTTTATGGCATTCTGTGGGCAGTTTACATCAGTAAATTGCCCTCAATAATCTGGCTCTTTATTTTACCAACCTCAGAAGAATGAAAGGCTGAATCAACTTTGAGCAATCAAGATCAAACTCCGGACTATAGGCACAGTTAGCCTGCAATACTGCATTCTAACCACTATACTACCTGAGCTCCATACACTTCGTTGAATCTGAGTAGTTGACTTTGGTTACATGTGCAGCTTTTAATTTGATTTCAGATTTTATCATCTTGAACAAGTTGCCAAAGTTGTTTTGTGACTAGAAAGCTAGAGCAGCCACAGATTTGCAATATCTCATTTGTACTACACTATACATAGCAAGCCCCCTCACAGCCTATGGTTTACTACTATATATACACAGCTAAGATAGGTAGTATGGATTTACAAGAGCACTGTTAAGGGAAATTGGGTGAGCAAATATTCTAAACCTTAAAAATAGGCTGCTTTCATATTTGCTTCTCTTTTGTGTCTGGATTTGGTTGGGCTGGGAGAGATGCATCAAACTTTCATATCTTAAAAAAGGGTGATTCCCCCCCTTATCTTAATAGCAGAAGATTCAAAGATTTATTTCAATAAATAAGAATAGTCAGGAAAAAACAGACATTGATTTTTCTCTATATTATTTACTATAGATATATGTATTGAATTATAACTTACGATTATTACAAGCATCTGACTGATTTGTGTTGGAAGACGGATGATGGCGAGGTTCCGTTGATTTTGAGAGATCAGCAGTGAATGTTTGCTGACAAGAAATATCCATGTTGAAATTGGCCTGATTTTCAGTTCTCCTTGGTAAGTCTGAATCTGTTAAATTTACACTATTCCCACAGTCTTGGTAAGCTAGAGAATTTGATCTGTTGAGGTGGTTTAATGACATCTGTACTAGGGTTTCTTTTATGATGGCTGAATTCTCACCACAAAAACTGTCCAAATGAAGAGGTCCCATTATCTGTACATAAGAATACAAAAGGAAGTCTAAGCAGGCCAAATTTTTATCATTTCCTGCCACCTTAAATCTCCGTCCTATATCTCGAAGTAATTAACCAGCTTTGAACAAAAAAGAAGAAAAACCCTTCATCTTATTCATCTGTTGCCAAGATGAGATTCAAGAGCAGGTAGCAAGTTCAAGCAATGAACAATTTGTGGAAAAAATAATAATTTAACACTTAAACAACTTCACCTGATGAAGGAAGGGAGAGAGGGAGGGAAGAAGGGAGGGGAGGGGGCATGTTTTGGAATAGTTCTTATTTTTTCTCCTCTTAAAACAAATATGTGCTATAATTTTCTCCAAGTAAGCACTAGATTAGATTGTTGCTACATTTCTATGTTTTGTCTGCTGTTTAAAAAGAAGCTAATTTTGAGATTACCCTGCTTCTCACGTTATGTAAGTAGAATTATCACCTGTAAATGAAAAAGCACAATACCTAAATTATAGTCCATAAACTACAAAAACTCTTAACAAATTTTGCTATCTTCATTCCACTGACTGACACTTCCTGTGGATAGAGAAATCCTAATGGTCCTCCTCATTTCCCACATTCATGGTGAAGACTTCAGGCATTTGTCTGTTGTGTGTGTACTGTACTCTTAACTTCCATGTTTCCCTGAAAATATGACCTACCCTGAAAGTAAGTCCCAGCTTGATTTTTACACGTGTGCCCAATATAAACACAACCCCCAAAATAACCCCTAGTTAAGACCCCACACATTCCAGGGTTTATGGGGTGGGGCGAGGCACATGGGTAAAAATTAAGCTTGGAGATGCCCTATTTACCAGGCCTCGCACACCCTGATGCCTGCCTTGCCTTGCAGGCCCACTTCTTCTGCAGCCACTTGCCACCGCTCGTGCCATTGCCCTGGCCTCCATTTCACCATCCAAGGCCTTCAGATCAATCAGTAACAAGTCACTAATTAGATATCCCCCCAAAATAAGACCTGGTACCTTTTTTGGTGGCAAAAAAATAAATAAAACCGGGTCTTATTTTTGGGGAAACATAGTATAATACAGTGGTGGGATTCAAAAAATTTTTACTACCAGTTCTGTGGGCGTGGCTTGGTGGGCATGGCAGGGGAAGGATACTGTAAAATCTCCAGTCAGAGGTGGTATTTGCTAGTTCTCCGAACTACTCAAAATTTCCTCTACCGGTTCTCCAGAACTGGTCAGAACCTGCTGAATACCACCTCTGGAATAATACCCTTGTTTTCCCTCTGTGGTGTTCCACTGCCAATGGATTCCTTCCCACCTTTTCAATTCCTAGATCATCCTGATCATCCTGACTTGTCCATCAGAATGATACAATGGCTTTTCAGTGACAATGGCTGGAGTTTGGTATTTCTAGTAAAATAGTAGTATGAATGCTGGAAACTTAAAGCAATCACCATAAGTAATTAAGCTCATCACAAGTTATTAATCTCCCATCAACCTTTATCTCTTCTTTTTCTGAGTTACATAAATAAGGTAGTGATTCAGATCCTATCTCAGCCATAAACTCAATGGGTTCTTTACTAGTTCTCAGTCTCATGCATTAGCTCATCAAACTGGACTACCTCAGCTGGGGCTTGACGGAGATGCATCACCAAGTTGAATAATGTTTGGAAATGCTGCATACCTCGTTGTTTCCCGATGAGATGACTGCTGGCAGATTGCTTTGATGGTTGTGTTTCCAGTGGTGCAGAATGTTTTGCTGCAACCTGACAGTTTCCCGTTCCTTCTCCACCATCCTTTGACTCTCTTGGAGTCTCTGCAGGTTCTGTTGGTAATCTTGGAACTGGCTATCCAGCTCTTCACGGTTTTTGCAAAGCAGCTCTTCTTGGCTACAGCACTCTTTCTCTTTCTCCAGCAACCTGCTCTCTCTTGTCTCATGCGCCTGTTGCTGCTGCTCGCACTCACGGTGCCATCGTTGCTGCTCTTGCTGAAATTGCTGCTGGAGTTTATGAATATTTGCAAATTCTTCTTTTAAGTTTCTGTGTTTTTCTTGTTCGAGAAAGAAAGTGCTCCGTGGGCTGTGGCTCAAGCTGGACCTTTCATGTTCCTGCAGAAGCAGCTTATTGATCTCAATGTGAGTGTCCTGGATAGTCAAGGCTGCCTTTTCATCGAAACAAAATGCAGTAACAATTTCTATCAGTTGTTCTATTACTTTTTATAAAATATCAACATTTAATGCATAATAGCTGTAAAAAGAAAATTCCACATTCAAGTCTAAGACGATGTTTGTTGTTTTATTCATTTAACATACGGTTTCCATTTTCAGATAATAACATGTGTTCATTTTCTGCACTAATCCTATGATTAACGTTATGGTTTTTGGCTTACTATACCATACAATTTTACAAATTCTGGCTTATCTGGAAATAAAGATATTCTTAAGTGAGATAGGAAGTGCTTTGAACAGAGGTCTCAAATATTCACATTATCTGAAGGACGCCTGCAGCCTTATGCACTTGCCTAAGCTCTAAGATCAGAACATTAACACTTGGACAATCTAGTTAAAACTATGAGAATTGTCAATTCTAGACACATGGACTTTTCTAAACACCCCCATTTAGAGCAACACATAGAGAATGACTATTATCATTCAGATGAACTCTGAAAATGTTTTATTCCCCAAACCACAATTCAATAATGCCTGTATTAGAACTGGTCCAAATTTCCAATCAATCAAATATCTATATCAGTGGTGGCTAACTTTTTCAACACTGCTGAAATGGGAGCATGCGCACACCAGAAACTGGAAGAGCAGTTTCCTGATGTGCGCACACATGGGAGCGCCAGAAACCAGAAGCTTAGCTTCCTGACATGCATATGGTCTTCTGGTTTCTAATGTGCATGTGCGCGTGAAAACCAGCTGGCTGGCGCACCCATGGACTCTGGGGAGCTGCTCTTCAGTTTCCGGCACTCCTGCAGACGTGAAGACTAGCTGGCCAGCGCGCATGCATGCGCCAGAACCCAGAAAAGCAATGGGTGATGGCTGGCATGCCTGGAGAGATGACTACGTGCCACTTCCAGCACATGTGGCATAGGTTCACCATCACGGATCTATATGATTGCCAGGAATAGAAATGACTTGATGCCTTAGAATCAAACTTCCAACAGTGAGCTTTGAAAAATCCTGAAGTTTGCTCATTATCCTATCGTTTCAGCCAGCTTTAACAAAGGTGTCCTACAATTTGATTTTGCAGGTTTTGGGGATTCACAGTTATCTTTGATCATTCTTTCTGTCCACATGGGATGAATTTTCTTGGATAGAATTTACATATGCTTAATTTTATAACCCTGAAGTACATTTTATAGAATGGTTGGACAGCAAACAGCACTCCTTAGTAGCACTGATGATGTTACCTAGTTACCTAAGGTAATGAAACTTCTGCAAGAAAACAAGCAGAGAGCACCACGGACCACTCATTTCAACCCTGAGCTACAAATATTCTCCTTTATTGATTTGCTCTCTAGTTGCATATTTTTTATTTTCATATGGACAATAAATACATGCATGATGTTGAATATCTATTCAGAATTTTCTCTGACTATTCTTCAAGGAGAACCACTAACTTCAGACTTTAAAGTTGTAGTAGAGACAATTCAGGGGCCTATCACCTTAGTCAGGCTCAATCAATCATGTATTTTAGGAGAAAATAAATGCTACATTGATGTTTAAATTATATTGATTGTTTTCCTCAAATTGATATCCAAGAACAAAGACAATACAAAAAGACAAACTCCTAACTAATCCACTGTATAGTAGTTTCCAACTCTTTATAGTTAATGAACAATTTTTTTCAAAGATTAGGATAATGTTCAGAGAAGATTTTTGTAAATCTTCTGCTAAACTGTTAACAGTTCTTTGAAAATCAGAAAAGCTGTGAGCTGTTTAATGTACAATTTTTAAAAATTCATTAAATTCGCTAAGCGATAATCACCTGAATGCTGTATAAGAGCCGTGTTAAATTCTGGATAGTCTGCACAACCTAAGGAAAAAAGGAAACATTGAGGATGAGATAGGAATTACAAAACATAATAAACTTAGAGTAGGGAATATTAATAGATTGCTATAACTTACCTCAGTTTGTGCAGAAAAGCAGGCATTTTCTTCCTACAAACATAGAATTACATTAGACTATTTGTGGAACTGTACTGCCATCTTCTGGTCCACCTAGGAAATTATCTAAAACTTTTGCTTTATACAAATATGTTGTAGTTCATGCACAAATATATTAAGCAGCTATTTAATGGCAGATTTGAGGAAAAGAAGGCAGAAAGACTAGATAAAGTGAAAGTACAAACAAAAAAAGAGAATAGAAAAGGACTAAATTCAATGCCTAGATAATGCCATTCAAGGCACATATGAAAGTACAGTACCTGGTCTAGTATATCCATTTCTGCTACATTGTTCTCATCGTGCATGTCAGAATTACAAATTTCTTTCTCTACCTTCTGTAGTTCTGTACCTAGAGATTAACGCCAAGAGGAAAAATATGACTTAGGACTGAAAAATTAAATGCCTGTCTCTCTTTAATTATTTTGGATTCAATATATTATTTCTAGCATTCCACTCTTTGCTTTCTTTTCTTGTTCTTTTTTCTTGTTCTTTTTCTACCCTTTCTTTCCTGAAATTTTCCCCATGTCTAAGTAGGGATACTGCTATTCAGTTTTTGATCAATTTCTTTGTACCATTAAGAATGTTTAAATAAAATGTTGAGTTCAATCACCAAGAATAAGCATATATATGCAACTGGTATTGGTGGAACTCCTTTCTAACAGAACTTTTATTTTAACTGGTACTGGAGAACCATCAATTATCACTGTAGTTAGGTGGAAGGTCTAAGTTTTGAAGACTTACTTTACTTGCTTTCAAAAATTTTAAAGTTAATGCTTGCATTCTCATCTTAAAAATCAAACAAATTATACCTTTGTTTTACTTTTTTTCCAATGGTGTGTTGCTATAATATAGAAATGCAAGTTCCCTTTTTGTGATAGAAAAATAAATGCAATATCACACTATCAATACAGCAAATATCTTTAAGACTTCAAGGCCAGATTATTATTTTTTCAAGTAATCCCCAAGCCATTCAATCGAATAAACATGGCATACAGGCCATTCAATCATTGTCTCAGATTAAGAATATCTCAATTTTTGCAATAATAAGGATTGAGTTGACTAAATCCATTCATAGTTTATAGGGCTTCACATTAGCACATACCTGATTGAAACATTTATGTCAGGAATGCAAGTACCAGTGACATACCTAATTCTTCTAGGAAGTATCGTTGTATATTGTATTAGATTTTTCATATTTTCGTATTTTGAAATAATCATGGTAAATATATCTAAGCCGTGGATGATTAAAAATATTAGCTCTTACTAACAATCAGTGAAAGGTTCACATTCTTCAGTTTCACTAAGATTTGTCAAACATGAATCACCAACACTCTCTTCCTTTGAGTGGTTTGTGTCTTTCGTTTGCAATAATGCTACTGTTGTATGAAGGTTTTCCGCTGCAACAAAAGCGAACATTTAGGTGTTTATTGTGTCTATGAAATAAACAGTAATTCTTTTATCACTTATAAGAAAGAAAGAGAAGGAGATTTTTATTGTGGTCAATGATTAGCCTATAAATATCAGTCATATGTATATCATTCATATACATACGACTGATAATGATTAACCAATTAGATATAATAGATTATATATAACATGTCAAACTTTAGCTACACTTAATAATATATTTTAGTCTTCCAAGCTTTCAGACTCATGTTGGAGTCCATCCTAAGGGAGCTCCTCTCTCTTCAGAATAGGAGCACTCAACATATATATTTTGTGGTGCCTGGTTGTGTGTGAGTTTTAGTTGTTAACTGGGGTGTTGATGGGTGGCCACTAAGTCATTGATTGGTTGTTTCCTTGTGCTGCCATGGCCTTGGCTTCTAAGTATCTAGTAAACTGGTGGTAAATCAGCATGCCTGTTGACTGACAAGGAGCCCATTTCCCAGGCTTCAATCATTCCCCTAGCTATTTTTGTCCCTGCTTGGCTAGCAATCTTAGTAGCTACAAAATTGAATATATGTCCTTTTTCATTGCAATGTGAGGCTACCAATGAGTTTGAGTCTCCTTGGTTAACCGCTCACTTGTGTTCTCATAATCTGATGCTTAGCTTCCTCCCCGTCTGTCCTACACAGTCACAGGGGCAATCCATGCAGGGAATCCAGTAAATTACATTAGAAGTTTCTCCCACCTCCAAGTGGTCCTTGTAATGCATGATTTATAAGGGACAAAAAATCTATTAAAAACTTCTCTTTGGGGAAGGACATCAGGTGTACTGGTAATGTACAATCTTCATCACAGCAAATAAAATTCAACTGACTCAGTTCAGTATATATGCATATATGTATTAAACCATTAAAATTTAACCATGTAATATTAACATGTCAACCATTAAACACCTAGAAATGTTTAAACATTCAAAGTTCATAAAAAATAAATAACATATTCAAAGAGCGGAGTAATAAGACAAATCTTTACTTGTTGACTAAACCAAGTCCCCCTGCCTTCAGGAGGGAAAGGCCCGTAGGAAGTCCTCCTGTGCAATGACTGGAAGGCAAGGTATAGTCAAGGTTTAGTAGGAGCAGCAAGATACCTCTGATGAACTCTGAGCTCACCCAATTCCATATCAAAGTAGGAAATTTGAACATGCATTGTTAGAATTTTAGATCCTCAATTTGGCAGGTGGAAATATCAAAGAGAGTCCTGTAACTGATTCAAGGCAAGTGCTTTCTGGTAAACTCCTATTAATAAGACAACATTACAAAGCCAGGAGAGAATATCATGCCTATTTTTTGAAGTAAATGTAATAATTAAAGTGGCCTGGAAATATTATTTTCTGTCATCTATAATTAAACAAGACTTTCAAGAAGCCTAATAATTTTCAGGTAATCAAAAGATAAACGTACACTAGAACACCCAGCTGGGCTTGTAGCAGGTATATGAAGTATGAAGGGTAGACTATTTATGGGAGGCAAATAGAATGAAAGGCCACAATGTACAAGTATTTTTTTAAAGCAAAAAAGAGAATGAGCCACCAGTTTACCAATATGAGTAAATGTGCCATCATCTAAAATATTTAGAGGTCCTTATGAAAATTATCCTAATTTATAATTTCAACATAAATGTAATCCAAAGGAAGAGAAGTGCATTTTTATTGGTTAGGACATGTCCTTGTCTAGGGGATGCACCAACAAGGATATAAATTTGATTAAAGAAGGTTTAAATTCTTAGTTAGTTTGAGTAAATCAGGTATCTCAAGGTTCATCTTGGTTTTGTTTGAGTATTATTTTCAGTATCCAAGGACATAATAGTAAAATAATATTTCACTAGCACATAAATAAACCTTTTGAGGATGTAGGTCTTAATTTGGAATAATTTCTTTATGTTCTTTCTTTTAGGTGCACAAATTAAAAGGTTTAATAAGTCTTTTTAATTTTGTTCCCTTTTTTGAAGGGGCTCAAAAAAAGGTCAGAGGCACCTGGAGCCTATAGGATCTGAATTTCAGACAGAAAGCAATGGAGAGCAATGCAGTAGTCAAAACCCAAACTGGTTTCCCCAGCACAGGCCTACAGTCACTTACAGGGTTTCCTAGTTAGTTAATTAAAAAATCCTTTTAAGAGTTCCATACAATAGAGTTTAAAGAAAACCATATGATCTTCCATAGTGGTTGGCTCATTCAGAACGAGACAGTCTGTCTTTACAGATTTCTCAGTGACTTTGGAAGTAAGTTCCCACTCAAAAAGTTAGTGAAGTTAGAAAGTTAGGAGTACCTTGGAGCTACTATGAACACTTTTGGGGAGAATTCTGAATGCTTGCTTTCAAACTTTTTAAACCTGAAATTAATTAAAATACTAAGAAGTGTGACAAGGGGCAGAGGGGGAGAAGAAGAAAAATACTTCATATGTAAACACAGACTTACCTTCTTTGAGAGCTGCTGCCAGAAGTGACGCCACTTGAGGAGTTTCTCCAGAGTCGGGCTTAATAAGTAGATGTGGTTCCGCCTGAACTTCTTCAAAACCACTCATATTCCCAAGCTTTGCATAGATATTAAGTTTCTCTTCTAAGTAGTTACAGATCTGCTGGTCTTGATTATTCAAGAGTACTATACAAAAAAAATCATGCACTATTAAGATTAAAAAATATGGTGATAGTAATTATTACTTATTTATGCTGGAACCATAATTATCCACATTATTATTTTCATTTTAAAATTTGGTATTTCTATTATGAATTGCATGCAATCCCATTCCTTATGAAGCAACCACATACACATTATAGTTAGTTCACAATGAAGAAACAGTGCTGGGCAGGAAATCCTAATGCACAGACATGCTTATAAAATGTCTAATGGAGGAAGGGACATTCTTTCTTAAGACTATGTCCACTCGAATGAATGAATGTATTAGTTTTAAAGTGCCAGAAAACATTACACTATACCTTGACATTTTTGAATTTTGGCCACTCTGGCTTCAGTTATTTTTCGGTCCTCATCAGAATCACCTTATTTTGCCTTCTTCTTCCGGGCAACTTCAGGGATGCCATATAAGCAAAACAGATTAAAGCGATCTTATATTTTTTTCATAAGACATTATATATAGGAATCCATTTAGAAAAGTCAGCTTCAGTCATACTAATTTAATAGGGTTAATTTAAAGGAATCATTATAGAGATATTTATAATTTGATGAAGTTAGCAGATTTTTTTTTTCTCTCATTTTGTCCTCTGATTAAGAAATATTGAACAGAAATAAAGATTGCATTTAAGCAATTGGCCACCATCTACTTTAAAAATCAGGCTGGATGTGACATCATAAATGACATGCTTATCAATTACACTAAACTTCCACAAAGATGGTGCCTTACTATTCCTGTCCTCCCTAGTAGAAAAGTTTCTTTGCAAGTCAGATCCCAATTCATACTGCCATTTAAGTATCCCAAATAGCCTGATATGGAAAGACATATGCTTCATTTTATAACAGATACTTCTGACAGCAAGAAGCAGTATGAATCCACTAGATCAAATCTCAGAATATTCAAATTTTTATATGTTTCCAAGATTTGTCACGTGTATGTTATTTTGGTAGGATGTGGTTAACAAACATTTCTAAGGAGAATTTTTTTACATTAAAATAAAGAAAGAGTGAACAAGCGGCAACCAATGTTCCAGTATATACCTTTCCACTGCTTCTTGAATTTGCCTCATCCAGTGGCTGCGTTCCTCTTTGGAACTAGTATGAATTTCATACATCTCAGGTCCTGTGGAGGATGCACTGATCAAGAACATCCCTCTCTCTTCATTGGCTACCTCTCTGACAATAAGCTTTTGAAGAGCTATAACAGCAGGCTTCTGGTCCTATACAGATCACAGAAAAATGCAAATCACAGAATATTCTGAGTGAGTGGTGTGATGGCCTAGCAGTAGAGCTCTCGCCTCATGATCAGGGGGCTATGAGTTCAACCTAGGTAGAGACAGATATTTCTCTCTCTGGGCACAATGAAAATATATCTGCTGAACAAAGCTCTGCATTGGCAACAGGAAGGGCATCCGGCCAGTAACACACTCAGCTCCATTCAGTTGCCCAGATTCCACCCCACAAGGGATTATGGGGTCATTAAAAGATGATGAGGATGATGACAGTATATTTTGAGTAAAAGGATCTGAGTGACCATCTAAATTAAATCATTTTCATATAACACTATGTCAGCTATTTCTGGAAACATTTTTTTTGTGAACAAAGGTAAATAATGTGAGCAGGAGCAAGCTTGTCCTTTCACTATAACATCATTCAAAATCTATTTACAAAGCATTATCCCTCATGTCAGGAAAAATCCCGTCTGATTAGGGTGTATCAATTCAATTAGAAATTTATTAATCTTTTTTGCAAATATTGCTGTTGAAAAGCTTACTGTGTGCATTAAGTAACAAAACAGGTCTGTATGACTCTGAACAGCCTGTAATATTCCTCACTGAATAACACAGAAATTAAAGGAGGACAAAAATGCTTGACACTGTTGAATCTCATTCATTACCTAAGTTAATAGCTTAATCAGAATTCATGAAATGTCTTATAATACTTTATTTATTTAATTTATTTATTTATTTATTTATTTGACTTATAGGCTGCCCTCTCTCCCAGGGAACTCAGGGCGGCTTACAATAAGAAATGAGAATACAAATATTAAAATACAATTAAACCAGTCAAATTAGCCCAATAAAAAATTAAAAACTAATTAAAAACTAAAATCGATAAAACCCCACCCCACCCCATTCAGTCCAGGCATTAAAAACATTACATTAAAAACCCACCTGGTCCTGGCTATTGAATTTTAACATCTGTATTACTCCTTTTGTTTCCTCTTCAATATCTTATTGGAGCTTTCTTTTGTTCTTCTATACACTTTCTAAGGTGCATTGTGTCTAAATATGTCTCAGTCTCCCTGCATTGAATATCTATCCATTATATTATCTGGAATAATATTTAACATGTATGGGTTTGTCACCTCCTACACACTACAATATATAAGCTGCAATTTGAGGAAAGTTACAGGTTATCCTCAACTTATGACTAGTCGCTTATCAACTGTTCAAAGTCATGAAAGATTCCCCCAAAAGTTTCTTATGACTTGGTTTCAAAGTTATGGTTATGCAGCATTGTGCGGTCATGTGAACAAAATTCAGGTGCTTGGCAATCTGCACCCATACAACCAACCTCAGGAATGCTACAGCACCCCCCCCCCATCATTTAGTAATGAGTGTAATTATATTTTGCCTAACCTGCTATGAAATCATTAGTATGAATCATTAAGGGAATCTTCAAATTAATTTATCATTTTAGAGATTTGACAAAATCTGCTACTCAATATCTATTTTCTTTCAATGACTTGAACACAAATTCATCCAAATTTACACAGATTCAAAATTGCCACCTAAAATGCTTAATTTTGCTTGAATAAGGTCCCAACATTTATTATTTTTATGAGACACAATTTCCCAATTAAGATAATTTAAAGTGTTTTTAAACATTTATACTTACAACAGCTGCAAATATATACTTCTGATCTTTTTCTTGTAAAAACAACATCACATCATTTAGAAGCAGAGCTAAAATGTCTTAAAAAAAAGAAAATTGCTATTATAGACCAATCATTTATATCATATAAAACAAATCGAATGAAAAAAAATCAATTCTTTAAAAACATTCACATCACAGTACAACATTCAGAGATTCACCAGGTGCACTGATTAGAATGGGACATCCTTTGAAAACACATTATAAATCGATGAGGTGGGCACACTTCCCTCTGAGGCTCCCAGACTAGAATTCAGTGGTTTGTATTCAATGAAGTGGCATCCATAGATTTATCACCAGCAGTATTTTGAAACAATACCAACTAATATAGTTATTAATATATTTCTTCACTTTAAGAATTGTTGGTTTATGTTTTATATTTTAATACAGGTAACCCTCATTTAGTGACTGCCATTTAGTGATAATTTGCAGATACAATAATGAAAAACTTTACTGTTCATGGTTGATCGATGATTAGCAATTCTCGTAATGACAAGCTACACAGGCTGGTAAAACAAAGAAAAGCTGAAGTAAAATCATAATCTGTTGTGGTTTGCTTAGCTACCACTTCCCTTAATGACTGACTTAGCAGTCCCAATTATGGTTGCTAAATGAGGATTATTTGTACCAGAGTCAGGGTAATACAACTAGTTCATCTAGTTGCTTCAGTCTTCATTCCACTTGCTTCAGTCTGTCTGTTAAAATTTTTACTTGGACCCTTTCCCAGATGTCCTTCAATATTTAAGGTGCACCGAGTTTCGACGGGAGAAATTTTCAGAAGGGGACACTTCCATTTGCAACAGACTCATCTGGGAAGCTGCCTGTAATTCTTTTAAGTGCCCATCTATGTTAGCACCTTAATTCAGAATGATTTTGATGACATAATTTGAGCATAAGCTTGCTATTTCAGAATTAACTTATGTACTTGATTTTATTATTTTCTTAATTTTGTGCTTCTTTTTTTGTTACTACAGTGTACTTGTTAGGCTAACGAAATAAATTTAACTTGAAGATATAAATTTACACCTAACAGGTGACATTTGAACAGGTTTAATGTTCTAATGTGATTTCATACTATATGGGAAAACAGATTGCTAGCGTTGGGTGTGTTACAATCAGATAAACTGATTTCTTATTTTTATGACAAAAAATAAAGGATTCAGACAAACTTAACTCTGGGAAAAATTAATTAGAGAAAATACCAAGGCCATAAACTTAATCAACATATTGCTATCCTATCTATGACATTTTTCATATTTTTAGCAACTTATAAATTTGTAACAAAAACTATCTTTCTTTAGCAAAGTACAGATGATGCACACTGAAAGTATGTATACAAGGAAGTTGAATTTCAATAACCTTTGAAACGTCCTGTAGCTGTCTTCCAGTAGACTAAGCCTTCGTACAAAAGTGTTCTCTGTTTCTTAATCAAATCTTGTTTCCTAAAAACATGTCCATTTTTCAGTTTGGTATATGTTTTGTTCTCAACTTTACTAAGAATCTCCAGCAACTTCTGTTTCTTTTCATATTCACTGACTTGCAAATCAACTGCTGCAATCATATCCTTGATAAGGTTAAGGGCTCTACACAAATCTTGATGTTCTTCTGTTCCTTCTGTATAAAAATAAAGAGGCACATAACGTTAGCAAACCGTTCTCCTTAAGTATTTAGAATGGATATTCATAAGAAAGAACCAGAGCATTATTTTCAAATCTGTTTTGTGAATGGTTCGTGACTCATGGAATTCTAAAATCAAAATACAAGGTTTGCTGCTTTAAAAAGCAGAAATCTGAAAATTCATTTAATGTTTAGAACAGAGGTGTCAAACTGGCGGCCACACCCATCCCAGCTCCACGAATGGGAAAACTGTCACAAAACAAAACATCACGTGACAGCAATGTGATGCAGCAAATTTGAAACCTATGGTTTAGAAGAATCATCCATGGTGTTGCCACACTAATCTCTTAGTATTACCAAATGGATGCATTGTTCTGGTAAACAATTATTACCACATCTGCATTGTTCTGGTAAGACCATGACCTTGGAAGTGTAGAACCTGACACCATAATTAGACTTGCTTCCACTTCTTTTTCTTCCTATCATCTCCCCCTCTACTTACACCTTCGTTTACTGGACTTGGGAGCTACAAAGGCCCCCCTCATTGGGCCAGTGATTAGCTACAACAACCTTCCCAACCTGAATGCCCAGGCTATGTGGACTTCAACTACTTCAGATCCTAGAAACTTTACCATATTTCAGGTAATTTTTTTCAAGGTTAGGAGCTTAATCTGTTTACTTTGTTGTAATTCTCCAATAAAAAACAATAAAATAGAGGAGCACATTTTACTCATGGATTGATGGCAGACTCCACCTCCCCTCCCTTGTTCTCTGTTCTCCACCTGTCCATCTTTTTGTTATCATATTGATCTTTTTGTTACCATATCGATGTATTCCTGTTGCATTCCATTTCATTGTTTATTTTATTATTATTTTAGTTCTCTTTACACTCTTTTCAGTTCTTCCTTTTTACTGTTGTAAGCCACCTAGAGAAGCCCCACAGCAATGTAGGTAGCAAATAAATTTACAAAGAAATAATGAATATGTGAAACACATCTTATTTTCATTTATGGCAAAATAAGTTATTTGCAAAATAAGAAAAAACTGAAATTTGTAAAAAGAAATATTTGCATAGGAAATTTTTTAAGTAATGTTGATGCGTTGATGTTAATTAGTAAAGCCCACCATAAGATTTAGTCATGAAGCAGGTAGAAAATTGTTGCTTACCTTTGGTATACTGTAATATTCTTTCTACTAGAACTGGGTACTTTGTGATTCTTTGAGTGACTAGCAAAATGCATTCTGGGATTCCTCGACGCCGGGCCAAAAGATTACTATTCCGCAGCTTTAAGAAGAGATTTAACTTTTAATATACAGCCTTCAATGTTGCTAGATATAAAATGTCACTTAGATTTTAAAGTCTCTCTGCTTGGGTGATGGAAGACAATCTTCTATATATTTTATTTCTTGACTCAATCCATCTGATATTGAGCTATTATTATTCACTTCATTTTGCCATATTATATGGCTGATGCAGGAAAATGACTAAGGAATTTTATAATAATTTTGAATAAGTTATCTACAGTGCCAAAGAAAATGGCCTGGGATAGTAAAAATAAAAATTAAAGATGACTCTAATAGCAAGAGTTTCAAAAACCTATCTCTTCTATATGTTTATCAATCCTGCATACCCACACAAAGGGTTGGGCTTCAATTGTGCTGCTGTGATTGCCACTTTGACCTTTTTGCCTAGATGTTGCTTGTCCCTCACTCCAATGAATCACAAAAGCCTGTAGGTGGTCTGAACATTCAGAGGAAACAATAAAAAAATAAAATACTAACAAAGTATATTGTTATATTATATAAATTAAAAAAGCTTTTATTTCCAATGTGGACCTCTCCCATTAGAATGGGAAAGGTTATTATCTTATTTGTAACTAGGTACAAATTAGCCAACAGCAAATAAGCCAATGCGCGCAATTGTTTTTTTTTAATTATTCAAATAATCAGAAACACTGAAGATAGTTTATTTTTTTAATTTCATATGGCTTTAATGATAAGCTGTTTTGGAATGAAAATAATTGTGTCTATTATTACTTTATTAAAAATAGACGACAACTTCTATAAAAGAGCCATGTGTTTATTTATTTGTTCATTTTGTTCCATTTGTACAATGCCCACTGTCCAATTCCTCTTCCTTAAAACATTCAATGGCTTTTTTGCATTGGACGAAATGTAATGAGTTTTATCCACAACAGAATAAAATACTGTTACAGGAATCGGTTTTCCCTTTCCTTAGAGACTCACACTCCACCTCGAAAATCTTAACAAAATTAAAAAGTAAGAAAACTTTTGTATAAATGGAAGCCTTTTATGTAGCACAGAAATTCCATTGGCTGCAATTCTTACAATTCTGAAAGTCAGTATTATCAGCCATACTGCACTAAAATAGAGCCACCTTGTGGTATACTTAAGAAAAACTATTTTTGAACTATTTATCAGAATGCTAAACTAATGTGCTGTACCATTTCTCACATTAACAGTTCTCCTAAAGTAGATAAACTTTTGTATAACTGAGACAGATATTATCAACTTACTTTGATGAAGTTCTGGAATTTTTTGTTTTGCTGCAATTCTTTAAAAAGGCTAACTGCTTCTTTTTGGTGACTACAAAACTCCCCGTAGATTGTCTTCATTTTTCTTGCATTCTCTTCTGAAAACTGAAAAAATAGTAGCAATTCAATAGAGTATACTGAATATGTAAGCAAACTGGTTTTCCCACTCCCCAAATAGATTTTTAACCCTTCCAATCTATTTGGTGCACCAGAAAAGCATTATAGACTGGGAGATTCACACAAAATAAAGGGAAGCATTTGCTATGTGGTCTCAAATATCATGAAAATGTTGGCAAAGGAAGGTTAAGGCCTTCCTCTTTCAGGATTATCATATTTAGGGGAGATGTGGTTGTGGTTGGACCAGGATCATAAAAATGGATATATAGATAATCATTGGCTTATAGGCAATAGTGGCCGCAAGTTCCATCGCTAAACAATTCAATCAAAGTGTAATATCACGTGATTGCATCCCTTAGCAAGGGCAATCCTGGCAGTTCCAGTTGTTGACGTTTGTCCTGGAGCATGCATGTCATTAAGTGTGAAAAGATGAGAGTCCCAGTCAACAGGTGTGGATAAGAGAAACAGGCAGACACTTGGGGGCGGCTGCTTCAGGCTGGGGCTCTGGAATGCACGTGGGTACATGGGTGTTGCAGGGAGTGTCACAGTAGGCATTCTGAAGCATAGGTACATGTATGAGTGCTGTGGGGGGAGAGGATGCTGTGAACAAGCATTACAGAATGTAGTATGAGAGCAATTTCTGACTTCCTGCCCACTTTCCCTTGACTTTGCTTGTGGAATGTCAGCAGGAAATGTTGGAAATGTTGATCATGTGACCATGCTGGACATCAAGTGCCTGCCTCATGATCTCATGGCTACAGATCCACTGCAATGGTCAGAACAGTGAAGACTGGTCATAAATCCCCCTTATTCAGTCACATTTTTAACTCTGAACAATTACTAAGTAAGTGGTTTTTCTTAGAATGACTATATCTTTACAAACATTGGGTTGCGCTCCAAACATTGTAAGCTGCTCTGAGTCTTCGGAGAAGGGCGGCATATAAATATGAATTTTAAAAAAAACACTCTGATGAAAGTATAATTCTATTCAGTGCTCTACCTGCTGCACAAGGACATCTCCAATTTTGCTGATCACAAAATTTCTGTCACTTCCCTCCTGACTTGAGAGCTGTCGCCTTTCCTTCATCCTACAGAAGAACTGCTGGTGAAGTTCTAGCAGCTCATCTAAACAAGGGAATATTTTGTCCACTGTGCTGTGGTCCAGCTGTAGTTCTTCTTTCATCCCTTTTCTGAATATTTTGGACATGATGAAGAGGGTGTGGATGTGGTGCCCTTCTGTTTGCATCAGTTCTACATTAAAAAAGACATAAAATTCAATAAGTCATGGTAGATATATTTTAGAGTAGATTCTCTCTATATTTATTTTTATATATTGAAGAACTATTCCGACATGAGGGATGCTATCAGGACATTAGGGAACACCTACGGTCTGAAGTATAAATGCATCTTTAGCAAGAAAACAAATTAAGAAGAGGAGATGGAGGTTCTTAGACAGCATCTAAGAATACACTCACAACTGTGACAAACTCCTTGGAACAAAATAACATGGAAAGGAAGAACAGCATGCAGCACTGGAGGGGTGGGGCAGTCATAGTTATCTGCCTGTAATCCTAAATAAAAGTGCTCTGCACTGTGTCATTATTCAGCATATCCTACCATTCTGTCCAAACACTCTTATTAGATGAGAGCCAGTTTGGTCTAGTGGTTAAGGCACTTTGATGTTTGATTAATTTGATTGCCTTTGATGTAGTGATTAAAGCACCAGGCTAGAAAAGACTGTGAGTTCTAGTCCTGCTGCCTTAGTCATGAAAGCCAGCTAAATAACTTTGGTTCAGTCATTCTCTCCCAGCCCAGCCACCTCACAGATGTTGTGGAGAAAATAAGAGCGAGGATTAGATGTGTTCACTGCTTATAGTTATTTATAAGAAATGATAAAGGTGGATTAAAAACATCTTTTTTTTAAAGATCCATTAAGAATATTAAATAGTTTATCAGATTACTGCACAACTGAGATAACATTGAATACAAATGGAGTATAGCTGTTCTCTCTTTCTCAGAAGGAGACAAAGTTACAAAAACAAAAATAAAATATAAGTTCTGAAACTAGTGTGCATTTTTAAATTTTTATTTCACTACTGATTGCAGCATATATTTTAGATTACAATTCCTATTATCAAATCCTGCTGGTAGAATACACCACATTTGTTGACCGCCAAATTAGAGAAAGCTGTTTTATATTTTTACTTCCAACCATCTATATAGAAACACAGAGGATACTATAGCAAACTAACCAAAGATTACATCTTGTCGCTTGATAACATCCTTTTCTTGTTGGTTACAAAACCAAGGCTCTACAACCAGACTCCAAGATTCTGCCTCAAATTCCAATGTATCAGTGCTGAGGTCATTCCATAAAGAGGCATCAACATCATCTATAGCAAAATAAAAACCATTCTTAAACATAAAAGATAGGAAAGTTAAATTCAGATACCAATTGAACGACTAAAAGTATTCCAGGATTGGTTTGTGTGCTGATTTTTAATACTCCAAAGGTGTACTATTGCATCTATGAATCTGGAGATATGGTTATCAATTTCCTATAATGTTTGCATCTGTGTATTTTAATATATAATCCATTTTTAATAATAGTAGCATTTAATGGGATGCACTTTACTTTAAAAATGGAGATCTCAAGATGAATGTTATATTCTGTTAAGGAAAAACTTAAGTGTCACTGACTTTGCAAAAGGTTAATCCTGTTAAAATTAAGAGGAGAAGAATATGATAAACCATATCCAGTTTCACCACTCTTTATCTTAAAATCTCTTTGGTATTGCTTGGAAAGTTTTGCTGAGCACTTATGAAGGAACTAACCCTTCATTCATTTGCTTCCTGCTCAAGAAACACAGTAATCCTATAGTACTGGCAAATGTACATTCAGTTTTAAAAAGACACTTTAAAGAAATACAGTGATGGTACCTCTTAAAAATTTCCAACATTTTTAGATATCTGAAAAAGAGTTTCAAACAGCTGTACAATGCTGATTTCTAAATTTTGAGCCATGTTTCTCATCATAACATGATCACTAATTAATCCCTTTTATTTTTTTAATATGGAATAATTTTAATATAGAATAATTTTCGTGTGAATGATATCACTGTGAGTTCCTGGTTTACCTTCAATTATAAAAGAGTCAACAGATGAAGTAGACCCTAATGTTTGCAGCAACTCTTCAGAGTGTGACCTAGACCTCCAACTGCTGCTATTAGTATCTGGCTCCAGTGAGGACATACTCTTTCTATGGATAAAACAAAATCATATAAATATAGTGATTCACTTGGAAAGTTTTTTTTAACTGTGACATTGGAGACTGCTGTCTACCTTTCAGAAGTGGTACTTGGAACACTTCTGGATAAGGATTGTTGTTGCTGTAATGCTTCTTTTTTCATAAGGGATACTCCAATGGGAACTGTGGTAGGAGGCACAGTTGCCAAGAATGCTGGCTGTGGAGTATCTCTGAATGATAGATCTGGAAAATCAAAAATACAGTGTTAGATTTAAGCAATGTATTCTATCCATGTATTACAGACAGTCATGATGAACTGTATGCCAAAATCAGGAGGATCTAGTAGCAACTAAAGAATTATATTAAAAGCCATAAACTTTTGTGAACTAATGCTCACTTCATGAGTTGCATGAAATATCCCAGGATCAGATTCATCTCAGAAATATTGGAGAATAACTGCCAATCTATTTAAACAATATTGCCTTTGACAGTAAACATATGACTGTACAGCTGCTTCCTATATTCCTCCAGTATATAGCTAAGATAATAAAAAAATGTTTGTACTCACCCTTGCATCCTTTGATTGCATCCCCTACCAATTTAGAATGTGATTGCAAAGGCAGTAACATATCATAAACTGCCATTACAACCACATTCTAAATCTAATATACTAATAACTGTCCCATTGAATTTAATAAGATTTATATATAAGTAGACATATATCAAATTGAAATATAGCTTTGAAAAGTCTTTTGACACAGAGCATGGACAATTATTTATCAAAATGAAATGTAATTTGGAAATGTTATTGTAACATTGCAATATTTTAGATTTTTGAAAAGAATATTGTTCCTACCTCCATCTGTGATTACTAAAACATATTTCATAGTCTCTAGTTTCTGCATTCAATTTCACATTTTTAAACTCACTTTAATACATCTTCTACAAATGTCAGATTATCTGAAGAGTTCATATATTAATAGTTGTTCAAAAAGAGTAAACAGTATTTAAAAATTTAATGTTTGATTGTAATCTGGTTCAATCAAAATTGGAGGGGAAGTGTGATGACCTGGAGTGTCCCACAAATGTAACAAAAACCAAAACGTAAATAAATATTCTTTAATGCCTTCAACTTGGCTTCACAGTTCAATTGTTCACAGTTGGAGATTAAACTCTTTCCAAAATAACATTCCAAACGAAAGATATACAGTCCAACTCAAAGAGCAGATAACGAAGCAATAAAAAACCAAAAACAAACCACACTGAAGGAAGTTCTACAACAGACCAGGATAATTAATTACAAACTTCAAGAAGATAACAATTGGAAGAACACCAATTAAGATAAACCTCATCCAGGAATAAAACAATCTTTGTTTCCAGCATTTGCTAGTACGCAGGTCCAAACTCTTATGCAGTTCTCACACCTGCATCCCATTAAGAGGATCAAGGCCCTCTCCTCCCGTCTTTCCCTTATCCTCTCCTCCCTGCATGCCCTAGGATGAATATGGGCCTGGGTCCTCCTCTCCCTGCTCAACTGGCCTCTGCCCTTCCCCAACCTCCTCCACAACCTCTGGAGCCACCCTTCCACTCCCTGTTGGCTGTTCCTCCTCTCCCTCAGAGTCAGTCTCCACCAGGGGCATGACAGGAAGTCCAATTTCCCAAGTCTTAATTTAGAACTAGGGTACAAAATGATCTAAGGGCTATCTGAATTGCATATTACAAACCTCACTTTCAAAAATGGAGGAAGTCAGGGCCAAAACTAAATCTGATTTAAAATAAGTTTAATTTAAATACCATTAAAAGTCTTAATGTGATTATTTTAGGTATATTTAATAATTTCATCTTTCTGCCACATTAAAAATAACAAGAACTTTTGAGTAGATTACAAGCAGGGGTGGGCTGCTGGGGGTTTGCAAGGGTTCAGGAGAACCTCTAGCTAAGATTCTGCACAGTTTGGAGAACCCCCAAATCCCACTCCTGGCTGGTCCCACCCTCCCAGGAGAACCCATGCGGCTTGTTTTGGGTGCAGCTAAGTGCAGTGCGCGTGCGAAGGCTTGGGGAGAGTGAAAAATGGGTCTCCCGGAAGTTCAGAAAGACTGGAAACAAGCCCGTTTCCAGCTTCCAGAGAGTCTCCAGAGCCCAGGAAGGCTCCCAGAGTCTCGAGGAAAGCCTCTGGAGCCTGGGGAAGGCAAAAAGCCCTCCCCGCCCCAGTCTGGTGCAGGAGGCCAACTAGGCCACACCGATCATGGCTACGCCAACCAAGCTACCCAGCCACCCGGGCAGAGAACCTGTTGATCACATCAAATAGTTGGAAGGTTATATGTATATGACCATAAATATGGTCATAGATTGGGTATTTCTGCTTTTAATGTTTGTTTAATTCAACTATTGAATGTATGCTGTTAGAAGTTATGGTGAAACAATTGAATGAAAGAAAATCTTGGAGCTGATAGTGAAGCAAGTTAAATATATTGGATTAGTGAATGCGTTCAGTTCATTCTGAGAAGTGTACTATGTACTCTCATAGAAAGACGAAGAGATAGTGGAGACCCATAAAGAACATGGAAATTCAGAGGGAATATTTGCCAATGTTTGTTTGCAGCTCTCCAAACTATCTCCTCCCCTAAAACAAAGGAATCTGATATTCAAGGGCAGCTTTATTAGAAAGCTAAGAAAGGCAGTAGTGGAAAGGGAAAAATCAACAAAAGCTGTCCATTCTCCCAAAGACAGCCACTAATAATAACAAAATATGAAACATAATGGAAGAAAAACAATTTATACTTTTTAACTTTCTTACTCTTTAACTTACTTGTCTGGACAGTTTGTATCTTGTTCTTAACATAACTTCTATCTTGTACTTTCTGGTAAAGAAAAATGTTTTCATTAATATGAATTTTATTAAATATATTAAATATAAAGTTTATTTAATTGGTTAAATAAATAAGAGGTAACTTAACATATCTACGCATATGTGATCATATTTTATTGAAAGATTTTATACTGACCTATGATGCTCCATTTTTACATAACCCTAATAGTCAAGTTGCAAATTGCTAGAATTTTGCTAATCTACCAGGCACAATAATTATTATAAATCATTATGTATTTTAGAATTTTTGACAGGCATTTTTTAAATAACTTACTGTTGGGAAAAGTCAATTATATGATGCTATTCATTGAACTTATGTCATTCTAACTGTGTACACTAAGGGGCACCATTCCTCTTTGTTCTACCTGATAATATAAACAGCCTCTGGATTTAACAAAACAGGAAGATTCTTACCTTTGTTCCATTACAATTTAAATTTTCAGTTTATTATGCTCTTGCAATGATTTTGAAGCAGCTACTTCACTAGTCTAATGTACAGTCACATGAGAAACCAATTCCAAATCCCCAAAGGCAGCCAAATCATCCATCCAAATACACACCCTTTTTCAAGAATTAATCAGGATATGAAGAGAGACAGAGAAAGATTGGGCAAGTCTGAGTCATGGACAAGGCAAAATTGTGGAAAAATTCCTGTGACTGTTTATTTATCACAACATATGAATCAAAATCCCATGTTCATTTCTTCCAGAGAAAATCAAAATTCAGAATAAAAAGAATTTGGAATAATTTTCCACTTCATGCAGAAAAACCACAGGTCTAATTTTTTTAGTTGGTTCCACATGGCAAAAGGTAGTGACAATTAATTAGTGGTGTACATACTAGTGACATAACTAGCAAATCATAGTAAGCAAATATAAAAAAAGGACAAGTCATTGTAATAAGGAAGCCTAAAAAAATTGAAACAAGATGACCTTCAGTGTAGAAACAAAGCAACAAACCTATTAAGCAAGAGAGTTTAGGGAAATATAAACATTAGTTACTCTTACTGTATTTATTTGTGATGATTTTATTACCACAACTAATGCCTTGGGTTTTTTTTTCTATAGGTCAATAATAGTTACTCACTTGAAATGCTTAACTGAAATTATTACTCTAGCATAAAACTTACAGGTAGTCCTTGCTTAACGTCCACTCATTCAGTGATTGTTCGAAGTTCAACAAGTATTCGGTGCTGAACAAGTGGAACTAACTAGTCCTCATGGTTGCAGCAATTGTTGTGTACCCATAATCATGTGGCTGCAATCTGGGCACTTGGCAATCAGCTGACCATTAAGACCTTGCAACATTGCACAATCATGTGGTTGCCATGTGTGACCTTCACTCCTGGCTTCTGATAAACAAAGTCAATGAGGAAATCAGCAGGAAGTCACAAATGGTGTTCACATAATCGTGGGATGCTGTGACCATCCATGATTTGCCTAATGACGGTAGCTGGCACTGCCAGAACTTCTGCCATAAGTTAGCATGGTGGCATTGCTGCCTTAGAGATGGAGTTTTAGTCCCAATTACCATTGTAAGGGAGGACTACCTGTACACCCAATATAATATAAATTTATTGATTTGTTGCACTCAAAAACAACAAAATAGAAACAGAATAGTGTAACAATAAGCAATGACATCCCCAAGTATTCGTTTTAAAACTTACTTTTGTACATGCAGGAGCACAGTCCTTACAACTTTTATGCACAATTGCATTGCAATCTGCAAGGAAGCAAGAAAAGGTTCTCTCAATTGCAATCTCAATTTTAGAGTGTTCAACTTTCATCTAGAAATAATTCTTGTCTTAATGTTTTCCAGCTGTGATGACTGGTTCCTTCAAAAGGGTTGGAAAAGTTATATAAATCGGCAAAGACCCAACTAATTTTCACTGAAAGGATAAAGAAGTACAGTATGTCTTGGATCTTAGGCCAAAACCATACATCATACAGAACAGGAGGTTGCCACCAAGAAAACAACCCCTTCTACGTTTATATTATGAAAAACAATTATTCTCAAGCATTACCCTGAGAATCAAACTGCATGAAATTTACTGATTGATTTCAATTTGTTATAGCTGCCCAGCTCAAAAGACTGGGCACCTTACAAAATTTTTTAAAAAAAAAACTCTGTTGAAAATAAATTCTGACAGCTCAGACTAAAACAACCATAACAGCACAAGCCTGTTAAGGACCATGCAAATAAATTAATCCCAACCAAGGACCAAAGCCAAGTCTTAAGGGCTTTCCAAAACCCCTGGCAAGATGCCACAAGCCATATCTCAGGCGGAAATGGAACAACTTGCCACAGCCAACTCACCATGGCCAACTCCCCATGGTCAACTCATTGCAACCAACTCGCTGTGGGACAATGTAATAATTCTATTTAATTATTTAAAATAAATAAAAAAATATTTTAATTTTTGCTATTCACATTTTATTCTGTTCCTCCTTTTGCATCATTTCTTTAATGATTCTATTACACCATTTCTTTGATATTAGTGTAATTCTTGTCCTGCAGCAAGTTGTCCTCTGGCGAGATGACTGTGGCAAGTTGTTCTTCAGCAAGTTGCTGTGGCAAGTTGGCTGTGGCAAATTAGTCATGGTGAGTTGGCCATGGCGAATTGTCATAGACCCTATCTCAGGCAGGGGCTATGACAGAGAAGACATGCTTCCCTTAGTCCCACAGCATTTGATAAAGGGGAAATGGAATGTATTCACTCTGCCCAAATATACCAGGTGGGCAGAAACAATTGGAGAAAGGTGATCCCTCAGATATGCCATAATTTGGAAACAGGTCTGTCTGTTTACATTCACATCAGTCCCAACCATGTTTAGACCGAGAGATCCATGTTTGAGAAGGCAGAGAAGCATGAATGAACTATACTGAATCCTGCTCATATAGCTCCCTTATATATCTCCTCAAGCTATTTTTCTTTCAATTTCTAGGCTCATTTCATCTACTGGAACTAATCAAGAGGAAGAAAAATAAACTCAGGCTTAGTCCAAGAGGAGGGTTGTGGGTGGAACTGATTTTTTTTTAGAGTCTTCACCTTATAATTTCTAAAAAGATCTCTCTGGCCTCATTTTGTGGAATAGCTAAAAGAAAATATTTACAACTCTTAAGTTTATTTTGGAAATATATAAAGATGAAATTGATTTAAGGGAGCATCTAATTCAAAACTATGTAAACCCAGCAACTGTTCTAGGTAGAGTTAACATTAGATATTTAATATGCTAAGTTGTTAATATGGCTTTATTGTGTTGGTCACACCTAATTAAGAGATCACTATAGCTTGTGGGGTAATAATCTTATGGGTTTGTGGGAAGACTTCCAAATTCAGGCTAGAACAGCTCAGAACTAGAAATGTTCTTCCTAAAGGCAGGACAAACTGCTGCTAGTCAATATAAAGATAATAAAGTCTCCAATATGCCTATGGATGAATCCTGAAATTTAGTACCTATGATACAAGCACTGTATCTTGAACTAAGCAAATTATTCTCAAATCAAGAAATAGGATTGAATCTATATTTAGTCATGTTTCGAGTAATCCCACAAAATCTTACTTAAGTTAAGGGACTTAAGGAACTTGTAAGTTAGCTAAGGAACTTAAGTGAGTTGTGGTTCTGGGTCTATGATCTGTTCTACACATGACTAAGTGTGGAACCAATCTACAAATACAAGCAACTTTCTACAACAGAGTTGGGGAAAGCAACTTCTATGAACACAAACTATAGTTACTTACAAGAACACTGCAATGATTCTTTCCCCAACAGTGGTTTCTCACATGTGAAACACGGCATTACTCCAGCATACGATCCAGAAACAAAGTGATGCCTGTTAGCTTTCTCTTTTTCTTTGGCATCTTTGTTTTTTGCCTTAATAACCAAAATGGAAAATACAAATAAATACAAATTTAGTTCGCAGAGTGATACAGCATCAGTACCTCCGGAAGCAGTCAACTACCCCACTCAGAAGAAGCAATGAATAATCTTATCATTCCTCTTCATTTTGCAGAACAATATTGCATAGAAATCATATTTTTACATGTTTATATAAACCATAGTAGAATAACCTCATTCAAATAACATTTGGTCTAAAAGCACCAGATTAGAAACAAGGAGATTCTGAATTTAATTCCCTGCCTTAGGCATGGAAGTCTAAAATAAAATAAATAATCCTTACTTTTGGAAATGCTGGATATTGTAACAAAAGGGGAACAAAAGTGAATAATCACTGACAGTGATGTCAGCACTTTCTGAAAGCTACATCATTCAGGGATGTTGGGATAATTCTGAATATCTTCATATCCGCATGATTACACAGGACTATGTATGACACTTTTTCCAAAATAAGAGTTTGTAAAAGTCAGAATGGAACCAAAAGAGTAGCAGATTGGAAAAATATTGACATAACTAATTTTTAAAAATATTCCCAAATGGTCCCAAAATCGGAAGGGAAATATTTAGCACAAATCCAAAAGAAACCCTCTGATTTTTCTCCTTTTATCGAATTCTGTCCCTTTTCCCTTTATTTATTTAGCGTAGACAATGGAATGATAAATCCTAAATTAACATGGAGGGTATCACCATTTCACTGTAGGTCAATGGTTCTCCTATGCTTTTTAAAAAAAAACCTCTTGCAACTGGAAAATGATTTCTATTCAGTACGTCCAAAGAAATATTTCTTATTGTCAAGTTATAAAATATTCATAAGAATTGTATTTTAGTGCTCATTTTTTAATTGCAAGCACAATTCAGTACTCATAATATTTAAGATTTTGTTTTGTTTTGTTTTGTTTTGGTGAGGTGTTTTTTTTATAGTGCATTGATCACAAATTACCTTAGATTTATTTCGTGTACTGGCCATTCTATTCATTAGAAAACTGAATGTTCGGCTAACTTTATATTTTTCAGATTCTGATTTTGTTGGTATTATGTACTTATCCCATTCTTCTTCTTGAATCCTAAAAATATACCAGGAAATATCTTAACATTTTACAAAGTAAAAATGTATATAATAAAATATGTGACATTATAGAATTCATAAAATACAAAAAATAAATATCTGCACTCTTTTATCTTATTTAAAAGTGGAACAATTTCAGTATACATGCATTTCTGCATTTTATCCAACTATCATTGTAAATTAATTTCAAGTAGCATATCTGATTTGATGCTGAAATTCTTACATTTCTCAAGTAAACAGTCTCTACTTTGCAATTATTATCAATAACACACACACACTTAAAACATACCTTTTTTCTGACTGTTCATGCAAGCTGAATGTGGGTGATTCTATAAAAAATTAATGTGTAAAATAATGATATTTTAGCAGTCAGTCATTGTTGACAGCATAAGATTTCCATTTAAAAATACATTTGTATTCATTCCATTTAAAAATGACTATTGTATACTAACATCCCTGAAGTTGTAGTAGTAATAATAAAAGCTGAAAGATTATGGCATAAACTCACCGTTTATGTGTTCCCAGTGGTTACTGACACATTAGGTGCCATACCAAAAAACTTGGACAGATTTAGAGAATATACTTATTGACAGTATTTCGATCTTTCAATTAAAAAAGAGCACACAGTTTGAATGCACACATATATATACTACACTGATGCATCACAAGGTCCTAGAACTGGCAGCTGTAATTTCACATGTTGTATATATTATAATAGTAAATTGCAGAAGATGGCTTACATCCTGCAAAAACACTTTTAATATTATTAAACAACATCTGCCTATCCCATGTTCTCAAGGACTCAATAGGTGGGCAAAAATGCCAAATCCTGGGTGACTTTGTGACCAATCATAATAATATTAATATCCATGTTTGGCCACAGAAATTAGTTTTCTCTTCCCAGGCTAACCTACCTCAGACAATTATTATTGTGGGGAAAATTGGGACCATCTATGCTGTCTTTGCTCCTGAACAAAAGTAATCATATAAGTTTAATAAGCAAATATTCTTCCTTTTCTAAAACCTCAGTAAGATGCTGTATAACTAAACTGTACAAAAATGCAAGATGCACATTAAAGGGAGAAAATTTAATACCACTGTTCATCCTGCCTATCTTCACACTTCAATAGTTAGATATAAACCTGATTTAGAAAAAAGTGAGATATATGTGAATAATTTGAATTTTGCAACTTAGAAAAATCATTTCCTCTTATATGAAAAGTATACTTAATACCCTACTCTAAAGTTAATTTGGGGCTGAATTAACCATGCTAACCTGCTCTAAAAATATAAGAACATTAAAATATTAGTGCTCACCATCATTTGAATCACATTGAATAAATTCCTGGGCACATGGTGGTTTCCCTAATAAGACTTTGGGTGAAGTATAAGAATATGAACGTGAACGAATTCCCGAAAGTAGAGATTCCTAAACATATAAAACAAACAGCATATTTTGAAATTTTCCTATCTCTTTCTTAGTTTTTACAGAAGTTTTAATTGCAAAACTAGATGATGATTATTTCTTATGAAAAATTCCTTTTATTAAAATTTACTGTTAAATTCCAAATATTTTAAAAATAATAATACTATGGCATTTGGGGGAAAGTATAAAGAAGTTCTTCCATCAATTAAATAACTGTTATTAATTTTATGGGAAACAATACCTTGGACTGTAAACTGCAGGATAAAGGAAGAGATTCAGCTCTGTTCATGCTGCTGTCTAATCTAGTGGTAGGCTCTGAAGCACTTAACTGCTCCCTATCACTTGGCAAGATCACAGAAGAGTTATAGGACACTGAAGAATAGCAGTTATGGGATCTTTCATCTCCATTGTCAACATCCAAGTCATCAAGACTGGAACTGGGAGCAAAGGAACACAAACATACAATAATTTACTAGAGCAGCTTACAGTAGTTATACACAATAAGTAAAGTGTATTGTCCTTTCATCCACTCTACCAACCTTAATCATAGTTAAAACACCTGGAAAAATATCTAAGAAATTAGAAGCATGTATTAGGATAAGGACAACATTTCCCTGAATGTTAAAATATAACCTTTTTGGTCAAAAATCAACAAACACGTCACAAAGCTCACGTTTACTGTGGCAGCATGAATTCAGAAACAGAAAAACAGTGATGGGAAATTTTAAATATGCTTCTCTGAGTAGGGAAGAGGGGAATGAAGGGAAGAAGGGGATGAAGGGAGAATATTCTGTAAAAGTCATTCTTAATCACTTTTGCTTAGTTATGTTTTTAGAAAGCAGATAAAAGAATGTTAAAACCAACATGATACACTTTTGCAGAACAGATGCATTAAAAATTTTGGCACCCTATCCAACACATTCCTTTTGAAACCCATGCAACCCATATTTATGTTATAGGACAAACACACATATGTAAAGAATTACTGTTTTTATAACAATGCAGTCAAAAGTTATCACACACCTTCGTTTTTTAATAAAGGGATAACGATGATTCCGTAGATTACTAAGACCATGTATCTTTTTTAATGGCATGTAAGAACCTGAGGTATCCAAGCTGGGTATCATAACTGATGATAGATTTTTGTTGCTTGGAATATTTTCCAACACTTCTGGATCTTTACTTGAATCTGTGTTAGTTTCCAAATTACTCTGGCTGTTATTAATGTACTTGACACCAGCATCTTTCAACTAAAGTATGGAAATAAAATTATTAATGTTAAATACAAAATAATGCAAAATGATGTAAAATTAAATTCAGCTGTTAGAACCATCAAGTGTCATTAATATCCCAACAAAAACGTTCAGTGGGATCAGGAACCTAGTGATGGCAGAATATACTCTCAGTGCTACGCTCCAAGAATTCATTCAATATCTATAATGATATTATCAGGTATCAAAATGAAATTAAAATATCTGCAAGAAGGAAGCATAGCAATTCCTCAGAAAGCAAACACCAGATAGCAGATAGGTAAGTAAAAACTAAATTTTTTATATTATTATTGTTACACCAAACCTAATGTCAGCGTTCAAACTAACCAACTCCAAACTAATAAACTCTGAGACAAACATTTCCTCAAAATTCCATTTTATTAGAGTTGTCAAAAAAACCTGAATCTGACAGTTCTGGGTTTTCCCTTCCCCAAAGAAAATCAAAGATCCATCCCCTGCATCCATCAGTCCATCACATGGCGCAATCAAATCTTCGTCCCAACTGGAGACATCCCTCCAGTCACTCCCCTCCAGGTGCAGGGCCACTTGTCCTTGATTCTCTGAGAAAGAAAGTTGTTGTGTCTAATCTTCTACTTCACTATGAAATCCCCCCTTCCAAATTCTCAGGCACTGAATGTGGCAGCCTCAAAGCCTCCAAGTAAAAAATGACTTCCAAGGCTGACACCTAAACATTTTAAATAAAATGTATACTGTCTATTTAACATCTACAATTATTCAGTGTAGTCTCCACACTAATTATAAGATTACTTTAAACTCCATCGATAAGGATTCCTATTAGTGTATGATAGGGAAGAAAAAATGCCGCCTTCTGGAGGATGCTGAACAACAACTTCAGCCTCATCACTGGCTTTCCCAGTAGAACTACGAAGAATTGTGATCCAGCAACATTTGGAGGTACAAATCGGACTAGGGGAGGGGGGGCATATGTGCATGAGATACACATAAAAGAAGTAAGAGAGAAGAGCATAAAACAGATATTTGGATGGGTGCATGAATCAGACAAAAATAATAGCGAAAGGGATAAATTGTGCAGGAAAGAGATGGGCAGCACATATGAAATAGGGATGAAATAGGGACCCAGAAGACATTTTTGTACAATTTACTCAGTAGTTAAGGGGAGTAAAGGAAGGAGGCTGAGATTTGCAAACTGAAACCATTGCTTGCAAGTCTTTCGTGGTTTTTTTTTAACTTTTAAAAGATTTTCCTTGAATTTGATAAACATTGAAATCAATCAGTCCCAAAGTGAAATGTCATGTCTTAGTACAGATTAAGAGACATTTCAGAAGAATTAAGTGCAAGGTTCTTGGTATCCTGTTTAATCTTTTAAAAAAGAGAACATTTCTTCTGGGTTGAGCCTTCTCGAGAACGGGCGGCGGTTTGTGATCGTCCACGACCGCAGCCTGGCTCTTGTCGGAGAGCCCGATCCTGCAAGGTTCGGGGCTGAAGCTGCCTCGAGGGGCGGCGGAGAAAGGAAATCTGCCAGCCAGAGTGAGGGGAGCCGCATCTCCCCTTTTGGGTCTGGTCCTTTCCCTCGAAGACGTCAAGAAGTGGTGGTCAAAAATGGCCACCTCGAAGAGAAGGTCTCAACGGGATTAAGATTGGTGCAGGAGGAAAGAGAGAAGTCGACAGCAGAGGAACCGAGTATCGGATGGTAAGATTAAGGCACCCGGGATTAAGATAAAGATGAGTTTTTAAAAAAGAAACAGAAGCGGCGAAGTTCCAAGTGAAGAAAAATAAGTAAAATATTTTTGACAGCTATAAGGGCTTGAACCGAAAGGAAGAAGTCAGCGTAAGAACTTAAGTTTGGGGCTTGGAAAACTTTGAATATCAAAATAAAAGGAAAGGGTTAAGACTCTGTGCAGAAAGTGCCACTTTGTGGAGAAAAATTGGAAGCTAAAGAAGTAAGAAACTATCTTGTTCCTTTGTGGATTGGAGTTGTTACATTTTAAAGAGACACAAGACTTATAGAAAGTGAAAGCCTGAATACACAAAGACGGACTACTGGACTAATTGGTGATATTGATATAGATTCTGGACTTGGGTTAGGATCTTAGAAAATTTAAAGAAGAAGAAACAAGGAAAACAAAAATTCTGGTGGCCATCCAAAGAATCAAAAATGGAGTTTAAAAGTATGAAAGAACTGCTACAGGAAGTGACTGAACTAACTTGGCTCGTTGCAGAAAACATGGGCATTGGAATGAAAGAACAAGAAGAAGGAACCTTGGAAAGGAGGAGCCAGCACAAGAGAAAGCCATCTTAAAAAGACAATTAATACAAAGATTAATACAAATAAAAGGGAAAGGAAGGGTGGCTAAAAAACAGAACCTAAGAAAGTATCTAAAAGGGAACATTTAAATTAAGCATGTTAGAAAGGTTCAGAAGGAAAGGGAACAGAAAGGTAAAGAGAGAGAGAGGGACTCAAACTGGATAGAGAAGGGAGAGCAGGATAATAGGGAGGAGAAGGAGCCAGCACAGCAAAAGCCATTTTAAGAAGACAATTAACACAAAGATTAATACAAATAAAAGGAAAGGGAGGATGGTCAAAAATGAAACTTAAGAAGATAATTAAAAAGGAACATTTATGAAACTAGGCATGATAGAAAGGTCCAGAAGGATAGAGAGCAGAAAGGTAAAGAGAGAGAGGGATTTAAACTGGATAGAGAGGGGATATAAAAGAGAGGAGAAGGAACAAGAAACAAGAACAAAAGATAGAGAGACAGGAATTACATAATAAAGAAAGGAACTTGTTTGCATAGAGACAATGGTTAACGTATTTAAAGGGGGTTCTGCATGAAGAAATGGTAATAAGAATATATTGTAATTATAAAAGTGTAAAACAATAGGGGTTACTGACAATTTTACTGGTAAAGGTCACATTTTCATTTCTTATTCACAAAAGAAAGCTAAATGATGATTAGATGAATTGAATTAATTGAAATGATCTTAGAAAATGCCTAAAAATGAGATTTGTCAATAACCAAGATTAGCTATTTTTATTATTATTTTGGAACTATAAATCAATCTTAGGGGGATATGTGTTGCAGAACCCGACCGATTAGAGATATATTGTAAGGAGCTTTTCTCCTTTTTCTTTTCTTTTTCTCTATCTTTCGTTTTAAAGAGAATGATTATGATTATGCTACTATATTAACCACTGAGGTGTCACTTTCAAAGTAGTAAAAGGGGGCAAGTCTAGGGTTTTTTTTTTCATTCTTTTAGTGTTAACATTGGTACGGATTTAGAATTATGGAGAGAATATGTGATGAAAGGGCAAATCTGACGGATAAAAGAATTCTGTAAATGATGAAAGAGTATTAACAATGTGAAGACAATTAAAGGATAGATATGGATGAACTTTATTTTTAATATGATGGGCAAATATATTGTTATTTGTAAGATTTATACATGAAGTTTTTAAAATATATATGTATATTTGCAATTAACTTGAAATGAACTGGGGGCTATACAGATTGAGATTAAGATTTGAGATTAGGATTAATTTCTTTCACCCTTTGTCCGCTAAAATGGAATAGAAGTGAAGTCAAATGTTTAAAATGAATATAGATCTACTGTCATATTTGCATGTAAAAGTGATGACCCGGGAACATGCTGTCTACTGAAAAGAGTTGTTTTAAAAAATTGTTAAAAATTGAATAAAATTTGTTTAAAAAAAAAAAAAGAGAACATTTTAGTCCAGAAACTTTTTTTAAAAGTATCAATACTATACAAACTTGAGCAAAAACCAAGTCCACAAACTGTTGTAGAATTTTGAAAAGTTCCCCTAAAAATTAGCAAGTAATTTTTGGCCAACACATTTTTTATTTGTGTGTGTGTGTGTGTGTGTGTATTAACACGCTTAGGTTATAAATAAACATTTCTCTTACTGCTTCCCCTTAAAATAAAATAAACGAATACTAATTGTGCAATTCATAACTTGATATAATCACATACTTTCAATAGCCATACGTAACTAATCTCAATATACACCTGTCAGTCTTACCTGATCTACTAGCATGCGATTTGCATATACTTCATCATTTCCATTTAGCATAGCAGAAAGTTTGGCTGCAGCAAAGAAAGTGGAAGGATTTGGTCTTCTCCTGTAAGCTTCAAATGGGGAATATTGCTGAGCTGGAATAAAATAATAGGAAAAATTATTTTTTGCATGATAATTCAGAAGAAAAATATAATTTTGATGAAATTATTCAGGTTTTTTTCTCATGAGTAGAACAATTGAGGTAAGAGGAGTTATCAGTCCATTTTTTCTTCCTCCTCTTCTCATTGTTGTTGTCACACTCAGCCTTCTAAATCAGGGTCATTCTAGTACTCATGGAGCATCATGGCCTCCAGATAATACTATTGGTCATTGCTGGTTTAGAATTCTAGGAGTTGTAATCCCATCATATTTGAAGATTGGGGAATTAGATAAAGAAGAAGGAATGAATTATTCCTACAATTAGCTAGTATGGGATTTATAACAGTGATGGCTAACTTATAGCCCTTCTTGACTATAGATTAACAGAAGTGTTAATCTGAATTATTAGAGCAGTGTTTCCCACATAACCCCATATCTGAGTCTACTAGTTCTGGGATGGAGGGAAGATTACATGATTTTTCTTTAAAAAAAAAAAGATCAAATGAGATTTTTAAAAACAGAAGGAATCTGACCAGCAGTTTTTTTCCAAACTAAAGGAGTTCCACAAGAACTACAAGTTCTGATTCTGGTGGACCTACTCAGCTTCCTCTATTCCCTTATCAGTGCAATACAATGTTTTGTTGGATTAAAGTTGTTTCCAGGATATGCTTTGAATTTTGGTTAATTGTTTCTCCTTAAACTTGGCTCTTCTATGTTCTCTGCATGACCCACTGCAATTATGCCAAGTGGTGAAGGAGATTCAATAATGCAACAGGTGTTTCAGCTGCTTATTATTTTTTAATGTTTCTACTATAACATTTCAAAATGGGCTTGAAGGCACCAGGTAGAATCATTTGAGAGAGAAAGAAAAGGAAGTAAAATATTAAATAGTAAGTACTGAAATCTCGGTGTATCCTACATTGCCTGCCAACACATTTGTTTCCTCATAGTTTATTCATTCAGGATATAATCTGTCTAAATAAACAAGGAGCTAACCGAACTGAATAATGAAAACATTGTTTTATTGTAGCAGAAATTAGAGGTTATCAACTAGTCAATAGTACTAAATAAATGAAATCAACCCTAGAGAAGGATTAACTCTTTCCTCCAATGTTCTTTCTTGAAAGGGTGTTAATACTCATAATAATTCTATGAGGAGAAACATACACAGCTCTATCCATCTCCCTCATCTCTTTTAATCCTACTGACTGGCATAGGCCCTGATTAACACTGACATTGAGAAGTTTGTGAATAATTTTATGAAATTGTGTAGGATTACATGCATAATATATGCACACCTGCACAAAAATATTTTAAAAGAATGAAGAACACAATGATACACTTTAATAACAAGATTAAAGCATACAAATAATGAAATTTAGTATCCATATACTAGTATATCTTACATTAAAACAAATAAAGTTGAAGAAAAATCCATTCAAATTCATAATCAGAATGTTCACCTGACATTTTTATCTGCTGTTTTTAAATAGCAAAATGTTTTTAACACATAAAAAATAAACAGAATTCATTACCATATTTTACTTCTTTACTTTTAACATGGACAATTTAAGGGGCCTTGGTGGTGCAGGCTGCTAAATGCCTTTGCATTTAGCATTTAAAAATGCTAAATGCATTTTAAAATGCATTTAGCCTAGCACTTAAGTTCCAGCTGTCTGCAATTACTGCAGGCTCAAATCCCACCAGGCTCAAGGTTGACTCAGCCTTCCATCGTCTCGGGGTAGGTAAATTGAGGACCCAAGGTTGTTGGGGGCAATAAGCTGACTTTGTAAAAATGCCGCTTAGTAATAAGCAGGCATATACAATGGAATGAAGGCTATTGCTGAGCACATTGGGTTGTATCCCAAAAATTGTAAGCCGCCCTGAGTCTTCGGAGAAGGGTGCCATATAAATGTAATTTAAAAAAATTAGTAACCTAAAATGATAGTGAACAGAAATACCATTTATTTATTTATTTTAGAAAACATATATGGTTGCTCATTTACATGCCACAACTTTGAGTACTTCTATGATACCACTTGAATCACTATACTGTATATTGATTGCAGTATAGTGCAGTATAGTGATTGCATTTCAAAATGGAAATGTGTACTTTTATATGCAGATGCTGTGATGTTGATGACTGAGAATCTGAATGATTTACAGTACATGTTACATATATTGTATGATGGAATGAATATGGATATAGAATTAATATAGAGGGAAACACTGGAGAAGTTTTAAGCTATGCAACTATTTGTAAAAAAAAGTTTTGTCCAAATAAGCGAAGATGGCCTCATAGGAGTATAGTTTACTTTATTATATGAAAGTGAGAGTTGCGTACATCAAGAGAAGTGTAAAAATAAGTTAAATGCAGTGGGAATAGTTTAATAACTGTACATGATAAAAAAGAATGGATGGCCTCAACCATAAAAGGCCAATATTAAATGTGGGCTGAATATAAAAAAATGAATTGACCAACAAAAAAAAACTACACTGAGGTAGTTTAGTCTTATAGAGAGAATGAAGACTGAATTACAAAACAAATGTTTCCTGGAAGAAAGAATGGGCTGAGAGGAAGGGGAAGACTGAGAATGTCATGATTAGATGAAGATGATAAGAAGAATGAAATAAGATTGGTTTGGCATGATTTGTTTTTGACAAACCCGTGCTGACTTCTAGTTATTACTTTCCTTGTTTCTAGATGTTGGCAGATCTGTTTTTTATTATCTTTTCCAGTATCTTCCCGGGTATTGATGTTAGGCTGATTGGTCTATAGTTTCCTGGGTCTGTTTTTTTTTCCTTTTTTGAAGATAGGAACCACGTCAGCTCTTTTCCAGTCCTCTGGTAGTTCTCCGGTGCTCAAGGATTTTTGAAAGATATGGTGCAGTGGTTCTGAGATGACCTCTGCCAGCTCCTTTAAAACTCTCCATCAGGCCCTGGTGATTTGTGTTCATCAAGATCAGACAGGTGTTCTCTTACTATTTTTTTGCTTATTTTAACTTTTATTTCTGATCTGTCTTTTACAGCTATGTTTTTGGTGGGTTAAGCTATAGTTTCTTTTTGCGTGAAGACTGATGTAAAGAATGAGTTAAGCAGTTCTGCTTTCTCTCTGTTGCCTGTTACTTCCTTGCCATCTTCTCTCTTCAGTGGACCGACTGTTTCCTTGATTTTTTTCTTGTTATTTATATGTTGGAAGAAACTTTTTAAATTATCTTTGACTTTTGTTGCAAGTCTTTGTTCGTTCTGAGCTTTTGCTTTCCTGACTTCATCTTTGCAGAGTCTGGCTATCTGCTGATATTCTGCCTTAGTTCTATCACCCACTTTCCATTTTTTTGTACCTGTCTTTTTTTTTCTTTCAATTTGCCAGAGAGATCTTTGTGCAGCCATGCTGGTTTCTTCTTCGATTTATTGTTTTTCTCAGTGGTATTGTACTGGTCTGGGTTTCTATGATCGTACTTTTTAGAGTTTCCCAAGATTCTTGAGTTGTTTTCCCCTTTGGGATTTTCATCCATGGAATCTTTCCCAAGTTCTCTCTGAGTTTATTGAAATCAGCTCTTTTAAAATCCAAAACTCTGGTGTCATTATATTCTAATGCTTGTGTTTGTGTTATGTTGAATTCTAGTATGAGGTGGTCACTCTCACCCAAGGTTCCTGTAGTTTCAACTCCTTCTATCACTTCTTCTCTGTAAGAATTAAATCCAGTATGGCTGTCCCTCTAGTTCCATCCTCAACCTTTTGGACAATAAAGTTGTCAGCTAGGTTGTTAGGAACTTATTTGATTTCTCACTTGGTACAGAATTAGTTTTCCAATTGATATCAGGATAATTGAAGTCCCCCATTACTATTGTTATGTGTTTCCTGCATATTTTTGTTAGTTGGTTGGCAAAAGTATTTTTTCTGCTTGATTGGGTGGCCTATAATATATGCCTATGGCCATGTCCTTCTTTTTTTCTTTTATATTGGCCCATATGCATTCTAGGTGGTTTTCATCTTTGGTTTCATGCATTTCTGTAGCAATATAGTGGTCCTTTACATACAGTGCAACTCTAGCTTCTCTTTTATGGGGTCTGGGTTTTTTTTTAACAGTTTGTATCCTTCTACCAGTATGTTCCAATCATGGGTTTCATCCCACCAAGTTTCTTTTGTAGTTCGAGTTCACCCTGTTTGTTCCCCAGACTTTGTGCATATAAGTGCATATAGGCACTTGAGATCTTTATGTCTGACACTGTGTTTACTGTCTACATAACCTGTGCTGTGCCTGCCTGCCCCTACTTTCTTGCCACCTGTTTGATTAATGCACATGGTATGGTACTCACTATTACATGCTTGGTTTTGCTTGACAGCAAGGTTGATAGTCTTACCTGCACAAACACCTATGTTACATGCACTGGTATCCTTATTAATTTTAGATTGCTGGGGACAGAAATGTTCTTTATCCATTAATTCTCTATCCCCACTGTTCAGTTTAAATGTTTACCCAGAAAATCTGTTAATTTAATGTTAATTTAATGCCAAGTAACTTAGTCCCTTTCTTTGATGGATGCAAACCATCTCTTTTGTACAGTTTTTCATTGGACCAGCTGCGGACAACATGACTGATAAAACCAAAGCCTTCCCTTTTACACTACTCCTTTAGCCACACATTAAACTCTGCTACATGCTGGCCTTTCCCTTTTTGTTCCTTGTATACTGGTAGAACCTCTGAAAAGATAACCCTACAGCCCATACTACTAAGTTCATATTCCAAGTTCTGGAAGTCTTTCTGCACAGAAGGTACATCCTTCTGGGACAGATCATTTGTATCAAGATGTATAATAGCATCAACATCACATCACCCTTATTTATTACAACATCCTACATTGTAATGAAGTCAATGCACATGAAGGTGAACACCAGCTAGAGACCTGGCAGCTGTGATTTAAGATTTTTGTGCAAATAATAATCTATTTAGGACTGCCCTTGTGGAGGCTTCAACTGGTGCAGAATCGCCAGGGTGAGATAGGAGCTTCCGATACTCCCATATTACACCCCTCCTGCGCCTGCATTGGCTTCGGTTGCCCTCGGGCAGATTCAAGGTTTTGGTGTTAATATTCAAAGTCCTACATGGCATGGGTCCAGGATATTTACGAGAACGACTCCTCCCAGCATCAAATACCAACCACCCTGTACGGGCACACAGACGGGGTCTCCTCGGGGTGCCGTCTGCGACTCAATGTCGCTTGGCAGCGACCCGGGGGAGGGCCTATTCTGTGGTGGCTCCCACTTTATGGAATCTTCTTCCGCTGGAGCTCCGGCTGGCTCCCGATCTCTGCACCTTCCGCCACAATTTAAAGACCTGGCTATTCTTACAATCCGGGCTATGCTGACCCTCTGGGGGTTTATTTATTTTAACTTTGGGGTTTTTAATTCTAATTTGGCTTGTAATTGTTTAATATGTTTTTAGCTAATTTATTTATTGTTGTATTTTTAGCTGTGAGCCGCCCCGAGTCCTTTCGGAGAGGGGGCGGCATACAAGTCGAATAAATAAATAAATAAATAAATAAATACTGAACTGTAATGTTTTTACCAGTCCCAGACTGTGGATTGAATTGAAGTACACTGCTTGATTATCAGCAACCTGGGCAGTTTACAAATTGTTTAAAACATTAAAAACACCAAGAAACAAAAAGAAGGGTAAAAAGATGGCAGGATAATAGAAACAGTTGGGAGTAAAGGAAAATTACTTTGCTTAAAATAAGCTTTGGTCACCCTTGCCAAAGGCCTGGAAGAAGAGCCAGGTCTTCAAAACTTCAGCAGGTTGTGGCCCATCCAGAGCATTGTTTTAAAAAAAGTATATGTTCTGTTATGCTTTTCATTAAGTCCTAAATAATTGAAAATTCCAATGGATTTAGCAATCAAATATCTATAGCAGACTCTTAGACTTTGTAACACCTTAACAGAGTGTTATAAAAGAGTAGCTCATCAGTTTTCTATTTTCATCCATACTTAAGACTACTGTAATAGGAAAGGTATTTCAAGACTTCTAATTCACTAGACAGGAAAATTAATTACACATTGATTCCATTAGTTATTTATATTTACTGGAGGAAACAATCCAGTTTAAAAAATGACAAAGAAATATCTATTGTGCAGATGATAAATCACATTCCTGAAGTTCCATGCATTTTTTACAGCATAAGTATGGCAAAGTGTTAACTCATTGATTGTGGTTTATGTAGACGCTTATAAAATCAAGAAAGAGATCAGTTTTCTAATCAAAAATACAAGTTCACACATGTAAAATGGGTACTTTAAAACATTTTTAAAAGGTGTTTCAATGCTTGTATCAATTATTGGGACATCTGGTTGTTTGCTTTTAAAATTCTAGGCCAGATGTACTTTGGTCTTCTCTAACAAGGCAGCTATGTTTTTCAGACATTGTTGCAAGTTGGCAAGAGCTATCTGTATCCTCTCCATTTTGTTGCACACATCATTGTGTTCAAAAGCTAGAATTCTATGCATTCACCAACAGTATCCTCTATTCTATGCTTATTGAGTCTACCACATACTTACACACAGCTGTTGTCATTATTTTCCAAAATACAATTTGGTACATTACGTGTACCAAATACAATAACTATAAGTATGCATTGTTCAAAAACACATTACCTAAAGAAAGATTTGCATTTGTTAGTGTATAATTTAAATAGAAATGTGACACATCTCACTGTAATATGAAGACTGTGATCCTATGGCTTGTCTGCCTGCCCACTATGATGCCTAGAAGTTAATGCTTCATGAACAGCTAAAGGATCCTGTTTCTCTTTCTTGTGCTTAAGATTAAATTAAATGTGGCCTGAACAGTCCTTAAAACAAATGTCTTTTCTTTAAGATAAGATGTATTCCCACCCTAGAAATAGGGTGGGAAGTTAACATTTTACTTATAAACATACAGCACACCAATCACTCTATTTCCTTAGAAAAAGTTAGGAGTAATAAGAAAAAGAAGACCAAAAAAGAGAAAAGGAAAGGAAAGGAAATCTAAATAAATCTAGTTTGCAATATAAATTCGTTGTATCTTTTCATACTTTTCTACAACTGTGAACCATTTTTGCTTTCTTGTGCCCATGTATCAATTCATGTATTGTTTCATATATTAAAACTTTTCATTTCTCTCTTTTCTTATCATCTTCATCTAATCATGACATTCTCACTCTTCCCCTTCCTCTCAGCCCATTCTTTCTTCTAGCAAACATTTGTTTTGTAATTCAGTCTTCATTCTCTCTATAAGACTAAACTACCTCAATGTAGTTTTTTTTGTTGGTCAACTCATTTTTTATATTCAGCCCACATTTATTTATTAGCCTTTCATGGTTATGTCCATCCGTTCTTTTTTATCATTTACAGTTCTTAAATAAACTATTCCCACTGCATTTAACTTATTTTTACACTTTTCTTGATGTACGCAACTCTCACTTTCATATAATAAAGTAAACTATACTCCTATGAGGCCATCTTCACTTATTTGGACAAATAGCTTTTTTTTTTTAAACAAATTTTATTCAATTTTTAACCATTTTTTAAAACAGCTCTTTTCAGTAGACAGCATGTTCCCGGGTCATCACTTTTACATGCAAATATGGCAGTAAATCTATATTCATTTTAAGCATTTAACTTCACTTCTATTCCATTTTAACATTTTAACAGACAAAGGGTCAAAGAAATTAATCCTAATCTCAAATCTTAATCTCAATCTGTATAACCCCCCAGTTCATTTCAAGTTAATTGCAAACATATATATATATATTAAAAACATCATTTATAAATCTTACAAATAACAATATGTTTGCCCATCATATTAAGGATAAAGTTCATCCATATCTATCCTTTAATTATCTTCACATTATTAATACTCTTTTATCATTTACAGAATTCTTTTGTCCGTCAGATTTGCCCTTTCATCACATATTATCTCCATAATTCTAAATCCGTACAGATTTTGACACTAAAAAGAATAAGGAAAAAAAAAAACCTAGACTTGCCCCCCTTTTACTACTTTGAAAGTGACACCTCAGTGGTTAATATAGTAGCATAATCATAATCATTCCCTTTAAAACGAATGATAGAGAAAAAAGAAAAAGAAAAAAGAGAAAAGAAAAGCTACCTTACAATATATCTCTAATCGATCGGGTTCTGCAACACATATCCCCCCTAAGGTTTATTTATGGTTCCAAAATAATAATAAAAATAACTAATCTTGGTTATTGACAAATCTCATTTTTAAACATTTTTTAGAATCATTTCAATAATTCAATTTATCTAATCAACATTTACCTTTCTTTTGTAAATAAGAAGTAAAAGTGTGACCTTTTACCAGTAAAATTGTCAGTAACCCTATTGTTTTACACTTTTATAATTGCAATATATTCTTATTACCACTTCTTCATGCAGAGCCCCCCTTCTTAATGCATTAGCCATTATCTCTATGCAAACAAGTTTCTTTCTTTATTATGTAATTCCCTTGTTTCTCTATCTTTTGTTCTTGTTTCTTGTTCCTTCTCCACCCTTTTATCCCGCATCCCCTTCTCTATCCAGTTTGAATCCTCTCTCTCTCTTTACCTTTCTGCTCCCTATCCTTCTGGACCTTTCTAACATACCTAATTTCATGAATGTTCCCCTTTTTAATTACCCTCTTAAGTTTCGTTTTTTGACCATCCTCCCTTTCCTTTTATTTGTGTTAATCTTTGTGATAGTTGTCTTCTTAAAATGGCTTTCTTGTGCTGGCCTTCTCCTCCCTTTTATCCTGCTCCCCCTTTTCTATCCAGTTTGAGTCCCTCTTTCTCTCTTTACCTTTCTGTTCCTTTCCTTCTGAACCTTTCTAACATGCTAATTTCATAAATGTTCCTTTTAGATACTTTCTTAGGTTCCGTTTTCCACCCTTCCTTTCCCTTTTATTTGTATTAATCTTTGTATAATTGTCTTTTAAGATGGCTTTCTCTTGTGCTGGCTCCTCCCTTTCCAAGGTTCCTTCTTCTTGTTCTTTCATTCCAATGCCCATGTTTTCTGCAACGTTAGTTCAGTCACTTCCTGTAGCAGTTCTTTCATACTTTTAAACTCCATTTTTGATTCTTTGGATGGCCACCAGAATTTTTGTTTTCCTTGTTTCTTCTTCTTTAAATTTTCTAAGATCCTAACCCAAGTCCAGAATCTATATCAATATCACCAATTAGTCCAGTAGTCCGTCTTTGTGTATTCAAGCTTTCACTTTCTATGAGTCTTGCTTTTTTGTTTCAGCGTCTCTTTAAAATGTAACAACTCCAATCCACAAAGGAACAAGATAGTTTCTTTCTTCTTTAGCTTCCAATTTTTCTCCACAAAGTGGCACTTTCTACACAGAGTCTTAATCCTTTCCTTTTATTTTGATATTCAAGGTTTTCCGAGCCCCAAACTTAAATTCTTACGCTGGCTTCTTCCTTTCCGTTCGAAGCCCTTATAACTGTCAAAAATATTTTACTTATTTTTTCCTTCACTTGAAACTGCGCCGCTTCTGTTTCTTTTTTTAAAAAACTCAGCTTTATCTTTATCCCGGGGTGCCTTGATCTTACCATCCGATACTCCCGCTTCCTCTGCTGTCGACTTCTCTCTTTCCTCCTGCACCAATCTTAATCCCGTTGAGACCTTCTCTTCAAGGTGGCCATTTTTGACCACCACTTCTTGGCGTCTTCGAGGGAAAAGACCAGACCAAAAGGGGAGATGCGGCTCCCCTCACTCTGGCTGGCAGATTTCCCTTTCTCCGCCGCCCCTACGAGGCAGCTTCAGCCCCAAACCTTGCAGGATCGGGGCTCTCCGACGCAAGAGCCAGGCTGCGGTCGTGGACGATCACAAACCGCCGCCCGTTCTCGAGAAGGCTCAACCCAGAAGCCTGGACAAATAGCTTTTTTTACAAATAGTTGCATAGCTTAAAACTTCTCCAGTGTTCCCTCTATATTAATTTTATATCCATATTCATTCCATCATACAATATATGTAACATGTACTGCAAATAATTCGGATTCTCAGTCATCAACATCAAGCATCTGCATACAAAACGACACGTTTCCATTTTGCCAATGAACATACAGTATAGTGACTCAAGTGGCATCATAAAAACTCTACATGTATTTATCCTTAAAATCTCCATAAAAGCAATGGTGATGCCACATACACCTGTTTTACTCTCTGCTAAATTTTGACCCATTTGCTAAGCTTTCTATTTAGTCTCTTTCATGCTTTACTTTCATCATATAACACTTCAACATTTCAATCTTTTCAGTACTATCAATATATAAAGTATTATTGATCATAACCTGCTTAGAATCTATAGAGGAGGTTGCATGTAAATCCTTGTAATAAATAAATAAAAAGGCAGCTATCTCATTAAATAAATCACATAGAATAGGCTAATAATTCTGATCTGTTTACTGTGTTTAGAATGTAATGCGCATATGAATTTTAAAAATGCTTAAACACCATTTAGTAACATTCCAGTGTATTTCATATATTTTAGACATGTGTCAGAGAATAAAAAACGATCACCTAGGAAAAAATAGCAAACAGTTTTCAAATAGCTTCCCAGAATTTCCTCCAGCAAAGTTAACGTAAGTTAATCTATAACTTAAAAGAATGAAAGCTATGAAACCAAAAAGGGGAAATATCTGCAGTATAAATTATGTTGGATAAAGTGTACAACCTCATATACCATGTAAAAATGTATGTTTGAATTTCAGGATTAAAAGGACAGATCTTCAAAATTGTGTTCCACATGCTTTCTTTCTGTTAGGCTTAATGAGAGAAGCCAAAACTTTCTTCTGGCAATACTCATTCTTCTAAGTTCCAAAGAATTACTGTATGTGGAAATGTTTTGAACATTTCACCAAGTTTCACCAAGCTTGTGAAACTGAAAGAAGGTCAGCACCAATTGGGATTTAGTTATTAAATTTGATCCACAAAATGATTGACAATTTTATCCAGCCTATATTTTTATAAATATTACCATAAAACTTGCATATTAATGGCATAACAAGTACTTAAGTTATATGACGAAGAGAAATATAGCTCATCAGATAAACAACCAACACCTCATCTGCACTTCTTTTAGCCAGGATAGGAGGAAGTCTAAAGGATATGTGGCTGGTTTAACCCATATAAGCAAATTGTTCATATTGTCAATTTAAAATGTGGACAAGTAACTATCTCAACCATCCCACCAGAATAGACAGCAATGATTTTATCAGCAGAGTATGTAAGTCATCAACTAAAGTCTTTGGAAAGGCCTCTTCAGTTATTACTCTACTATCCAAAGCGGAGAAGGGCTTCTTTGTTTCTGTCTCCAACATAGATCAAGTTCTAGACATGTTTAATATGAATCAGCCAGATTTCTCTCTATCATTACTCAAGTCACCCTAAGCTCTTCAATAAATCTTATGGAAAGTGTCAAAGAATAACTATTCTTCAATTTCAGAGTTATACCAATTTTGGGAAAGAAATCCCCCACTAACCACTAGGAATAACTTTAAGTAAATAAACTATATAACTCATGGCCATTAAAAACCTTATCTTCCACAAATGTATTTAACCCATTTCGTATGGTACCTACTACAACATCTGAAATGTAAAAACATATTGAATCTGTTTGCTAGGAGACATATTTTCTACATCAGTTTTTGATCTCCCACCAATTATCCATGATTCTAGTATTTTTAAAATAGGAAAAATAATAAAATTGTACAACCATGCATAATTTTATACCCTTTTTCATGTTCACTCTGTACTTATGTTTTCAAAATTAAAACTCCAAATCCCCCAAGGAATTACCAAATTGCTACCCCAAAGAAGGATGCATAATGTGAGTGTGAAGACGTAGAATTTCTGGAATAGAATTTCTGGGATCTCTAATTTCTGGGATCTCTAATGCTGTGAGTCTCAGAAACTCATCTGAAAACCAAATAAAGTTAAGATGATGATGATCACGATGATCATGATGTGATGTACAGGGACTATAATTGGAAGAATATTATGCTGATAGAACATATCTAATATTTTATATATGCAGCTTATGCCCTTCTACATTGTTTATGCTTTTATCACTTTCCTAATAGTAGAGTTTCTAAAATCTCCTTCTTTTTTCAGCTTTGACTTCAGATGAAGGTTCAAGACTACCATTACCAATTAAAACCACTATCTGATTATTCTGTGCTTCCCTATAAATCTGTTTTCTGTAAAGAAATATAACAGAAAAAACACAGGAAAATCAAGAATGGACTTCAGTGATACCTAAAACCTACTTAACAAGTGGCACAATACACATAAACACTTGAATTGGAAATATCCTTAGGAACACACTGATACATAGAGCATCTGTGGTAGGATTTCCAGATGGCAGATAATTTGTGATAGGATTTCCAGATGGTTTTTTTTTTATAGTAACTTAAGTCACGGTGGACAATAAAAATAGGAGTAAATTTGAGTTAAAGTCAGTGATAACAGAGTCTTTCTTACAACTTTCTCAGATCCTATTCAGTTCAGTAGATTGCTGCCTAGATCTTTGTCTCACAATACATACTGAAAGAAGAAAAGGACAGTTTTAATGGGAAAATGGCATGGGGAAAAATAATGGAACAGTTCCAGTTCTAAATATATATTCATTGTTGAACTTGTCTATGGAGAAAATATGGGAAATATCATTTCAGCAATCGATTCTTCAGCTCTCATGATCCCAAAAATTATCACACTACTTCTAAAAGCAAAAAGTATATCTGAGTCAATTTTTCTCAATCATTTATAGTCTATTATAAATTATTATTACAGTAACACATGACAAATGGACAAATGTGCACATTCTTTCATGACAATCTGTTATTAATTATATTTTTAAAACTCAATTCTTAGTTTGCATACCTTCATTTTACCACAGTTATACACACTTTCTTTCATAATATTTTGACTCTATCATTTATACTGCAGAACAGCTGAAGCTCTGAAATTTTCAACAAATTAATGTAAGGGGAGACTATATATCCATGTTTTCCTGAAAATGAGACCAGGTTTTATATTTTGGAGGGAACCAAAAGACCCATTAGGTCTTATTTTGGAGGGATGCCTTATTTTGTGGCTGCCCACCCACTCCCTCCCTCCATTTGCTTGCTGACGGCCAAAGCACCTTATAGGCCTTCCGAGGGCAGACCCATCTTTCGTGCGAACAGAGAATGACAGAATGTGGAAGCTTCATCTGTTGCAAATGGAGCACTTTGAAACAAGGGATTAGCTCCATTTCAAAACACTCTATTTGCAAACAGACGAAGCTTCATCTCCTTCTGGGTGAAAAGTGTTTGGGCGCTTGGGGATGGAGCGATTTGCTGTGCCAAGGAGCCAGCGGGCTGCCGGACATCATCAGCCCCCCCTGCATCGCCACCTCTTGTGTTGGTCACACCCATCCCCCGGGTTTATTTTTGGGGTAGGGCTTATATTAGTCCCACCCCCAAAATTAGGCTAGGGCTTATTTTGGGGGGGGTGTCTTATTTTTTAGGAAACATGGTACATATCAGCCAATTAAAGCAGGTCCATAAACAAATGAAGTCAAGACAGAAATAGCAAAAGATAAAAATAAGGCAAGGACTGGAAAATAAGACAAGTTATAGAACTGGAAAACTAGCAAGCCTAAGTAAAGAAAAAAGATGTCCACCTGCTATTGAAAAAACAATTTGGGTACATGACAAGTCTCACATTGGGAGTAGCATTGTAACTGTTAGTACTGAATTTTTTAACACTGAAGAAATATTCCTTCCCTTTTCAACTTAGATTTTAAAAAACCCTCCCCCCCAAGGGAAATCCACAGAAGTTGGCCTTCAGTAACCTTGAACAAAACCATTCAGGGCATTAAAGCAGCATTGGAAACAGGCTCAAAGCCAGGACTGATTAAAGAAGCGTGACCATAATTCTAGTACAATATCTAACCTCTGTTAACAGTCCTGACTGCCTTGCTAAATCAATGCTTTTTAAATATAACTTTCTATAAAAATGTCCTTGTTTCTGTCTGAAACTGCTAGAATAACCATTAAAGATTAAGTTTCATATCAGAAGGAAAGTTTTTTTTCTCTTTTGTTTAAATCTCATACACCTGATCCTGTAAATAAGCCAATAAGCTTTCACTATAAGAGCCTCTAGGGATATATTTGAATTCACTCATGGGCAAACAAAGCAAAATAAAAACAGAGCTATTTACAGATCACATCTGATAGGTCATTCATTTGTATTATCTTTCAAAATACATATCTGGCATAAGGTTTACTCAGCACTGCTTAAAGTAAGTTGTAATGAAATCATAAATAGTTTCTGCTAAATAAAATGATTTAGAACTTGAAGGCATGCATGTTAAAAAAAAAACCAAACTAGCTTAAAAGAGACAAAGATCATCCATACATTGTCCAAAGAAAGGGAAATCTGGTTTTTAAACTTTTTGGCATCTCTGAGACAGTATTTTAAATATTTTGAAATGACAAAAATCACCAGAACTATCGACTTTCTTCTGTATGCACCTATCAAATCAAATAAACAAACAAAGGAGAGGAATAATATAAAGGGGGGAAATTCTCTACCTTTTGGTTTGGATGTCCTTTTTCGAATCTTCATTTTAGGTAAGGATGGCCAAGAATAATGAAAAGGTGCATCTGAATCTGAATCCATTGTTCTTGCTAATCAAACACCTCTTTCAAGTGGTAACTAGCTGTTGTATGGAGCAGCAAGATAAGCAATAGGAAATGAAAAAGTTGAACCCTACAGAAAGTAATTGCTCTCTAAACCCAGGAGAAGCAATAAGAGTCCGTTCTCTGCCTTAATGCACATGGACTAACATGAAAGCAGACAGAGTCAAGTTAAAATAAGATGTGCACCCAGGACTGAGGCTGCTGTATCCTAGTCTACAGTCACTGGAAAGGTCACCGTGTGCCAATTAATCATTAACTTGCCTTTTCATTTTCTAAACCTCAGTAAAGAATAATCAGGGTTGTTTGAGAAAGAAAAGAACTTTTGCATTGTCTCGGAATGATACAGAAAACTAGGGCAATTATTTCCTTAATTGTGTTTTACAAAGTTAAAATATTTAATCATTTTATATTATTTTAAGGCATGAGCTATCTAAAAGATGAAACTCTGAATACAATATTCAAACCAATAATTGGTGACTCTAATAACATTCCTGAGTTCCTTTATTTCAGGATTCCCCTCATAATTTATAACTTTGGCAGACAAGAATACCTTGTCCATTAATTTTAAAAAGGAAGCATGCTCTTGCCACCAACAACCACCATCTTATTATGATCGTTTTGGACATGTTACTTCTAAAACCACTTTTCCCCCAGTCATTATGTTTGAATTTCACAAGCTACCATAAAGATATTTGTAAGGTTGGCACCTTTACAGAGCTATCTTGCCCTCCTTTGGATCTACAATAGAACTAGTGACTAATTTACAAGTCTCTCATTCTTATACAATCTCCCTGAACAACCCAATGGCGATTAGTATTCAACAAAAACTCATTATCCTTTCCCCGTCATTACACTACATAAACTACAGTCAGTTTTCTTGTTTAAAGGTTTTGTTTGTAAACACAAAACTAACCTATTTGTGATTACTAGTTTTTAACCAAGATTCAAAACATCTCACATACATTCTTTTTGCTCTTTACTCAATGGGGAAAGTGTGTACAAAATGATCAGTTTAAGAAACAGTGAAGTCTTTTCTCAGTCATATTTCCAACCAGTGAGATATACAGATCCATTTCAGCATAACATATCAAATGATTTCCTGGACTTCTTGATAAATTAGATGGTTAGCCAACCCACACATTCAGTTACAGATTAATAACGGTCTTGCCAAGAAAAAAAATGCAGATTAATTTCTTCAAAATAATATGTGCATAAACAGGGCCAATTAAAATTATTTAAAATCCATCTTTCAATTTTTTAAAAATAGAACAGATATGTGCAAAACTATTTTTTCTGTTAGTTGTTTTCACTTTACACATAAAGATTTTATTAGGGTCATGTTGATCTATTAAATCTAATTCTAAACTTTCTAAAATCAATATATATGCTAAATAAGAATAAAGTCATATCTGATTTACCTTTCTGTTCTTAAATAACCATAGAAACTAAGAAACTGTGACAAATATAGAAACCATACATATATTTGATGAAGTGTTCCTACCCATAATGTCCAGGAACTGTGCTAGAAAAGCATATTATCCGTTTTAAAAAGCCAATATGTAATCATCATAACTAATATGCATGAATAAGCTGATCATTCCCTTGAGCTTGCTGAAATATATACTGATTGATACCAATGGGAATTTCCATCTCTCTTAGGTTTAATAAGTGCAATGGGAATTTTGAAGGGTTTGTATAATGGCAATCTAGTCCCACCTGACATTGTTGCAGTAACAACTGTGTCCATCTTTGTGCCTGCAACTACAGAGTTCACTAAGGTAGAATTTATGTATTTAGCAAATTATATAAACTCAACTCACAATTGCCGATTATTTTGCTTAACATAATTCTAATTTAGCAATTGTCACCACACATTCCTTATTGATTATCATGAACCTCCACTGCTGGCCAGTTTAATTTATATTTCTGTAGATGGCAAGTCTTCAACATATTTACTATTTATTTATTAAGTTTATATGCTGCCCATCTCCCTGATAAGGTGATTCTAATAATGTCACAAGCATAAGTATATGAAATAGCATGATAGTCTAGGTTTCTGCATGACTCTAGTACTTAAAAATCTTCATCATTGTTTTAATTATTGCTCTTAATGAAGATGATAGAGGTCAGCATGCAATTTCCCAAGTAAATGAAAATAAGTTTAACACTTCTGAAAGGTGAACAAGCTGATTCTATGATTTTAGTTTAAATATGAAATTGCAAATGATAAGACTAGTAAGGTATGGAAGAGAGAATCAATTTATAGAGCATGAAAACATGATGAGAATATAACTTGTTGTTCAACTTATATAGCTGCCCCTTTATTTGAAGGAAATCTGGGTAGAAGATGAAATAAAAATGTAATACAGGTAGTTCTCAACTTATAACTATTCATTTAGTGACTGTTCACTAAATGTTGTAACTGAAAATATTGCTATTGTAACAATCACTTCAAAGTTACAACAGCACTGAAAAAGTGACATGGCTGTTTTTCACACTGATGACCACTGCAACATTCCCATGGTCACATGATCAAAATTTAGATGCTTAACAACTGACTCATATTTATGATGGTTGCAGGGTCCCAGGGTAATCACCTTTTGGGATCTTCAAGCAAAGTCAACGGGGAAGCCAGATTCACTTAACAACTGTGTTACTAACTTAACAACTGCAGTGATTCACTTAACAACTGAGGCAAAAAAAGGTTGAAAAATTAGGCAAAATTCACTTAACTGTCTTGTTTAGCAGCAGAAATTTTGGGCTCAATTTTTTTTTAAATTCATATTTATATCCCGCCCTTCTCCGAAGACTCAGGGCGGCTTACAATTTTTGGGATACAACCCAATGCGCTCAGCAATAGCCTTCCTTCCATTGTATATGCCTGCTTATTACTAAGCAGCATTTTTACAAAGTCAGCTTATTGCCCCCAACAATCTTGGGTCCTCAGTTTACCTACCCCAAGAGGATGGAAGGCTGAGTCAACCTTGAGTCTGGTGGGATTCGAGCCCGCAATAATTACAGGCAGCTGGAACTAAGTGCTAGGCTATTAACAGCCTGCACCACCAAGGCCCCAATTGTAGTCGTAAGTCGAGGACTACTTGTACACTAAGAAGTCCATTTACAGCAATAAACAATGTTGAAATAAAAGTCTCATTAAATCAGCACCCACCCCAGACCAGCTCAATGAACATCCTGATCCTAAAGCTTGGGTGAAAATCCAGGTCTTCACTGAAATAAAATAAATGAACAAGTATAATCTATCTATCTATCTATCTATTTGTTTGTTTGTTTGTTTGTTTAGTCAATCGCTTACAAGGATAAACATAGTTGTGAATATATGAAATGAATACATATAAGAAAAATAAAAGAAACAATAGGAGAGGGACAGTAGGCACGTTGGTGCACTTAACTGGATTCCTTTTATATACTTTAGTACTTGTGTGGAAAAGAAATTATACTTTAGGTTACTTTTATGCAAAAAATATTGAAAATTCAAAAGGTTTCTCACACTTTTAGGCACAACTGTAAATAGGTAGGTAGCTGCCCAATTTCAGTGGAAATTGGAAATTTCAGTGGAAATTGGAAATTGTGGAAGCCTCTGAGGGCTAAAGAAAACGGCTCACTCCTGCATTATAAGGTGAGAAATAAGTAACAAAAACACTCTTTGGTCAACTATAGTGTCATACATATAGAAGATGTTACCTTAAAACAAAACTTTGTGTCAGATTATTTTCCAGACTTTACCAGTGATTCTCAGCCTCTTTCTGTGAAACAAATTCAAGCTTAAGAATCCCCATTTACCTAGTCAGCATTTTTAAACAAGCATTTACACATTCCATTCAGATTATGTAATATTTTCATTAAGCACACAGTTGCATAAGGGATCTATGTCACATTTGTAACATTTACCTATTTACATTTATCCCATAAGGTAAGAGCTATTTGAATTTTGCTTGCTTTTTGAGAACACTGGCTATTTACTACTGCCTTCTACTGGCATGGTTTTGAAAAGTATTCAGAAAGCACAGCTGATGCAGATTGAGACACCTAAACTTCTCCAAGGTAGTGCTATTATAACCATGCTGCTGCACTGATACAATTCCTAGGCACTAGTATTTATAAAGCCTGAATTCAGGATATATGAAATATTTCTTCTATCCATGGGCTGATTCAACTTTCAAGAAGGTACATAATCACAAATTTCCAAATCAAACTTGATTTATACCATTTAAAGACAGTTTCTTCAGCCACATAAGATTCACTCCAACCACATAAAAATCCTCTCCTTGTGATTTCTAAGGTATTAGTTTTAATTTGGTTATTTGATACTTTTTTCTGTAATTTTCTTTGGGTATATTTATTCAAGATAAAAGTGCCATAATTTTTTTTTATAAACGAACTAAAAATCTTAGCCAAACTGCAGAATGACTGTTGTTGTTTTTTAAAGAAAAAAACCTATTTAAACTGCCTCTAGACAAATAAAATGGTTGTACTAGATATTTCTAGACCATAACTTCAGAAAGCGAAGACATGGTAGATCCCCAATCACTACTCTGTGAATAATAATTATCATTGGTGTTTATTTCAGTTCATTAAAAGCATTTTAGATTTACCATATTTTACAGCATTTGTCCCATTGTTGCCATACCCTTTTATCTCTATCTTTGCAAATATTTAGGCAGAATTGAGGAGATGGGACCACTGAACCCAGAAGAAGTAGGAAAAGGCACATGTGTTCCAGGGTCCAATTTTAAGATAGAGGGCAAATTCAAATGTATATAGTTATTTTTAAAAAACAACTTTCTGACATAATATATTAGGGGGATACTGCTTTATTTTCACTCTTTCTTATTTTTATTATGGCTAGGAATCTAGTCTCTGGAAAAATGTATGCATCTTAGCATAATTGACAGGATAAAGAAGGGAACTGCTAAAAATGCTCGAACTGTTGAAACATTGTGCTTCTTACATATGCTAGTAAGATTATGAATAAGATTTTGTAATCCAGATTTCAACAACATGGAATGAAAGCAACCAGACATACAAGTTGAATTCAAAAGAGGCAAGAGTGCCCCAGGTCACATTATTAACACTTGGTGGGTAATGGAAAAAAGGAAGAGTTGTCAAAAAATGTCCAATTTAACCCTTATAAAAAGACTTTTACTGCTTATAAAAAAGACTATGAACTACAGTTTGCCTTTAAAAACTTCATTTAGATCATAAGTTGTAGACTGCCCTTAAAAAATTGATTGTACCAGGTCATCTCATCCCTCTATGGAAGTATGTGTATGGTGACCAGGCAGCAACAATCAGAACAGAATATGGAGCAATCAAATAGTTCAAAATAGGAGACACAATAGGCCAAGGTATATACTATTACAAAGACTTTATTATGGAAAATGTTAGACTAGATGAAGTTGGCACTAGAATTAAAACTGCCAGGAGAAAAATTAACAGTCTTGATGACTGATGACTGGAAGCAAGGGACACTTGTTGAAAGTGAAAGAAGAGAGTGCAAAGCTGGCCTGCTGCTTAGTGTTTAAAAAAAGAGAATAAACCCATAGGTTTGGGTCTACAAGCAATGCCAACCATGTGCAGAAAAATGTGATGCACAGAGCATGAAGGAACATCTTTATCTTCATGGCTCAGTGTTCACAGCGTTGGAAACTGTAGCTGTGAGCTAAAGAGACATTTGCTTCTCTTTAAGAGCATGACAAACATAGTAGGGTGCAGAGAGCTAAGGCTGCCAACCAAGTTATGTATTGTCAGGACTACAACTGAAATATATGGCTGTGAAAGCTCAAAGGGTGAATGAAGAAAAACTAGTGCCTTGGAATTGTGGCACTGGATGTTGAGAATCCTTTGGACTGAATAAGTTGAATTATTTAATACTGGACAAAGTAAAAGCAGTGTGCTCAATGGCAGTGCTTAATAATGAATTACAAGACATATATTTTGGAGACATAACACGAAGGCAAGAGTCACTAGAAAAGCCCTTTGAAATGCTTGAAAAAAAATCAAAGGCAATCAGAAAAGTTGCCAATGAAAAGCTATGTAGCTAAACAGTGTCACTGGTAATAGAAACATGCATCATGGTGAAAAAGGAACAGTTACAGACAATTCTAGCAAAATGGTGCCTATCAAAACAGAAGAAACTGAACAATTTTAAAAAATTTCAATATTTGGGTCATCTCTATCTGGAAGAAAAAAGTCCAATTATTTTTAAGTTCACCTCAGTGGTATTCTATGAACTTTGCAGATCAAAAAGAAGCACGGGAAGATAGGGAGGATTTGTTGAATAGCCAGGCAACCAAAACATTCTTCCAACTAGCAACTCTTGCTTCATTCAAGAGAAAAAGAAGCATCCCTAAGTTGCCTAGAAACTGATCATAGGGAATGGCCATATCATGGGATAGATTGCTCAGTTCAAAGAATTAACCCTCGCCTCTTGAAACATTTGCTGCAATAAAGAAGGTGACAGCTTCACAACACATACAAAAAAATAATTTTGAATATTCAATATATATGAATTCCTGAATTTAGAACATTAGTATCTTGCCTATTTATTCTGGGAAATATTTGCTATTGTTTAAAATGGCACAAGAATGTTTCTTGTTAAGCCAATACCAAGAGCCACTTTCCTAGAAAAGGCAAAAAATACATTTTATACCCTTTTTCTTCCCACCCGAAAGCTCAATTTGAACAAACTTCCAAACTCTAGAAATTAATAATTAATCACAATCTCACCAAACTTTAATCTTTGCTCACCAATTATGTTTGAATAACATATCTTATGGTACCTAAATTATGCCCACAGGTAGGTTGCACATGAACTGCAGTAAATCACTCATTTATTTTGAAATTGCCACACTGTCCACTGGAACAAAACCAAAAAAGCTTGAAAAAATCAGAGGTTTCCTCTCTGATTTATACATTTGGACAGAAGGAAGATGGGTAAGGGAATCTCCAGATGGTTTTGTGATAAGCCATGTTATCTTGTCAAAATATGTCCATAGTAAGGTTTCACTTTTTGATTGTAGCTTAGTTCTTAACTTACTATGATGTCTAGGTCAGCAAATTTTGATTAATATCACCACATAAGTCTACAAGTGGGAGCCCACTTCAAAGCAATTGCTTCCAGTTATGATTTGAAGGACAAGCAGTAATCCACGCATCAAAACAAACAATGCTACTGGCAGCATTGAATAAAAATGCAAGGAAGTCCAAGAGGGAAGAAGCTGTGTTTCCATTAGTTGCAAGATCATCCAAATTCATATTTCTGGAATATGCAAGAAATTATTTTGCACACAGTCTCAAGCAAAATATTTTCATAGGCTCACGTGAAAGAAGAACAAACTTTTGATAGCTCAGCGTATTGAAAAAAGAAGCAAATGAGTATTGGGAAAAAGAGATGTTTTAATGTTAAATGGAAACAAGCATACAGTTATGAATTCCATACTATACAAACTGTATGTATAGTTTTATCTATGTTTGCTCTCCTTTCTTTTTTAAAGGAAATTAGGAAAATAGACCTCATAAAGGCCTTCTTCATCATTTTTCTTGAAATACAGTTCAGACAATTAAACAATTCTCTTATCACTCTGTCTCAACTAAAACATAACCCAATTTCCTGTATTTGATTATCTATAAATCTTGTCTTAATATATTGGGAATAAAAAATCTTACATTTTAAAATACAAAGCAGCCTTTATTGCTTTGAAGACACTTAACATGTCATGACTTGATTCTCAAAGTACAGCAGTCATAGTGCTCCAGAGTTTGGTAAGTCATAATTCTTTACTTAACAGTCTCTGTCAGCTCCACCTGACATTCAAATCATACACTATTTATATTACTGTAGTTCAGGAACTTATATGACAAAGATGTAAATCTTATTTAAAATGTTTGTATATGTAAAAAGGGAATTGGAATAATAGAAAAGATACAGAGCAGACAGCAACTGCACAGATATAAAAATGCCGCTATTTTAAGGAGGTATAAACAGATGTTGAAGAAATGCTCTGAAGCTATACAGCCTACAACCCTTTAACTGGTTATCAGGCCACTGAGAATATTCACTGTCAAAACCATTGTAATGCAAAAGGTTTTGTATCAAAAGCCAAACCATGCTTGCTCTTAATCATGGTTAATTAAAACAAGCCACATTCTAAAACTATGATTTGGGAGCTCACTTGTTTCAAGTAATCTTTCTTAAAACCAAGCATAATTAATCTGAATACAAAGGTAATGTTGAATTATGACTAATAAAAATGGAAGCAAAATGTTGAAATTCAAACTCAGAGCTATGGCTTAAGGTGGTAAGAACAAGGACATTCTGTAGTTTATTGCCATAATGATAAACTATAGTTCTTTCATTTGGAAATTGATACAACATAGCACTGGATTATCTAATTTTATTGGGCATGTATTTCTTGAAATAGATTTTTCAATACTTACAAAATCCTATTAATAATACTGAGATATAGAGTTTAATTATCCTAGCTTGGCATATATCCAAAATCTGCCTCATTCAAAATCATCAAAATATGTTGGACTTCAATTCCCATCAGCTCCTTTGTTATGATGAGATTGTAGACCAATATATCTGGAAGATTCCTGATTGGAGAAGGCACCCTGAAGAATAGCATGCAAATGTTTATTCCAAATCCCTTTTCTATTGTCATACCTGCTTTCCGGGGAGAGGGGGGATTAACTAAAATCCTTTATGTTAAGTTTGCATGAAGAGTCAGACGCGAGGAGTTCCAGCAAAGAAGTTTATTCGTGACTACAGCTCGAATGAACCCGTCCTGGCTAGGCTACGGCTGCTTCTTATAGCCTGCAGCCGTAGCTGCCAGCCAATGGGAGTGCAGGGTTTCTTCCCGCACTATTTAAACCAATACCATTTGACATTTTACAAGAACAGTTCAAATAAACCAATAACATTCAAACCTACATACATAACACCCCTCCCCACTAGGTTCAGTCCATACCAAACCCCAACCTATCTAATGTATTCCTTTAAATAGGTGGGGCTCTTACGTGTACGCTGAGACCTTCGTGGTTCAGAAGTTTTAACGTTCTCACCCAGTGAGAGGGGAAATGTGTCTGCTGACATTTCCCTGTTGGGACTTCCTGTGAAAGGAGACCCTGTTAGACTGTTAGAATCTGGTCTCTCCTCCCAACCCATCTCCATTCCAATGTCAGCACCCAAGTCAGGTAGTGATGTGCAATCTTCCACTTCTAAGGATGGATCTTGGCTTTGTGACAGGGTTCGGGATGGTTCCTGTCGCAATGGCTCGTTACACATGGGGTTGATTCCTGTTTGCTGATTTTCCTCCTGTTCCCTCCTTCCCCTAGATGGAACATCAGGTGAGGGACCTAGAGAGGGACAGGGTTGATGTTCCTGAGGGAACCTGGATCTAAGTTGGTCAATGTGCCTGCTCCAGAGGAGGCCATCCTCTGTTTGTACCCTGTAAGAACGAGGGCCCGTGATGTGAGTTATTTCAGCAGGAATCCACAAAGGTTCACCTATAAGGTTCCTAGCATAGACAGAATCTCCCACACTAAAAGAACGAACTTTGGAAGTGGAATCCAGTGGTGCGTGGGTGCGTAAGTGGGATGAAGGCGGTCAAGGGGAGACCTAAGTTTCCTGCCCATCGACAACTCTGCTGGGGACAAGTTATTTGATGGGCTGGGAGTGATGTGTTGAACACTAAGAAGTTTTTCAAGCTTCTCAGTGATGTCCCCAGGACCCAGCTGCTGAAGCTTCTCTTTGGTGAAGCGCACCATGCATTCAGCCCGCCATTGGTCGAAGGGTGCCCAGGGGCAGTGAGGGCATGTCTGATGCCCTGTTGAGCTAGAAAGGATTCAAAAATGTTAGATGTGAATTGAGGGCCATTGTCAGAAACAAGGACATCTGGTAGCCCATGGGTGACAAACAATTTTCTGAGCTGCTTGATGACAGCCTCAGTTGTAGTGGATGTCATGGGAATTACCTCTAGCCATTTAGAGTATGCATCTACTAGCACTAGAAAAGTGTGCCCTCTTGTAGGGCCTGCAAAATCAATGTGGATTCTAGACCATGGGCCCCTAGGACATTCCCATTCCTGTATGGGGGCGTGAGGTAGGGCAGGCCTGATTACCTGGCAATTGGGACAAGATGCTACCCAGTTTTCAACCATTTTGTCAATACCTGGCCACCATACATAACTCCTGGCCAAACCTTTCATCCTTACAATCCCAGGATGACCCTCATGTAACATTTCCAAAACCTCCCTTTGCAGTTTTGCAGGAATAACCACCCTGTTACCCCACAAAATACATCCTCTTAATACAGATAATTCAGTTTGCCTGGACTTAAAAGGTTGGGCAAGGTGAGGTAGATCTTGAAGAGGCCAACCTTTCTTAATCCAGCCCATAACAGGTGCTAATACAGCATCTTTGGTAGTTTCTCTGGCAATCTCAGCAGCATGGACTGGAAGCTTAGCTACGGTCTCCAGGAAAAAGGTGTGAGTTTCAAGTTCAAAGTCCTCCTTGTGGCAAGGTAGAGGGCAACGACTCAGTGCATCAGCATGTCCAATGTCCTTGCCAGGCCTGTGAATCAGTTTGTATGAATAGGCTGCAAGAAATTCAGTCCATCTCAGCATTCTTGGTGACAGGATATTAGGTGTAGGTTTGTCTCCTGCCACAATGCCTAATAAAGGCTTGTGATCTGTAACAATGGTGAATGACCTGCCATACAGATATTCATGAAATTTCTTAACAGCTGCTACAACAGCTAAAGCCTCCTTGTCCAATTGGCTATAATTCCTCTCTGCTTTGGACAGCGTGCGAGAGTAAAATGCAATTGGGGCTTCCCTTCCATTGGGAAGTCTGTGACTCAAACCCCCCCCCACTCCAAAAGGGGATGCATCACAAGTCAGAACAACAGGCAAATTCTCAGAGAATTGTATCAACACAGCATCAGACGTGATTAGTCTCTTAATACTGTTAAATGCTGACTGTTCCTTCCGCCCCCAGATCCAAACAGCTTTCTTATCAAGAAGGCGATGTAAGGCTCAGCAATAGATGTTTTGTGAGGTAGAAACATGTGGTAAAAGTTAATAAGTCCAAGGAAGGCTTGCAAATCTGCCTTGCATCAAGGTTTAGGGGCTTCCTTGATGGCTTTAACCTTGGCATCAGTAGGATGGATGCCATGCTTGTCAATCATATACCCCAGGAACTCAACTCTGTCTGTTTTGAGTGTACATTTGTCTTCCTTGACTTTTAAACCCGCTTTTCTGAATCTGGTAAGGACTTCTCTGAGTCTTTCTTGAAGCTGAGTGTCATTTTCAGCAGAGATTAATACATCATCAAAATAAGGCACTACCCCTGGCAGTCCTTGCAACATTCTTTCCATAAGGCTTTGAAAAATGCCAGGTGCCACGCTTACTCCAAATTGTAGTCTTTTACATTTGAAGGCACCTCTATGAGTCACAATTGTTTGTGCCTCTGCAGTGGCATCATCAACTGTTAATTGTTGATATGCCTGAGCTAAGTCCAGTTTAGCAAATACTGTACCCCTGCCAAGGAATGGAGCAGATGATGCACAACTGGTACAGGATATGCGCTCTGCTGCAGCGCATGGTTAAGTGTCCCTTGTAGTCACCACAGATTCTCACTGACCCATCAGCCTTAACTGGTGTGACTATGGGTGTTTCCCATCTGGAGTGGTCAGTAGGCTCTGAAACCCTTGAGCAATGAGCTTATCTAATTGTGCATCAATTTTTCCTTTAAAGCAAATGGGACCCTCCTGGGCTTTAAACGAATTGGGGCACCTTGGGGTCTAGGCTGAAAGCAATAGGGGTCCCCATATACTTGCCCAGTCCTTCGCTGAAGACCTCTGGAAACTCAGACTTCAAGGACTCTTCCCAGTCAGAACTGCTCACGTGATGGATGCCAGTCACCTCGATGCCAAGTGGCTTGAACCACTCAAGTCCCAGCAAACTTGGGCGATCCTTGTCCATGATGGTCAGGGGCAAACGTTTGGTGTGGCCTTTAAACTGCGTTGAAATCTCGCTCCAACTACTGGAATCTTGTTCCTTGGTAGTCTTTGAGAGTCAGTGCTTGCTTCTGGAAATGCTTTTCTGAATTTTGGGAAAGAGTCTGTGGATAGTGTCCCATGACACCATAGATAAATAAGAGCCTGAGTCCACTTCCATTTGGCAAGGCCTTCCTTCAATAAACACCTTCACGTGTACTTTTCTGCTATTTAAGGGTGAAGAATGACCAATAGTGATTGTTTGGTGAGTTTCATTCTTGCCATTTGCTTCTAAATTTGCCCCATTTTTTCAAGGAAATTGTTGGGCTTAAAGTCTCTATCAGGAATTTTCTTCCTAACTGGTGGAGTTCTGGATGATTTGCAGACTCTGGCTATGTGACCCGTTTCTCACAACGTAGGCAAATGGAGTCAAAGAACTTGCATTCAGTGCGGGGTGCCCCCACAGCCTCTGCAATAGAATCCTTGCCTGTTTTTCCCAGAGTCTTTTCTTTTCTTCTCCATTCTGAGTTTAAAATCCCTCCTCTGTCTCACTGCCATCAGAATCAGAGTCTATTTGTTCGCAATGAGCTGTTGTGGATTTTTCCCCATCAGAATGGCTTGAGGCCTGGCTTGAGGCCTTGTTAATCTTTTCATGGCGCAGCTGAGGACTTGGTGGCTTCGCTGAAACAGCTTCTTCAATGGCCTCTTTAAACGTGATCTTAGGTCTCATTAAAAGTTTGCTTTGTAAGACCTTATCTTTTAGGCCTAAAACAAACCGATCACGCATGGCCTCTTCTAAGTTGGTAAAGTCACAAGCACCCCAATGTCCCTTAAACTTGCCACGAAGTCATTAACATTCTCGCTATCCCTTTGATCCCGATGGTAAAATTCGTGTCTCTTAATGAGGCACGATACTTGTGGGCGTAATGGGTTCTTAAAAGTTTCTAAATCGGGCCATTCCATTACCTTCAGCTCTGCTGCTCCCGCCAACGCCGCCATTTTGAAGACTGCCGGACTGCAGTGCGTGAGAAAGACCGCCCTCTTCCGTCTCGGGGATGCGGCGAGATCGTTCCCCCAGGAACATATGGAAGCGATCCGCATACAATTCCCAGTCTTCCGTCGCCGGATCGAGCGGTGCTGGGGGTGTTCAGCGCAGCCATCTCGCTCAGTTGCTTGTTCGTCGCGTGTCTTCTCTTCAGGGAAATCCCACCCTCGTCGCCAGTGTTAAGTTTGCATGAAAAGTCAGACGCGAGGAGTTCCAGCAAAGAAGTTTATTCGTGACTACAGCTCGAATGAACCCGTCCTGGCTAGGCTACGGCTGCTTCTTATAGCCTGCAGCCGTAGCTGCCAGCCAATGGGAGTGCAGGGTTTCTTCCCGCACTATTTAAACCAATACCATTTGACATTTTACAAGAACAGTTCAAATAAACCAATAACATTCAAACCTACATACATAACACTTTATAATCCTACTCTTAAAGAAACTGACTTTAAAGAATGGTGGTATTGAAAGCAAAGTTTGCAGACTCCAGTATAACCCAAGTGGTTCTCACAATGCAGCAGAGCACTCTGTTCAATGCCTGAAAGTGATGAGCAATTAAATGGGAATTACTGAACAATCTAAAACCCACCCAAAAAGCAGACTCCTTAAAATCTTCTTTTGCTACCCTGGTCACACTGTGAGTGATGCCAACAATCTGGCCTCTGAGCTTTTTATCTCTTGAAGAGCAAGCTGTGGCCAGTAGAATGTCTCACCTCCTCAGAAATATAAGCCAAGGAACTCAGCAAAATAAAAACATTGGCTGCCAAATCACATCAACAATGTTAAAAGTGCTTTATCCAGACTCTTATTATTTAAACTTGCAGCCCTTTAGCATTCCACACTTTTTCTATTAGAATACTGGGCATTATAAATTTTGAGTTTTAGAAATGGAATGTATTTCTGTTAAAAGATACTTATACAATGTTATAAAGGAACATAAACATTCAGAGCTTAGGAATGTTTTAAAATAGGAATAAGCATTTAGCTTTTTAAAGAATTGCTGCTATTTTAATGTAAAATGTCTTAACAACAGTAGTAGCCAACTAACTTTTTCTAGTTTCTAAAAAGTTAACCAATCTCAGGCCTGCTTAGTATTTAGATAGCAAGTCATTAGAGAACTCAGGTTTTAAACTAAACTGGAAATTTGAAAAACTCCCCAGAAGACAATGGGAAGCTACTTCCATATTATTGCCAAGAAAATTTCACGATTGTGTCTATGAAATCACCAGAAGCTGAGTTTGACTTGTAAAATCTCTGTCTGTAACTTATTTTAATATTAAGCTAAATGTATGTTTCTGTGGGAATTCTTCTGAAATGTGGGTGATAAAGCAACAACATAAGATATAATTACAAATTATAAAATGTGTGGTGCACCACTTTAAAACACCTGTCAATTTTTCTGTATGTTTCTTTGTTGAGTGCCAAATCTTTTTAATAAGCAGTATCTTCAAATTTATTATGAATAGATAGGATAATATGATCTAGAATAGGAGCTTAGGGAAGCTCCTTTATACAGAGTCTGATCCATTTAACCCAGGGCATTGGCTAGCAGATACTCCAAAAAGTAGAGTCCTAACTAGAAATGACGGAGATAATATCTGTACTTTTTGATGCAAAGTAATGATTTACACTTAGCATTAACTTAGCTACAGCTCTTCCCTTCCTCACAAAAATACGGATAATCATTCTGTAAAGAGATAATAGAGGCCAGAAGCAATGTTTTTAACAGAGAGACTAAGGAGAAATAGAAACATTTGGCTAGAGTTTGGAATTTAATTTACTTTCCGAACAGCTAATATTAACCAGCTAATGTAAGATAAAGCCCATCACTGCCTAGGAAACCAACTCAATGCAATAACCTGAGCTATTGCAGTGGTAGAGAAACCCACTTTTGTCCATTTTATTTGTCTCATCAATCCCTTACTTTATTTGGGTCATTGCCAGCGTGTGTCTTGCTTAATTGTATTGCTGAGCACATTGGGTTGTATCCCAAAAATTGTAAGCCGCCCTGAGTCTTCCGAGAAGGGCGGCATATAAATGTAATTTTTTTTAAATTAACATCCAGAGCTTGTTCTTCTTTTTTATTTATTTCCATATCATATCACCTTTTTAACAAGTTCCAGCTCTTATTCCTTAGTTTTCTTCTCTACTTTTTTTAGTCTTCTTCACTTCACTGGGGGGATGTGATGGCTCAGTGGTTAAGACACTGGGCTTGTCAGCTGGAAAGCCAATGTGTTTGAGACCCAAGTGTCACACAACAGGATAAGCATTTGTCTTTGCTTAGCTCCTACCCTCCTAGCATGTTGAAAACATGCAAATGCAAGTAGATAAATAGGTATGACTTTGATGGGGAGGAAACAGTGATCCACGATATCATGTTGGCCACATGACCACAGTAACATCTTAGGACAGCACTGTCTCAGCAGCCTTGAAATGGAGATAAGCACCACCCCTGTAGTCGGCAACGACTAGCAGAGTAAAATCCTGAAGAACTCCTTTCCTTTTCTTTCTTAACTTAAACCGTGTTCTGCTTTTCCTCCTTGCCATTTTTCTCCCTTCCTTACTTTCATTTCTAACAAAACTAGAAACAGCACTTGTTTTCCTATAATATCCCTTTAAAATAACGCTAGGTTGTAATGCAGCATCATTAATTTCAAACATTTTAGAACTGGTCAACCCAGCAAATCATTTAATTACATTTAGTCCCTGGCTACTGTTTCTTTACCCATGTTCTACAGCCAAACTATAAAGCTTTCAAGGAAGAATATTGGAAAAGTGAAGGTAGAATCAGGAATTGCAAAACAAAACCTCTTAAGAATATTGGGCAAAATCTATCCTTACCCAGAGAACTAGTAACTATAAAATGTTTGTGCTTGTGCAAATTTAACGAATTAATGCAAAAATCAATATATGGAGTGGCTGAAAAGAAATAAATGTGAGAGCAAACAGAAAGAAACCCAAAACATCAACATGCTTTCCATTACTAAAATGTATACCAACTGATGTTTTCACACCAATATGATTATCTTTTCCTTTAGTCTATAAACAACTAAAATGGTGCTGTTAATGGAATGAAGAAATATATTTATTTATTTATTATTTATTATTTGAACTTATATGCCGCCCCATCTCCGAAGACTCGGTTACAACTAAAACAAAGGCAATAAATACATTAAAAACAATTAAATTATGACCCAAAGGGTCATAGCCCAGGTTGGTCAAATAACCAGGTCTTCAACTCAGGCGAAAGGTGCGGAGGTCAGGGCCAGGCGGAGCTCAAAGGCAGTTGATTCCAAAGGTCAGGGGCGACAGAAAAGGCTCGTCGTCGGGGAACCGCCAGGCGCATTGACCACGGACCCCGAGAGTCCTTGCCTATGAGCTCGCACAGGCGATCGGTATTCGACATTGGAAGAAGCGCTCCCTTAAATACTGAGGACCCATGTCGTGAAGGACTTTGTATGTTAACAGTAAAACCTTGAATCTCACCGGGCGCAACCGGCAACCAATGCAGGCGCGCAGGAGGGGGTCACATGGGAGAACCGGGTAACTCCCATCACCACCAGCGCGCCGCATTCTGCACCAGCTGCAATCTCCGGATGGTATGCAAGGGCAGTCCCAAATAGAGCGTTGCAGTAGTCAAGTCTGGAGGTAACAAGGGCATGAGTGACCGTCGAGGGTCCGGTCCAGAAAAGGGCGAAGTTGTCGAACCAGGCGGAGCTGGGCAAAGGCCCCCTGGCAACGGCCCCCACCTGCTCCTCCAACCGAGCCGTACATCCAGGAGGACCCCCAGATTCCGCGCCCTATCCACAGGGGGCAGCACCTCTCCCCCTATGGCCAGAGTATAAAGTATAAAGTGGAAATTAATGCCAGAAGTCTGAAATATTGGTTTCATAATGGAAATCCCCATAAGTACTGTCTATTTATAATTAATAAATTATCTAGGGCCAATTTAGAACATACTTTTAAAAAATGATTTATCGGCAGTGGTTTCTACAGGTAGTCTTCGATTTACAATCATTCAAAATTACAACAGCACTGAAAAAAATGACTTAGGACTATTTTTCACACTTATGACCATTGCAGCATCTCTATGCTCATGTGATCAAAAATTCAGACTCTTGGCAATCAGCATTTATTTATGGTGGTTTGCAGAGTCCCAGGAGCATGTGATCCCCATTTTGTGACTTTTTGACCAGCAAAGTCAATAGATTCAAGCCAGATTCACTTAACGACCATGTTATTAACAACTACAGTGATTCACTTAATATTTGAGGCAACAAAGGTCGTAAATTGGGGCATAACTCATTTAACAACTGCCTAGCTTGGGAAGGGAAATTTTGAGCTCAATTGTGATCATAAGTCGAGGATTACCTGTATATGCTTATTGTTCAAAAGAAATATATGAAAAGCATTGCAATACTCAATTCTGCATTTAATATCAACTTTCATATATATTATTATTCCAAGTCCTAGAATCCCAAATCAGCATAGAAAGTAACACTGCCTAGAAATTTTAACAGTTGCTGATTTCCTCACTCACTTTGCTTGTGGGAAATCAGCAAGAATGGTTGGAAAATCACAATCAAGTGACCATGGGTCTCTATGAAGTCAATAATTAAACAACAAACAACAACAATAATGAAAAAATCAACTGCTCTTTCTTCAGGAAAATTTCAGCCCTTCTCTTCAAAGCAATGAAGAGAAAAGTAACATGGTGCCATGGTATCTTGACTTTAAGATGGAGAGGTATACTTCTGAAGAATGAAAAGGCAGGACAAAATGGCTATACCCACCCATGTGCAACTACACAGCATAGTTTCAGAGGATATGCAAAAAAAACCATTATTTGCACTGTTTCTCCTAGAGTTATCAGCAACTGAATAGTTAATTGCTTGAACTTGTGAAGACTTACCCAACATCTGTGACACTGTGTGACAAAGCAGCATAGAATCTTGAATTGATGCATCTTTGTGCACGGAAGAGGTGACAGAGGGGAGACAAGTTTCTGCACTATCATTTGCAACCTAGCTCTTCAGGCCACCAGACAGTTATTTCCATTCACAAGTGATAATAAATGGAATTTTAAAATACAAGCACACAGCTGAAAAATTTCTTACCTAAATCCAGTGCATTCTCATCTTCATTTTCCTGTGGATGAATTATATGTTCTTGTTGAAACTACAAAACAAATGGAAATAATACTATGTTCTAGTATGCAATCTATAATGAATTGTGTTGAAAAATTTCAGAATGCAATATATTTTTCAAAAGCATTTGCTGCTCTGGTTCATTTCAGAATGTAACATTAATTTTTCTAAACTGTCAAGCAAAATTAGCCACTCAGAATAGAGTATCTGTTTTTACAATAAGCTCTTGTCCAATATTCTCAAATAACAAACCAGAGCTTTTATAAAAATCTCAACAGTGAAGAACACATCCAGTACTTCCGGAAAGTAGTTCAAATTCCAGAATTTATATTGCAAGTTCAGCAACAACAAGCATAGCTTATTATAAGAGGAGGAAGAAGAAACTATTTTAGCTGTCGCAGTTTTTAGAGGCACCATATAAAGAAACAACACTTCCAGCAACTTTGAACTATCAAGAAGCCAACAATGTAGATCATAAAGTATCAAAAACATCTGCTTACCTTCTATTTCCTGTATAATTCAAAGACTTGGGAATGTGCCTACAAGTCATTTAGTCATTTCCATACCAGAAAATAGGTGGAGACATGAATTATGCCCTGCCTAAGATCTTTGATATTTGGAGTCACAGTTAAATCCTTATAAGCCACAAGTCCATCCAAGGCAAGGATTTCCAGGGCTCAAGGGAGAAAAAACATGCTTTGCTATGCTGAATATTTTAAATGTAAGTCTTGCCATTGCCAATCAAGAGGTTTAATAAGGAAATATCTCCAGGTAAAACCCCATAATAGGTTATACTAAAACCAGTGAAGCAATTAAATATAAGGGAGGTCACATGCTCAAGTATCCCAAAACCATTTTGTTTCTTCAGGTCTTCCACAGATCTAACATTTATTAGCAAAGCATCATTAGCCTTATGCAATAACATGAAAAATGAGATGCCCATAGAAAGCAGCTGTAGCCATGCAAACCATTTATTCTTAGAGTTTGTCCCTGATGATCCTGTACAGATTTCTAACTATAAATGACTGGTCACAAGTATCATGGTTTAAGCATGAAGCAAAGCTGTTTTTCTTTAAACATATTATTAGCAGGCAGCAAGAATATGTTTTTGTAAAATCTCAGACACTTTTTAATTGGTCTTGAAACATATTCAGAAGGAAGCATTACTTAGCTGTCATTAGCCCAGCTGGGATTTTGTGAAGTGTCCTGCTGTCAAAGCAAAGTGTGCAATATAGGCATGATAATATAGGTGTCTCATTAGATTTTAGCAATTCATAAAAAGAGGATTGATTATATACCGTCAAATCTTCATTTTTAAGAGGTGGTTCCTCAGATGCAACATCTATAACATCTGTTTAAAGAAAGACAGTTTCTCATTAGTTCCCTGTTGCCAACAGTGATAAGTCATTCTTTTTATTTCCCCTTCCCATACACCCACTGAAAGAGGAAAACACAAGGATATACAAAGACCAAACAATGTTTCTTTACTATATTCACCACTTCCAAGTCTCATGACTATATCTGAAATGCTAGGTGGCTCTACAATAACTTCTTGTGTTATTTTAATGGGTTAATTTAAACAAGATTTCCTCCCTAAAGGGGTATGCTGTACAGTGCAAACTGAATCTCAAATTATCCTTATTTATTAATACTTCTTGAGCAGCAAAGTCATTTATAATGAATCTGAGATTTTGACTTTGTAAACAAGAGTAGCAATTTCATGTATTTTTTTAACTGCCCTTCCTTTTCTTTTGACTACAGGAAACAACTGCATTTGTGTTGTTATTTTATTTCCTGGCTCCTTTTCAAAAGTCTGGAATAAGGACTTGCTACATCAAAACCATTTTTAATTTATTTTCCCCTGATCATAAACAAGTGCCAATATTATGCAAGAGAAGCATGAATATTCTGTGCCTGAGCACATTTTGCAGAACTCCAACTTTTTCTACAACCTACATGGTTAAACTAAATATTTTTGCCAAAAAGAAATGAATAGTCTGTGAGCATTGTTTTTCCATTTACAGTAGTTCTATTTCATTAGCCAATTTTTATATCAAGTTTCTATCACTGGATGCAGATCTTTTTTTGAGTTTACACTGCAAAATTGGGTTTCAAATATTACATAAAAGCAGGGAGGAAGGAGGAAGCATAAATGAATCATGCATTCTTTTGCAAATCACAGACCCCACCTGAAGGGGAAAGTTTCTCCTTTACAAATTACACTGAAAGCAAATCCACCTTTCACACAAAGATCTTGCATAAAGATTTACAAAACATTACAGAATCTACACATCTATAACTTGAATTTATTAAAAAAGCAAATTAAATTTTTGGTGGCTGGATCAAGGACTATATATGTTTTTTTAATCTTTCTTGAAAAACAATGTATACAATGTAAAAGCCATCATTTTGTTTCAAAATATTGCCTACATAATAATGTCATTCTATGTGCAGTAATTCTCTAGCCTGTTTAATTTACAGCAAATTAAACATTTACAATTTGTTTTATTTCTACATAAGTTCTTTCCAGGAGGAAAGTATCACTGCTGTTAACCAGTCAATAGCCATTTCTGAAATTGGTGTCAAAGACTAAACATCTGTTTATTAAAAACTTAAACATAAAAACAGCAGAATTCTGTTGTAAAGAGATTTATTTATATCTGATTGTAATTCTCTATAACCTAGAAATATCATGATGGCACAGCATGAATACACTCCTAAATATTCAGAACTAACAGCAAGGAATGATCCTTCTGTGAGACCGAAGAAAGCATCTGCTTCAAGAAGATGATTTGGAAGTCACAAAACAGTAGAAATTTTTTATTTGTTCTTTGTGTATTTCCACTGCCAGAGAGAGATTCTGCCTGATTTTATCCCTAAAAGTGTCAAAACAATTACAGATATCCTTCTACGGGTACTCTACTGTGATCTTCCTCAGACAACAATTTAGGCTACCATGATTTTGGGAGGAAACATCCATAATTTTCCTACCTGTTTAAACAATTTTTTAGTTCCTGAATATTACACTTCCAGTAGGTGCTTCAAGCTAAGGTGATGACTCAATCAAGAGCAACAAAATGTTTCTAAGCGTTACTACTTCCTTTTATGCCTTTGATAGGTTCAAATTCCCTTCCCTACTTGTTTGATCATTCCTTTGAATAAAAGACATGGCCAGATATCTTTTGCCCTGACATGTCCAGACCAAAACATACTTGAAACAGTGCCCCATAAAAATGACCCCATGCAGAAACACCAGGATAAATGAAAATTTAATCCATGCTTCCCCAAACAATCTCTAATGAAATGGCACACCTAAAAGAAGCTAGATTGTGCCTTTATCATCCCACTATGGGTTTTAGGAAAATGAATTTAGATATTAGATCATTTCTTAGTGGCCAGACCTGGGATTAAGCATTTTACTTGAATTGGTAAAGCAAATCTTTTCAAAGGTGCTAACTTCCATATCCTCTGTATTCTATAAAACTAAGCAGTGCTGAGAAGAGAAGTAGAAGCCATAAGAAAACTATTTGCCTGACAGCATCCCCAGCAGGTGAAGTAATAATTTATTTCAACTATCCTCTCTGCAATGTATTTTCAACATGTTCTGAAATTCACTTTTTTAGATAAGCAAGTAACAAGTAAATACTTTAACTAGGCTGGCTACACTGATTTTATTTGGACATGTGTACCTCACAATTTTTTTTAAATTACATTTATATGCCGCCCTTCTCCGAAGACTCAGGGCGGCTTACAATTTTGGGGATACAACCCAATGCGCTCAGCAATAACCTTCATTCCATGCCTGCTTATTACTAAGCGGCATTTTTACAAAGTCAGCTTATTGCCCCCAACCATCTTGGGTCCTCAATTTACCTAACCCAAGAGGATGGAAGGCTGAGTCAACCTTGAGCCTGGTGGGATTCGAGCCTGCACTAATTGCAGACAGCTGGAACTTAAGTGCTAGGCATTTAACAGCCTGCACCACCAAGGCTCTTTTAGCTTTTGGCTTTATTGGTTTAATAAGGGTACATTAAAATCATATCTATTTGGGAGCTAGTACAGTTATACAGATTTTCATTGCCTTTTCAGATTTGACACGAGCGTATTTCCCTAGTTCTGTATTTCAGGGCTCTGGGCAGGTAAATCCAAAGTTGTTTTTTTAAAGCTGGGCTGAAGGTAGAAGTTCTTAGTAGAATTAAAACAGAGCAACATCAGGCAGAACGTTGAGCCTGACTACTGACAGCCTATCATAATTAATAGAGAACTCTTTGAAAAAAAAATCTGCTCATGATATTTTAAATTAATCCCTTCTTAGTTTGTAAAATTCAGATTTACGTTAAACAAGCGTTACACGAATCTGCTGATCAAGCTATCTAAAGCACTGCTTGGTCAGTTTGATTTTTCCTCCTTGGAAGCTATTCCCATTCCCTAGGAAAATCCTCTTCCCATTGAGTGAATTAATCTTACTTTTTTCTCCCCAGAGACTGGTAGAGAGTAGAAGTCACATCTGTTATAGAGTCCTAAAGAAGCACCTTGTTGATAGACTGCAGACAAACTCTGTTAGTAAGTTTTGGTTAAGTCAAATGAATAAATTAGTAAAGTTAATGTTCTTATTTAAACTGCAACAGATAATGTTTGCTGAAGGTCTTCCTATACACTGCAGACCCTCATGATCCCTTTCAACTCCCCATTCTATGACGCTAGGTCAGGGGTCCTCAAACTTGGCAACTTTAAGACTTGTGGACTTCATGCTATGCTGGCTGAGGAATTCTGGGCGTTGAAGTCCACAAGTCTTAAAGTTGCCAAGTTTGGAGACCTGTGCTCTAGGTGCCAAAGTACTTCATGTACACATTCACTTAGTTCTTAAAGAAAAAGGTTTAGAGGATGAGCCCACCCTTCTCTAGCAGTTCATTTTTGAAAGCCTAGATACTGAGTTTAGTAATTGTCAAACATCACATGAGCCTTTCTATGCTGGAAATATATAAGAATGTAAGTCTGACAGGCAGTCCCACCTCACAGATCAAGAGAAAGAGATGAGCCTCTTGGTTGTTACAATGCCATATTGATCAAGACAGATTTTTTAAGTACAATAAAAGGCAGACAAACAATGCAGTGATTTATAAATATTGTAAGTAGCAAATAAAATTATACAGATACATATAAAGAATTGCGAACACAATGAAAATTTTAAATCAATGTCCAGAAAATAGTTTCATGTGTCCTCTCCTAGTGTTTTTCAGATAAATTACACTTCAGCATTATAATTTCCAGACAAATTAGCTCTTGGCATCTGGAAGTTTCCAAAATGATCTAATCTCTTCTCTGAAATGTCTTTCCAAATTTTAAATTCTGAAATGAGATAATTATTGACTAAGGACTTGTTGATAATTTTCTCTCTTAAAATGCTCATTTAACAAACAAGATACTTACTTAACTTCCAAGTTAACTAATGAACATTAAATTAAAAGAGAGTTACAGATATGTCACCATAACTAATATAGCTGATGTAATACATGCAAATCATAAAAACGAAGTATTGTGTTTTATAGTTCCATAAAATAAACCTTAAAGCTCACTTAGAATATCAATACTAGATCAATAGTTTAAATTATTTTTCTTATGACAACATTTCAGATTATGTATACAGAGAGCCCAGTGAAATTTACTTCTAAGTAAACATGAGGTGTGAAACACAACTGTTTCATGATCAAATATTTCAGATTACATTTCTGTGCCTTGTTTGTTTTATAATTTCCATCTGATGCTCTAGAAGAAATATGCAAACTTTTATTTTCTGTAATCAAAAGCCAGATTTAACAGCCTTTGGGGAGTGATGTCATTTATTGGGGAAACAGGATTTTTTGGGGGGGGGAGTTTGGACTTTGGCTTTGTTTTTGCTTTTTAATTTAAATCCAGCACTCTGAAGCTTCTCTGAGTGCTTACACTTTCCAATCTGGAAAAGGCCAAACTGGAAGAATTCCTTTAGATTTAACTGAAGTGTGGGCATCAGGGAAACTAAATCACTGGGCAGAGAACTGTTCAATGAAAGCCTTCGCATACAACAATCTAGCAACTTCGTAACTCAGGTAAGTACGAGACACCACATTTTATTTATGAAAGAATTCAACAAAATCCTCTTCTTTAATAAGACCATTTTGAAAGCAAATTCTGTCAGCAAGCTGAAATAAGAAGTGGTGGAAGAAATGGAAGATAATTCTTCTGCAAGCACGACTGTGAGAGTTGAATTGTTGAGAGAGGAAGGGGACATGGCAATGGAATAATCTGTACAACATCCACTAGCATCAATGTTCATCACTGGTTCATGTCCACCATATTGAGAAAACATCCATTTTTGCCCTTGTAGGGAACAGAGAGCTCAACTGACACCTGCACTATGCCCCATTAAACCCATAATCAGACATATTTTCAACACTGCTACTGAAGTTAAAGTCATTGCTACTTTTTTCTCAGTTAGACTACAGCCTCTAAAATTCTTCCAAAGGTATTTTTAATTAAATACTTTGGAATTATATTTATTATTGCTGTATTTAAAATAGATTATAATATTTAGGTTCTCTTTGCTTTGTCTCATAATTATGCAGATATTGGTTAAAAAGAAACTGTGCCTTGGCATACAAATGAAAGATGAAAGCCTTTTTACGTATTTTATACTTACAATATAATGGATTGTAAATAATGTCATACAATAGAGAATGAAAATACCTTCTTTAGATGTTATAGAGTTGCAAGGCATCTGCATTCCTTCCAATGTCTCAACTTGCTTTGGAGTAAGATTCTTTTAAAAAAAATATTTTAATTAGTATGTTCATTATGTTACTGTTATTTTATATTTTCATATAGGATGCACAACACAAATTCACAGAGTAATGTATTCACAGAGTACTCTAATGTAATGTAATATACTTGTCAGGTTTCCAAATGATGAAATCCATTTAAAAAGAAAAGAACAAAGTCCATCTTCCAAGACAAATTCTTCTATTTAGGAAAGCATCAAATTGGCAAAGTCCATGGTAATTCCGGATCTGACACAACCCGGAATTACCCCACAATATTAAAAGTTAGAAACAACCCCGCAAAGTCACATTCTCCAATAGAAGTAAGTCAACATTGCTTGATGTAATAAATCTCCACCTCAAGGCCCCCAAGCACGGACAGCTCCTTTCCCACAGGAAGGAGAATCACCTAGCCAAAACAACTCTATTTATCTCTACCCCTATCCCCTTAGGAATGTGGCAAGCCCGGAACCCTTCCCCCCATGACTGCCACAGAGAAAGTAAGAAAAAGAATATATACTAAGCCTAACTAAAATAGCTACACATATGTCAATTTCAGGCTTGACAATACTTAGATTTCAGCAAGGCATTCAACAAAGTAGACCACAACCTACTTTTTTGTAAGCTAGAAAAAAGTGGGATAGAGAACACCAACACCAGATGGATTCGCAACTGGCTGATAAACCATACTCAACAATAGTCCTTAATGAGTCTAAGTCTAAATGGAGGGAAGTAAACAGTAGGGTGTAACAAGGTTCTGTCTTAGGCCCAGTACTCTTCAATATCTTCATTAGCAACATAGATGAGGGAATAGAAGGGGAACTTACCAAATTTGCAGATGATACTAAGTTGGCAGGAATAGCTAACATCAAAGAAGATAGGCTCAAGATCCAGATGGATCTTGACAGACTAGAACACTGGGCCGTATCTAACAAAATGAAATTCAATGTAGAGAAAAGTAAAGTCCTACACTTAGGCAAGAAAAACCAAAAGTACACATATAGACTGGATGAAATCAGGCTTAATAGCAGTAACTATGAGAGGGATCTTGGAGGCTTCGTGGACAACTAGCTAAATATGAGCCAGCAGTGTGCAGCAGCAGCCAAAAAAGCTAATGCAATTCTAAGTTGCATTAACAGAGGGATACAATCAAGATCCAGTGAGGTACTAATACCACTCTATAAAGCCTTAGTAAGACCATACCTAGAGTACTGCATCCTGTTTGGTCGCCACGCTATAAAAAGATATTGAGACTCTAGAAAAAGTATAGAGAAGAACAACCAGGATGATTAGGGAACTGGAGATTAAAACATATGAAGAACCATAACAGGAACTGGGCATGGCTAGTCTAGTGAAGAGAAGGACCAGGGGAGATATGATAGCAGCCTTCCAATACTTGAGGGGCTGCCACACAGATGAAGGGGTCAAGCTATTTTTTAAAGTACCCGAAGGCCAGACAAGAAATAATGGATGGAAACTGAACAAGGAGATTCAACCTAGAAATAAATGAAAAACTTTCTGACAGTGGGAACAATCAACCAATGGAACAGCTTGTCCTTGGAAGTTGTGGGAGCACCATCACTTGAGACTTTCAAGAAGAGATTGGACTCCCTGTCAGAAATGGTATAGGGTCTCCTGCTTGGGCAGGGGTTGGACTAGATGGCCTACAAGGTCCCTTCCAACTCTGATTATCTGTTTAACCTGTAACCTGCCCAAATTTGTTACTGACCAGATGTCCTCAGGTTGCAGCAGTCAGCACAGCCAGCAAAACCAATCAATAGCAACAGAGTGTTAGGAATTGATGTCCAAATACATTTGGGATATATCTGGAAGGAATACTATTCCAACATGCTACATATGTTAGATCATAGCCTTTAACCTAAGTTAAACCAGTGCCTATATTCAATTATTGACCTGAAAAAGAAAAAGAGTTTACTATTGTTATTTATTTATTAATCAAATTTATATAGCCACATATCTCACCAAAGGTGACTGGAAAATGCACAACAAATGGGAAAAACATATATAAAAATACCATTTATAAAAAAAACATAAAAATCATATTAATAACATTATAAAAGCAGAGATACAAATCCTAGGTGAAGAGGGAAGATAAATAAGCAGCTCAGCAATGGAGCCACCTAAGCATTGTCTCCAGTTCCCTTGGAGCCCCAGGCCTGATAAGACAACCAGGTATTGAGGACCTTCCTCAGGATGTCCCCTATCCAGATATAGATAGATATAGCAAAGGACAAAATGAGTTGATGATTCGTGGCCTTATCACCTCATAGTTAGATTTCTGCAATCAATTCTATTTGAAGTAGAAGTGAAGATCATTTACAGACTAGTTGGTCAACCTATCTTGCAGACCTTGTACTAGTCACCAATAAAGTGGTAGTTTTGAGATATAAACATATACAGGATTGGCAAAAGTTTCAGGACTCCCTAATTAGACTCAACTCATTTGAAAAGATCCTCCCAGGAGAAACTGCTGATTTTCACATAGCAAGAACGATGAAGCCAGAAAACTATCAAACACTCTGCAACAGCTTCCTTCCAAAAGCTAGGTTGACATCCTCAGTGAAGGCTTCCAGAGATTGTGAAGACTAAAACTGTTCAAATTTGGTATGCATTCTGTGTATTGGTTATATCTGTTATATTAGTTATCATATTGGTATTGTGAATTATGGCAATTTTGTTTTATTGGACATTGTACTTACTGAGGTTTACACAGTTGATGATGATTTGACAGCACAGTAAGTTTGATTAATAAATAAAAATAAAGCTTCAAGTTCACTATTGTAGAGGAAGGACACTGTCAAATAAAAAAGGAATCAACACTTGCACTAACAATAAATAAATAGTGTCAATGTAGATTATTTCTAGGGAACAAAAGGCTGAGATAGGGACTCAGCCTGAACTGATATTCTGTAGCTTGCTCTCCTCCAAGAAGATCCGACTGGTAGAAGAAGCAGGTGCTAAGGATTAGCAATTTGGGTCAGCCCTCTTCTCAGGCTCCAAGTTGTTTTGGCTGCTGGTGTGAATCTTGCTGATAGGAGGGTGACGATGGGCTGGTTCTTCTTGGCATCATGGAAAGCCCCTGGTCACATAAGATTCTCCTTACCAAGCCAACATCAGTACCAGAAACTAGTTTATGCCAGTACGAAGAAAAGCTGCAGAGCAAGTTCTTCCCACATAATTATGAGCTTCTTGGATTAAACCAGCAGCAAAGAATTAATTAAGGTTCTCTGCAATGTTCTCAGCTTCCCTACTGGCACAGCTATAGCTTCCTTCTCTGTACAGCTTTACTGCCTCCCTAGCTGATTTCCTGCTTCTGAAGTATTTCAAGCTTTTAATTGTTATTCTTGATCTTAAGATTTTAGCAATACAATCCTCAGATTTATTTCTGGCATCCCTCATTTTCTATACTTCTAAAATTTCCTTCACTCACTCATGGGCATGTTCTTAGGTCTGTTGGTACATTTCTGATTAGTAGTACAGTAGACATTTTGGCTGGACTTTCATTATTGTGCTTGTCATATTCTGCTGGTAAATTCTAGGTTTATTCATAATAACAGCATGCTCATCTGCAATCTGGTAGTGAATAAGGAGGTGGACCTGGCAGGTTTTACTGAGACCCAAGTAAGCAAAACAGTGATATTGCTGACTTTGTCCATTTCTCAGCCCTTCAAGATAGGCCGGGTTAGGAAATGAAGGAAAGATTTTAGAAATGCTACTTTAGGTAGCATATACCTAAATATAGGTATATGCTATATAATATATATATAAGGTATAACAAAATTTTGAAAGCCTGCTAGTTTTCCTCTAATCCCTCATATACCAAACAGAATCAGGATGAAATTATTTTGATTTTTTTCTCCTGTCTTCTTCTTTCCCAGGACTGAGTTATTGTTTATTTTCTCTTAATGGCTCTTGTATTCTTTCATCAAGGTAATCACAATGCTTCCCTTCACTGGCTGGATTTCACCTCCCCAAACTCAAGGACAGGCACTGATCTTACTGCTCCTTTCGTCCTGTGGATTCCAAGGAATAGCCTTCTGCTATGACTCCTGCCATTTGTGAGGTGGCACATGACTATTATGGAATTACGGGAATCCATATCTTGACTATTATATGGGATTGCAGGGATGCAACAACAAAAGTTGGGATACCAGCAACAGCCTACTTCAGGAAGAAGATAATGTTAACAAGTCTTAAGAAAGCTATGCTGCACATTTTTCTTTAAAAAGGCCCTCCCTGAATCCAGCAGTGTACTGTCCAACTTTTATGATGGGGATTCAGCTGCAGAGAATTCTAGAGGAAGTAGGTTATCTGACACTTTTCAGTCAGGTTGCTACCTTCAAATTCAGGTTGTATATGAATTATACCTCTGTTAAAAGTAGAACATGCATTTATTCAGTCTATGACAATCACTAGAAATCAAGTATTTCTAAAAGAGATTGTTCCTGGATGCCTTGCTGATTTCACTCTCCATTTCAAGGCAAAATCTTCAGCTTCATTTTATAATTTATAATTAGTCTTATTCAGTGCCTTTCTCATATATAGTAGCATTGTCCCAAATAACATTATATCCCATATAAGTAATTTGTGTTCAAAGTTTATTACATTTCTGTAGTTCTTATTCTTAAGTGATGATTCATCTTGAATTTTCAAGCATATATTACCTCTCCCCCAAGAACAATTTCATTTTCAGCAGGTTACATTAATCTTTTGCAACTATATAAGATTTGTTTATAATCTGTCTTCCAAATTCCGTTCAACCTCTGTACTATTTGTCTGCCCAGGACATCCTGTTTATTCTATGGACTATGCACTCCTTCAGACATTTCCTTCTAATTTTGTACTGCAAAAGCCTTATTGCTGAATCATACATAAAATAGCTTATTTCTTTCTTCAAATGTACATATACTTAAGTGATTGTTCTCTATAAGTGACAAGGGTTGCTTTTCTTGAACATATATACAACTTATATGTATGTACAAAGTAAAATATATGCAGCAATTAATTAGAATGTGGTTTTTCATAATTTCCACATCACTTTTAATAAAAGTTTAAATAAAAGCTAGCTTCATAAAAATCATTTGAGTTTTTATGCATGTTTCTTAATATAGCATTTTTGTAATCATGCAAATGGCTGCTTCTAATATGATGCATTATTGTACATTATTTTCAACATTTTTCTATACATTATTGAGCAAGTTCAAGCTTAACAATTGTATTATAACTTGTAAAATATAAAAATATCAAGGGGTAATTACATTTCCATCAGATTCTGTTTTGGAAATTGCAATTTAGTAGCTTTGAATTTAAATGTGAAATGTTACAGTTCTTGGTTTAGTAACCAAAGTGATTTCCTTGGTTTCACTATATTTTCTAGACATTTCAGGATAATTAAATTTAGATACCAGGCTTCACATAAACTTTTGACTAGACTACACTGTTTAAATTAAACCATGTAAATTCTACATCACAATCCTGATTTTACAATAAAATTATTTGTATTTAAGGCATCATAGTATTCTTTTTTCCCATCCTTTTTTCCTATTAGCAAGACCAGTTGACAATTTAAAAATGATCAATGACTCCATTCAAATGTGAATAAACAGCATTTTTCTTAAACTGAAAACAAAATAATGTTTCACTATATTACAATTTGGCACTTACCTTTTGTATAAAAGTTCTATCCCAGAAGTATTTCCTAAAGAGCTGTACATCAGATTCTAACGAATGGTCTGTTATGTGATTAAATGTCAGCAACAAAGTCCCTGATGAATAAGCAAATTGAAGGACAGCATTTTCATCAAGTTCCACTTTAGAAATCTCAAAAGGATGGATGGTCTGCCTTCTGAAACAACACATTCATGAGATTAGAGTAAAAGTGTCAGGACAAGTGAAACATGGAACACAAACCTATACAAAGTCCCTCTCTCACTGCATTCCATAATTTCAGACTCCAATCTGACTAATTCCAAAGATTTCATGGAAAAAATATTATGGAATGCTCAGGCTAAACAAAGTTTTTTTTTCTGAAGAACTTTGCCCATGAATCAACAATTCCAACTTGGAAGAATTCTGATGAAAAAAAGAAGTAGAGCTGATTTTTTTTCTATGACTTTTTTTTTAAAATGCAGACTATTTAATCACAAACCAGATTCAATAGACAAACCAGCAGCATACCAGCTCATAAGCATACCACAATACAAAATAGTCTCCAGAGAGTGCTGTATTGTTTGAATGTTCCAAAAAAGTGAGGCATTCATAGTAAGGGTGATAACAAAGAACGCATAAATTCATACAAACCAAATATTGTATAAAGCTAAAAATGAAACAGCAGTGTAAATTTGAAGAAGCGGGAGTAACGGGGGGGGTTTTCTTGCTCATTTTCTCTCTGTGTCCTATTTAATACTATCATGACTGGATAATGAGAATGGGTGCATTTGGACAAGACAACTGTCAGAATCCTGGCTCCAAACTACCCTCTTTGTTCATTTTAAGATTATGTTACCCATATGTGGTACAGTGGCCTTGTACACAACAAACCAAAAACCTCAATAAATATCCCCAAAAGGGATATTTTCCTTTATAAATCACAAATCTCCTTGCTTCCTTGTTTCAGTTTGCATACAACATTCATGGCAACTTTAAAATACAGTTCAGACAACTGGGCTGTTGCTAAGTCAATTGTGGGGAGGATGTCCAGGGCAGGTCTGTGGTACAATAGATGGTGCCAGCCAAGTTGTCTAATCAGCAACAACATGTTGCTTCAGAACCTCAGCAGGAAATGAACTCTTGAACAGCTTAAAATCTGTTCTATTTCACTGCAGCTTTGTGAGTGGGGTGTGTAATTGTATGTGCATGGCAGAAAGAAATCTATATGTAGTTGAAAAGCAAGTCAGGTAAGGAGATGGAAAAATAATGGTAATAACTTGTTGAGGAACACAAATGACAGAATACTGTGTTTTGCTGTAAGAGTGTATTCTAACCTCTTATAAACTAGCACCTTGTGAGAAGCTAAATTCATAAAAAGGGCAAAGGATACAACTACCAAATCCAGTGAATACATATCCACATTATAGAGAGAAAAATTTTGAATATTTCCTAAATACTTTGGATATTTCCTAAGAACATATAAACAGAGATGCCATTTTTGGTTGCCCATCCTTCTAATAGGTTTTTAGATGCAGCTGGATTTTTCTTCTATTGTATTCTATTTACTCATTATTTACAGAATTATTATCTACCCATAAATCTCAAGAATAAGCACATAAAACTTTAAGTAAACCTAATATGAGATTATAACCTTTAACAAGACATAAACGAGTAAATTATATTGTATTCCCATTGAGCAGTGTTTTCCAGTCTTGACAATTTTCAGATGGACTTCAACTCCCAGAATTCTAAGCAATGGACTTGCTTTCTGGGAAATTTTGGGTACTAAAGGCCAAACAAAATTGCAAAGGTTGAAAAACCCTATGATAGAGTATTTGCATTTAAATATCTGCAACAGAATATTCACTGAATTTAAAAGAGGTATAAACAAAAGTAGTCATTGAATTTCTTTCTTCCCATTCTTTCATATCAAGCCATACTACTTACTTGGAAATCATTTCAACAAGACTGAAATGTCCATTCTGTAAAGCCAAGTCCAATGGTGTCCATCCTTCTTCGTTAAGTAAAGTGACTGCAACTGTTCCACCTGGTTGGAATAACAGGAACTGCGAAAGTTGAACGAGACCCAATCTCATTGCAAGATGGAGAAGTGTTTCTTTGCATTTAGATTCTAAAATAAAAACATATACAGGTTTTGCCTTAAAAATCAGCAATCCTATTCTTCTGGACTATAAGCATCTTTTAATATAACAATTGATTATCAACACAGGTTAGTAAAAAGAAAGGTTATTTCAATAGAATCCCTATAGCAAACCCTGCTACTTATTTTAATTATGTATCATTAGTTGAAACTGTTTTTAATTTATTTTGGTTTGTCACACAGTCACTTATTGAGATAAGGAAGGAAGGAAGGAAGGAAGGAGGGAGGGAGGGGGAGGGAGGGAGGGAGGGAAGGAAGGAAGGAAGGAAGGAAGGAAGGAAGGAAGGAAGGAAGGAAGGAAGGAAGGAAGGAAGGAAGGCTTGAGATCATATTTAGGAAAAAGCAATTATTTAATTTATTTCCCCAATTTTTCAGTGGATACAAGCACGTTTCAATTTCTGTTCAATTATAACAACGCAGTCTTTAAGCTAATTGACCCAGCACAAATTTCATTAGCAGATTAGAGCACAAGCCTCATGTTCCTCAGCAGGCTACAAATCTGCTTGAGGATTTGGGAATACTTCAGAACAATGTGGATTTGGGGTTTTCTCTACAGGACCCCTCCACTGTACCAAACATACAGTTCTGGCCCTGATAACTGATTTAGTTGGCAACAGTTCTGAAGATTTATTTTAGACTAATTATCTAGCCTATGATTTCCCGGTGATCTCTTTTCCAAACATTAACCAAGTCTAACTCTGCTAAGCTTTTAAGATTAGCCAAAACAAGCTATACTTTGCCAATGAACAGAAAACTGTAATATTAAAATTCAGATGTTGGTATGCTCTTATTTATTTTCTATTTCAAATACTGTCACATAGATCTGAGAGAGTCAAAAGGTATGAGCAGTCATGATTAAAGGCCTGCATGGGAAATTCAGTGAACTATGTCCCCTCTCCGCCCCTCATTCAATCAGAAGATCGAACCACTGAATGTTTTTCATTCTACCAGGTCCTGGACAAATGAAACTTTTATTTGTGCCTTATCAGCTTAGATGAGAAGGAAAGCATCCAGTAATTTTATGGACAAAGAAGCAGATTCAGTATGTTTTCCACACAAATATGCCTAGACAAATCCACAGAATGAATCTGGCTATGTATTCTCCCATGTATGGTTATTGTAATCCATATCCTACATCCATAGCCCATATCCCTATTTTGAAATCCCTCCTTGTACACCCTCCAATCACATTACCATAATGTAAACAGTAGAAAGGATTATTATGACTACAATATAAGACTTTGTGTCCTTTTTGACAACTAAGGGTAGAAAATGATGCATTAAGATTCTACAAAGCAAAATGCATCTCTTTTCCACTTCAAAGACCAAAGTTGCCAAAACCACAAACATGAGATGGAAAACATTTGGACAAAGTAACTATTTTGTTACTCTGTTACTGGACATACTTCCTCCAACTCTTGGAAGTTAAAATAATCCTCAACCTAAAAACAGATTGCCTGACCCTGTTTTCATTTATTCTCTATTCAGTCTTATACTTGCACATGCTAAGTGAACATTGGAAACATACATCTTTCTTGGGAGAAATTTCTTGCTCACAGGAATATTAATGAAAATTACAAAACATCTGCTCCTGCTACTTCTTTTCCAATTACAGGTATTCTTCTACACTCCTCCTCTGGACTCTTCAGCCATGTTCAATATGGTAAACCTGTGCCTGCTTCTAAAACATTTTGTTATGTTATTCTCCTAATATAATGAATTCAGCTTCTTTTTCTTAAAAACTTGCTCTTTCTCATTTTGTGATTCCCCCCCTTCCCAGAGTTTCTGTGATCTCTTCCTGGTGGTCTCTTCTGGAAGGTCTATTCACCTTTCTCAGTTCTGTCCTCTTTTATTCTATTCCTCCATTACCACTACAACAGAAGTTCTCAACTAATTAGCAGCTCAACTTTGGGATCAAGCCATTTAATTGCATTTAAAACAGCCCAACCACTTTAAAGGCCTGAGAAGATGAAAAATATTCATATTGCTGAATCTGCATTCAAGCTTGAGCATAGAATGAAACAGCATAATCTTCACAGTTTACCCTCAAGATTGACAGTAGAATCAAAAATAGCACACATCATGGACATTATTTCAGTTAGTGAAGGTAAATGAAAGTGAATTGGGAATTAAGCCAACTCCAAAGCCTATTGGCAAAGCATTTAAGCAAAGCATTCCCCTATAAGATCATCCTATAATAAAGATGCCCAGAATCAATAGAGTCTATGAGAAAAGACCAGTAAGAACTCCCTCAATATTTATTTGGCTGTTTCCTACAGTGATAGCCTGCATCTTTGTATTAAGCAGTGCAAAACTACTTACTCTCAGTTGCCATTTGCCACCCAAACAGCAATCCTGTAAAATAGGCTAAATTAAAAAACAGGGAGCAGCCTAAAGTCATTCAGCGGGACATAACTACAATAAATAACACAATAAATATGTTTTATGACTAACATAAAAGCAAATTAAAAATGAAAATGAAAGTACAGAATAACATTTATGTTTGTTCTCCTATGCCTTTAAGTAACAAAGTGGGCTTCCATAAAGACAAAGATAGCAACACATTTTATATTACAACCAGGCATTTCCTCAGCCAATATAAACAAATGCAGATGACAGTAGTGAGACTGTACATATGTTCCCTTCTGATGATGTAGTTGGAAAATCAGAAGTCAACTTCCAAAACAGGAGGAAATTTTTGTACACTGATCTCAGGAACAACATAATAAGCCTAAATATTTGCTCACATGAATAGCATATGCTAAGATTGGTTCAAAAGTTGATATTACCAATGTAGTCTGGGAAAATGAAGAGCAAAACTAATTGTGATCCATAATGAATTTTCTAAATATCTACTGTATCATTGACTGAGAGTATGCTAAAAGAGACAGAGCCTCTTGAAAGTGTGTGAATGAATAGACAAGATAAAATTCTATTGACACTTTATAGTAATGTGAACCTCTCTTCCTTGTCATGCATATAAGAACAATAAATATCTGCTATGGAGACCCTTCTCGACCAATAAAGGCTCTGCATGCAGATCAAAAAAATCAGGAGACTGGAATCTCATGGAGAGGTTCATGGTCAAGAAACTCTCCACTGCAGAGATTTACATCTTGCTCCTTGAAGGAAAGGAGAAAAGAATGCAACTAGCACAAGGACTGAATATGACCAGAAGTCTTGACCTTGGAATAAAAGGAACTAAACTGAAAGCCTGAATATTTTACCTTTTCCTTCCAGCCCTGGAACAACAATTCCATGTTGCAAAGCAAAGGGCAAAAAACACCTCAATACCGCCAAAACTCCTTTCCCTAATTTTCATGCCAACTTTCAAGAAATAAGCTGGAATAAACACGAGCAGTAGTGTTATGTTTATCTAAGAAGGGTCACGGACTTCAGTTGGACTTCTTATAGAAAAAGCATGCACAGATTGTTTATGTTTGCTGAATCCAGACAGTTACTCTGTCTCTAGTCAAATGTGTGTTTTTGTGCATTTGTGTAATGTAGGATAGGAGTTTGTGAGAGAAATAGATATATGCAAATAAATCAACCAATACCAACCATTTTAAATCAATGAGCATTATTTCAAATAACATTCACTTCATGTCTTTGCTTGGGCTCTAACCTTTTTTTCGATCATGGGTTCTGGCCACTGCAAATATCTACAACCTATATATGTTGTTTCACATGAACATATTTATTGGGAAACCTTCAGGTTTCAGTGGGAGTTGGTAACCATAACTGAGAAGGTAAGAAATCTGGAAAATGTGTTGTATGCATTTTACCCCTTTTGTTGTTATCTTCTCTCTAAAGGATCTGCTTTCCATCCAGATTTATCTTTCTTTTAGTTTACTACTAATATAAGCCATGTAAATGGGTGCAGCCAATAAGACTCCTATATACTAACCTCTTCCAATGTACTTCAACTTTATAATATGAATAGATGAATAAGCCTGCTGTTTCAGCAAAATGTAACCCATTCTCAAATTTACACCATCAGAACAAAGAACATTTGTTCTAATTCAATGGATGATTAAAACAAAATGAGACATGAGTAGAAAGCTCACATTAAGGAGCTAGAAAATTCATTTGAGAACTGAAAGATTCCCAGTTTTAAAGAACTAGTTTCCACCAAGCTGTCTCTTGAAAAATCAGCAGTCAAGTTATTTAAAAGGGCTGGAAATGTTGCAAGCAAGTTTCAGCCAGTATTCTAGACCTTGATTTGTATCAGTTCTCTAGTTTGTAGTCAAAATATAATGTTTAAGGGATAATAGCAGAGCTAAAACCAGTCTGTTTAATCTATTACATGAATATTCCTATTCTTTCTTGCACCTGAATCCCTTTCCTTGCACAAAACTATTTAAAACAAAACAAATATTTCTCCTAACAGAAGTGACTAAGTTGTCCCTGAATGATACAGTTCATTTATTTTCAGGAAGGAAGCAGAAAATATTAGCTGTGTCTTGAAGGGAAGACCTGGCATCAAAACAGGCTTACAGTTTTCAGTTGTTTCAGGCTTAATCTTCTTTTACACTTTTAATGTGTTGACAAGCTTTCAAACCCAAACTTTTTTTTCCTCTGAAAATCAGTTGAAGATTCTAATACTGCAGGTAATTTCCTACCTTGAGCAACCCCTGCAAGCCAAGGTTGTGCTTGAAAACTGATTACACCCTGCTATCTGCCACCAACTTTCTTTTTTGTTCTTAGCAAACAAGTTCTGAATATGCTTTTACTATGAATCAAACCACAACTGTGCACGCTGGCAGAAACCCATATTTTGAAAAGTTTGTGATAAGATTCAAGTACCGTTTATTGTTTTCTGATTTATTTAAAACAAGCTGAACTGCAAGGGGACAAAACATCTAAGAACAAGTGTTATGGCACCTGTACAATGAAAGTTTATTAATGCTGATAAAAGAAAACATAAAACTGATGACTCACACATCATAATAGAGTGTCTATCAATAGAATATTGATAGACTTCTATCAATAAATGCATATTTTTTGCTACTAGGTGTCTCAAAGTAATTTAAGCTGAAAGAAACTCATCAATAACCTTAAATTACAGGAACTATTGAAGCATAGTCTTTAGTGAAGCTATCATCTAGTACTGAGGTATGATAAATGACTTGATAAATTAAGATTCAAATGTCTTAGTTTTGAACACAGGCAGATTACTTCCTCTCTAAACCTGTATTTAAAGTTTAGAAAATATATTCTAAAAAAGAATATAAGGCCATATATAACAATCAATCACAAAAATTAAACCGTGGCAGAAAACAATACATAACTGCAATATCATACATAGACTGTCAACGTTCCAGCAAACCTCCATTCCAATGAGCAGCTCCGAGACAAGCATCATCTCAAAAGTACCTTTATTAGAATAGCACCTGGCACATCTGTGAAATCTTGTAACTTTCGACATATCCCAACCTACAATCCATCCCCTTTTCCCTGATCATCACATCACATGAACCAATCCCAAAGTAAGTTCCTTTTTGTTCCTGCACCACACTTCATGACCTTGAACTAACAAAAGAATTCTATTTTGTCTACTTAGAGCTACACAATTGAAATTACCCCCTCCCACTTTCTCAAGCTATGTGGCAGTGTTGAATAAGGTTTCCAAAACTGACATAGTCAACAGTAGAACAGATGCCTTTCAAGCAAAACACTTTTCTCTGAAAAGAGGAAATTTCTCTTTTCCTAACTGACAAAGCACTGTGTGATTTTTAGGATGACTTCTAATCACTGAATGTCATCACATTACTTGTTTATCAGACACTAATACTGTAAACTAGGGATCCTCAACCCTCTACTGGGTCGTGGTCTATTAAGAATTGGACCAGGTGAGTGCATGGCTGGAGTGTGTGCACATGTGCGCACCAGCCCACCCCTCATGTGGCCCAGTTCCTCTCTCCCCATCCTAGCTGGCTGACAAGCCACAAAGACTGGGGACCACTGCTGTAGACTTTCTTGTGCCCTGTGAATGCCTTTTTATTCTCCTAAGCATTTAAAAATAATTTTAATATGTCACAAATTTGCCCTCTTTTACTGTACAGATTTTTTTTTCTGCCTGTGTGTGACTTTATGTTTTCACTTGTTTGTCAGATTTAATTGTCACCTTTCCTCCAGGAATTCAAAGCAACAAACAAACACACATATAGCAGTTTTCTCCACATTCACCACATAGGTTATTTAGGCTGTTAAGTGATGTTCTTAAGTTATCCAGTGAGCTTCATTGGTTTAGGAGAGAGTAGGCCTCCTAGTCCAAGAACACAACCACTAGACTATACTGGCTCTGCTGCTTCTGTTTGTTGTTATTGTTTCTTTTGTTCTGTTTTCAGTGATAGAGCTATTTATAGTTGGACTGTATTATTGTACTGATTTACACATCACCCAGACAACTGTTCTTATCAGAGTGTTTAAGAATGCAACACAATGTGCTAAATGCAGCCCAATGATAGTCTTGTTTGTGTTTCGTTTGATAAGCAATGCAGCGCATTGGAAAAATGGGACTCAAGGTTTTGTTAACATTAAAACAACATAGAGCTAATGTAATGTTCATTGCAGAAAAACAGAATCCTATGACAAATATATTGGGCAATAAGTCACTATTAATCCACTTTGAGGAAATCTTTACCCTGCATTAATAAAAACAGGAAATAATTCCAATTTCTGAAAGAAAGTTAAATAAGTTTCCTCCTTGAAGTTTTAATTAAAGTCTAGAGTTAATGCTAACAAATGTTAGAGCTTGGTAAAAATCCAATTTCATAATAAAATAATTCCTAGAAAGCATTATTCAACATCTGAAATTGAAGAATTAATTGAACTTAACTGAATTGAATTGCTAAGTAGTTACAGTCAGCCAAATAAGCTTAACATAGAGCCATCTGATGTTGGCAGGGTCAATATGAGGGATCTGCCAAAGGCACAGGGGCTCAGAAAGGCCCATCATGAATTGTGCAAACCTAATTCTGCCATTAGGACCTTTCACTAGGGCCAGATGGAATGCCATGGTCTCAGCTGCTCTTTGTTCTTACTCCTGCAATCTCTCGTTTCCTCGCTACCGTTAGCAGGTTTATCTCAGAAGAAGGGGGAAAGTACCTCTACTGGAAACAAGTCTTTAAATTCATTCTTTGGCAGATACACATTTTGTTGTTCATTGATTCTTGAATTTTGGGGAATCTAGCACCATGGCAGGCCACAGAACAGCAGAACCAAATATAGCATGATTTTCACAATACTACCAATGGTAACTAACATTACCAATGTTAGGTAAATCACATCTGCAAAAAGCAAGGATAATTTGAATGAAAATAAAAAATAAAAAATGAACAAAAAATAATGATAAAGAAAGGAAAAAGTAGGTGAGATAATAAAAAAACAAGAAACAATGCTGCAGTAAAATAAAAATGTATATAAAAGAACAAAGAAACAGAAAAAAGAATAGCTTATGACTCTTTTTTCAGCAGATGAAAACAAAACAAGTTTCCCCATCTCCCTGCTTCGCAATTTCAATAGGAGCAAGTAAGTGGATTGTGGAGATTTCTTTTCTGATTTGCCTATCATAAGGTCTAAATCCGCAGGTGGCCTTTATGAGTCTATCCAAATCTTATACTTAATTGGGATAGATATTTCAGGGATCCCAATTTAGATCACAGTTGAAATTTTTAAGTGACTTGCTTACCTGCTCCTGTGGCAGGAAGAATCCAGCTATAACTAAGCTTTTTTGCAGTTCATCTCAAAAATCCTGATCTACCAAGAAACGTAAAACCTTCCTATTTATTCATTAAATTTGTTTGCTGCCCATCTCAAATCATAACATTCTGCTGTAAGGACTATTTCTTCACATTGATGTACTAATATTGTTTTTCCTACATTTCAATTTTAGTGTATGCAGAATAGGTGGCAGCAGTTTTTTCCCACAATCATGCTGAATTTTGTTTCTCTGAACTACTTGTTTCCTGTATACACTTTGGACTGACTACCCAAAAGGAATGAAAGGGATCATAATCTTAGTTTGCTTTATCAAAATAGGAAATGGATATCTAACGCAGCACACTTTCCTAACCAGCCAAGTGTCTGAAGCACCATGGCATCAAGGAATCAATAAGTCCCCATGTTTCATTCTATTCCACTGCCCACATGATTACTCAGGCTTAGTTACAAGACAGAACAGAATGAAAAGTATAACATGCCTTAACTTTAAGGCAAAATTTGTAATATGAAGTACTTTAGCACTGAGCTGTGGGAGGCAACCCTAAGAGAATAAAACATAAGTAACTTTAAGTTATTTAAGAAAGAGTCAGGTTACTTAAATTGCACTTCTTCATGTTAACACTACCAAAATTCTAGAGCATCTGGGATGGTCCTGAGATGCTTGAATTTCAGTGTTCAACAACTCCATAGCCTGCATAGATTATGCTAGCTGAAGAACATAAAAGTAACAGTTTATTATATAAGAAGGGAACCCATTGGGAAAAGTTGTTTTCTGCCTTTGGCCTTTATCAATGTTTGTCACAAAACTAATTAGGAATTTCTTCAGATTTCTGCCAGTTTTATCTCATAGCATTCCTGATTTGCAAACCAATTGAAAGAAAGCATTGTAACATAGTCTTGCAGTTTGGGAAGATGGGGAGGTGAAGAGCCATATTATTCATCACATCATACTGTGTAACAATAAGTGTTTTATAATCCTAATATAATTATGTCCTGTATGAAACTCTTTAGGAGAAAAAAATAACTGGAACTAAATAATCTGGATTTTACTTTCTTACAAAGGCAGGCACCAGACCCAATTATGGACCCTTACGAGAATGGAAGTGCTTTCTTAGCCCAATTTCTCTAGCAGCTATCACTTTAGAAGAAATTCAGCTTTGAGAAATGTCTTGGCATGAAACTTAAAGTCAAACTTCAGAAAGTCATATATAAGATCTCTTTGTGTAATCTTTATGATTATGCATGATTACTTTGTGAATTGCACATCTCAAAGTTCCCAGAAGAACATTTGTAACTGTTAAAGAATTAGACTAGAACTGAAACAACTCCACTGTCAAACATGGAAATCACTGGCTGACTTTGGGCCAGTCACTCTGCCTCACAGGGAGACAGACGTTCTATGTACCGGTATATTGTTTTGAGTTCTGGATGAAAGGCAGGATAAAATTTTTAAAAAAACATATATAAATAAGATAAAATCTACTTTTGCTAAACAATTCCCATGCACAAGCAAAACCCAGGTTTTCAATTGAGTTCAAAACCCAAATATAACCACTTATATTTTAACCATAATGATGGTATTATTAAACACAAATCATACCCAATAAAAGTTAAATCAATGGCAAAGCATTAGCAGTTGTAAGTTGTTGGTTACCAAAATTCCTGCACTACAGCATTCTTTTCAGTACTTCAATGCAAAGGATGTCTCCTTTTGTTTATATAACAAGAACATGTTATTACATAACAGTTTTAAATTAGAAAAAACATTCATCTGCTAGTAATCAAAGTGAAAACATCATATTAGTGCCACATTAATCTTGTTAGCAGGCTTTGAATTATCATCCGTTGCTGACAAGTATTATTCATGAACTGAATTAGATGTACCAAGGAAACAACTTTAAAAAAAACTATCAAAAAATGTGGTTGCTTTGTAATGTTCCTAGCTCATTGGCTTTTTTATATATTAATAATAATAGGACACAAACCAGTTTAGAATAGTCTGTTTAATTACTGGTGCCTAATTTAATTTTACAATTTAAATTTAATTTCTGTTGTACGAGTTGTCTTTGATCTTTATGCTGGTAATATATACAAAATAATAAGAATCAGAATACATGAGAAAAGAATAAGCAAAGCTGAAGTAAAAGAGTGATATAGCAGCAAAGATATAGTAGAACCAAGGAATCACAGCTTCAAGTCCACCCCCAATCATGGATGATTTTGGTACAGATTTTATGTACTACATCACAATTTTATTGTGATGGGAGAAAATGGGAGGAAGGAGTGTTGCCTATTCAACTTCAAGCTGTTGGATAAAAGGCAGGATATAATTCTAATTACACATGTTATAAAATTAATTAATTAATTAAATAAGAAGTACTTACCATCTTCTGTACTATTCCCAACAATATTCCAGGAAGATGGAATCTCTTCACAGGCCATGGCTAGCATAACATCATGATCCATTGACTGCAAATCTCTCTCGATCAAATCAAACTGACTGAGAAGGGTGTGATGACTGGCGGGAGTGAGACAGTTGGCCTGACTCACCAAGAAACAGGCTAATTCACAAGCAATGTCATGCTTGAAAGTAATACATGAGGAGCTCAGAATCACAAATTCATTGTCCTTTCCATACATAACCACAAAGACAGAAACATCTTCTTGTTCTCTATGAGCTGAAAAAGTATAACAGTTAAGTGTTATATAGTCAATACATGCCTCTACAAAAATATATTTTATTGCCATTTCTTAAAGTATGAGAAATTGGAATTAAAGTCAGATTCCATTCTCATATACTGTATGTGCAGGGGGGGAAATAAACACCTGATAGTATTCACCATGTACTACATACACATGTATGCACTTGACTGAAAACATATTGGCCATGCATAGTAATATTAGAAATAACACAAAGATTGATATATTTTTCAGTTGTCAGTTGCCTTATTTACATTGCTCCTTTTTATTCAATGCAATTTGCACCATCCACTTGTATTGGGATGCAAGTGTTACTAATATCCAGCCAGAACACCAACTGGTCCAGGCAGAAAAACATGCCAGAAGAATTCCTAGCCACATTATGTTGGCTGGGAATTCTGGAATTTATGGTTAAAACACACATAGAGTTGCCCCATCAGCGAAGATGGTGTTTATTAATACAAACAAAAAGGTTTGTATTACATGAGCTTTATTTGATCACCCAATGTGACACAGCAAGTCTGCCTGGCCATGCAAATAGTACTATAATTACTTCTACATTCATCAATATTTGATTCTAGCCTGTCAGGGGTAGAGGATTCTCCCAATAGCTACTTGATTACAGGTAGTCCTCACTTAACAACTGTTCAAAGTTACCTCAAAAAGCTACTTTGGTCCTGCTCTCAAAGATATGACTGTTGCACCCCTCCCCAGTGTGATCACGTGATTGCATTTCAAATGCTTTGGCAATCACTTCACCTTTATGACCAGTTACAATATTACGTAGTCATGGGACAATTCACATTTTTTTTGCCAGTTTCTAGCAGTTTTACTGGTTTCTTGCAAAGAACACTCATTCAGGGGAATAGATTTGCTTAATGGTTTACTTAACAGCCACATGATTCATTTAATGTTGTATAATCAGTTGTGAAATAGAATCAGGTCATGGCAACCTGTTTAGTGACCACAACGACTTATGACCAAAATTCTTGGTCCAGTTGCGGTTACTAAGGCATGATAATTCGGGAAGTAACAAGTGCATGAGTAACCATCCGTAGGGCATCTCGGTCCAGATAGGGGCGCCTGGTGCGCCAGTTGCACCCCTATCTGGACCGAGATGCCCTACGAACGGTTACTCATGCACTTGTTACTTCCCGAATGGACTACTGCAACGCCTTCTACATGGGACTTCCCTTGCGGACCACTCGGAGGCTTCAACTGGTGCAGAATGCGGCTGCACAGGTTGTGATGGGAATATCCCGATACTCCGATATTACACCTCTCCTGCGCGAGCTGCATTGGTTGCCGGTTGCCCTCTGGGTGAGATTCAAGGTGTTGGTGTTAACATACGAAGTCCTACATGGCTTGGGTCCAGGATACTTGCGGGAATGACTCCTGCCAGCATCAACTTCCCATCGCCCTGTATGCTCCCACAGGCAGGGCCTCCTTGGGGTGCCGTCAGCCAGACAGTGTCGGCTGGTGGCACCCAGGGGCAGGGCCTTTTCTGTGGTAGCACCCACCCTGTGGAACCAGCTCCCCTTGGGGCTCTGATTGGCCCCGGACCTCCATTCCTTCTGCCGCGACCTCAAGACCTGTTTTTTTCAGCAAGCCGGCATGGACTGAAGTGAAGTGGGTTGAGCTTTTTAATTTATTTTGTATTAAGTTTTACTGGTTTTAGATTTTATTGGGCTTGGGGTTTAATTGTGTTTTAATCTATTTAATTTGTATTATGTAGTTTTTATATTGTAAGCCGCCCTGAATCCCTAGGGAGAGAGGGCAGCATACAAGTCCAATAAATGATAAATAAATAAATAAATAAATAAATAATAATAATAATAACGGTGCTGAAAGGACAGCATTCAAAAATGGGAAAGGAAAGCAACTTATCAAGGCACCAAATAACCACAGAATCCAGATTGGTCTACACCCCCTTTACTAGAAGATAAAAAATAGCTTGGATAATGCATGAGAACAAGATAAGGATTGATTATCAGGGAGAAAAATCTATCAATTAGGTCATTATGAGTTAAGAATGACTTAATAGCATATCGTCAATCAATCAATCAATGTTAATGGCAAAATATTGCCTATGTCTATCTAACCATAGTTAACAAATAGTTAACAAAAAGCTGTAAAAAATAGCAAATTTTATAAGTCATGCTTTTATAAGGCTTTAGATTGGAATATATATTGTAAATAAAAAGTTTTTGTTCCTGATTCTTTAAACTGTATATATTAAGCAGGATCATAAATAATGCTTGGACTTGGAGAAGGAGAAATTAAGCAATGTGGAAAATGCAGTGCTCCTAAGAAAAGGTTAGACATTTTGGGCAACTCAACCACCACTGGTTGCTACGCTTAGTCAGTTATCTGGAAACAGACTTTTACGTCTGTACACAAGAGACAAAAACTCTCTTCCTGTTGTTTGGATTCCATTGTGATAACAATTAAATAATCAAAGTTCAATAATTAATAGCCCTTCCAACACAGCTTAAAATGCTGCAATAAGAAGACAAATGGACAAAGTAGCAGAGCTACAACACTCACCTGGAATGATAGATTCAAGAGTGTTTTCAGTAACTTGCTTGGCAAAAACCACATGTTTCTGTATTGATCCTTTGTAAACGAAGTAAAATTCAGCCTCCCCTGGAAGAACGTTGTCAAACTTTCCATATATAATGGTTTGCCCCTAGAAAGTGGACATATTTTTAATACTATGTCACATAAGAGAAATATGCAGACTGGGCATATTCTACAGTATTTAACATGGTTAAAGTTTTCACACTGTATTCAGTGAGGTGGAAAATGTTTACTTCTAGACAGATTGTAATAAACGTTTTTCAGTTCAAACCGGGATTTACAAAACTATAAACAAATCACACTTTTTCTGAGAAACTGAAATTAACAAACCAAAAACAACCCTATTATATAATTCTGAAGGGAGTTTTCGAAAGAATGAAATATACAAGAGAGCAATAACAAAAAAATCAGATATGTTTTGGCAAGGAAGTATAGATGGAGCTGTGTTTCCCTAAAAGAAGAACTGCATACTTGTTGCTACCGGTATTTTTAATAATGTAGTTTTAACAGTAGTCAATAAAATTGTCCCCATCTGACAGCAGCAACTTGTTAACAAGTAAAATAACAAAAAAAATACTTTAAAATATCTTTTTTAACACAGAGGCCTTCAAATCAATTTCCCTGGACCAAAAGTCTTTACTCCTCAGAAAAAAAACTATTCGGAGCAAAATGCCACAATGGACAGAGACAGATATTCTCTCGTCTTCACAAAATCCCCTCGATAACAGTATATATTTTCTTACTCACACATTTAAGAATACTAAGAGAAAATGTATTGAATTCAGGTTCAGCTATGACTGGATTCATACAATTTACTAAAGCAAAACCAAACAAATAACTTTTGATGGTGTAAACCTTAACAGCTGGCATCAATGAAGTAGGGATGAGATCTGGGCTGGATGTTGGTGGTCTCCTTTTCTTTTGTTTTAAAACAAGAAAACTAGACCACGGCTATCCAGCCTGAAAGCTCATCACTGTTTCAAATAACTTCTGGGCTTACAGTATGAAAACATGCATGCATTAACAGGTATATGTATGTAACCAAAAGATATGTATGAATCAGTGGACATGCATCACACGCTGACATACATATATACATACGTATCACTTGATATGGTTTGAAAAGCAGAGCCACCAACAACTCTCTGGAGCACCTGAAATTAGATTGTGTGCCATGTATTCCTACTATTTTTTTAAATGTAAATTAATTTAAACACGACTTGAGGATTGTTTGTTGAAGTAAAGAGAAAATCTAGCATTTAAACACTAAGTAAACACTCCACTTTACTTAACAACCCATGAGATTGCTTAACTACCACAAATGGGAATGCTGGGATTGCAGACATTAAGCAAAATTATTATTTATTTATTTATTTATTTATTTATTTATTTATTTATTTATTTATTTAGACTTGTATGCCACCCTTCTCCCTAAGGACTCAGGGCGGTGAACATATAAAAAGAGATATATTTACAATAAAAAATATTAAACAGGAAACAAGTCTAAAATTGCTAAAAACATTAGAAAACAATTAAAATTACAATAAAAACAATACAATTAAAACAACCCACCCCCAGGTCAATCCAGGCCGGCCTGCTGAAACAGCCAAGTCTTCAGGTCTTGACGAAAGGAGCAGAGATCAGGGGCCAAACGAAGATCCGCAGGAGCTGATTCCATAGGGCGGGCACTCCCACAGAAAAGGCCCTGGCCCTGGAAACTGCCAGCCGACAATGCCTAACCAACGGTATTCCCAGGAGGCCCCTCCTGTGGGAGCGCACGGGGCGATCGGAGTGTGATGCTGGCAGGAGGTGTTCCCGCAAGTACCCTGGACCCAAGCCATTTAGGGCTTTATAAGTTGTTACTAACACCTTGAAGGAAACCCGGAAGGCAACTGGCAACCAATGCAAGTCGCGCAGGAGGGGTGTAACATGGGAGTATCGGGATACCCCCATCACAGCCCGCGCAGCCGCATTCTGCACCAGCTGCAACCTCCGAGTAATCCGCAAGGGTAGCCCCATGTAGAGAGCGTTGCAGTAGTCGATTCTGGAAGTGACGAGCGCGTGAGTGACCGTTCGAAGGGCATCTCGGTTCAGATAAGGGCGAAGCTGGCGAACCAGCCGAACCTGGGCAAAAGCCTCCCTGGCCACAGCTCCCACTTGCTCCTCCAGATTGAGCTGTGCATCCAGGAGGACACCCTCCTTCTTGGAAGAATCCAAGAGAGTTCAACAGTGTCAGGAGGGTCTCCACCGCCACACACCGCCGAAATAGACAACCAACTCAGCAACCAACCGCCATATTGGGCATGCGCAAATGGCCATTTAACAACTAAATCTTTCAACAACCGAGATTCCAATTCTGATTGTGTCTTAAATCAAGGACTACTATAGTCAGGGAGGACCACCCCTAAATCTTGAACACAGCCATCATGACAGTCCAGGGAAAACGCTGCACATGTATGTGTGTAGGTAGAGTACTCAGGCCTCCCAATCTGCGCCATCATGCTCCTGCAGTGCTCAAGCTTTGCAGACAAAGTTCCAAATCCCTCTACAATGACCACCTGAAGAATCCCTAACAGTCTATAAGTGAGGGCGGTTGAAGAATCCCTAACAGTCTATAAGTGAGGGTGGTTGACCAGGCAAAAGTGACTGGTCAGGTTGCCTTGGACAGTGACTAGGAACAGTGGGGCCTATTGCAGGAGCCATTTCCACAAGCTTGGAAAGGTTGTCAAGTGTCTAGGAGGGTTCTTATATCTTGTGCTCAGCTGGGTCCAGTGCCACCATTCAAGCAAAAAATGTGTCCACGCAAAGTGGGCATGACTGAGAAGCAACTCAGATTTAGTCACAATCCTATTCTGAAAGTCCCTGTTTAGACTGCAATTATCCCAGGACTCGTCTGCTTTGGACAACCAGTCTGGTGTAATGGTTAGAGGCATCAGGCTAGAAACCAGGAGATACTGAGTTCCAGTTCTGCCTTGGGCATGAAGCCAGCTGGGTGACCTGGGCCAGTCACTCACTCTCAGTCCTAGGAACCAGGCAACAGCAAACTACTTCCAAAATCTTGCCAAGAAAGCTGAGTCAAAACTTCAGACTCAAAAGGCAGGTAAACCAAACCTACCCACCCAACCATCCGAACACGCACACCACACACACTATCTGCCTTAGGGACATATAGAAAATTTTATGGAAGGGGTGGTTTTTAAAAAGTACTATTTCTAGATAGACATATTAAAAAATAATTCTGGGTGTACTTAAAGTAGCTTTGGTTAGGATCCCAACCAAAAGTGCTTGGCAATGTTGCTTACCCAGCTTGTTCCCTAATGGAACCTGCAAATTGAGAATATAACTTCACATTGCCTAATTAACTGGGCGATTCAGCAGACACGGGGATTTGCACCTGCTCTTTGATCCTTTTCTTTGTCTAACCTCCCTTTCCATCTGTTTGGCATGCCAACAATTCTGCTCACTATAGAAGAATATTGAAAAAAACATAGAAAGATCCAAGATCTATCTTCTTATTTTAGGTTACAAAATATCCAGAATCTGTACGCAACTAAATATATTTCATGTTTAACTATGGCTTGTAGATTATATTCTATCTACACTCCTTTTTACACAGCCTTGGAAAGTTTTATTTTAAAAAAAATCTTAGTGTCAAACTAAGAAGTACCTACATTTCTGTATCTTTTGAATTATAGATAATTGTAGTCAGTTATCTTTTCTCAGGCAGATGTTCAGTTTTATCATTCTGCAATTACCAATAATCACAAGCTACAAGGATTTACTCCAATGACTATTTTTGGCTCGCACAATTATTCACATCTTCCCACTTTGATATGATTGGAAAATACAAGCTGTGCACGTGGGTCCAAACAGATCAAGATGTTTCCATCCAAATCACAACTACTGTTAGGCTGTTCAGTAGCCAGCAATTCAAAGCTGAGAGAGATGAATTTCCTTCAATAGCTGCCATATGAATGGCAGAGAACCAAGTCTGTCTGCAAGGAACTGCTTACACTGATCCTCATGCATATTATTTATTTCTCCATAACTTTTTCATTCTCTGACTTCCCTTGTTATATCTGAACTAGTTTATTGCAACAAAATGAGAACTGTAACCATTATTTTCCATAAAAAGTCTATGCCTTGTGTGCTTACTTTAAAAGGCCATTGTTTAAAAAAGTATTCTTGCTTCTCTCTCTAGGCATCAGTAACCTGATCTAGAAAAGGACTGAAAGTAAACATTATTTCAAGTACTATACACTCACAAGCATTTTCTGAGTAAAACCAGAAAAACCAAGACCATTTCCAAATTTGTCCCAGATGTTATGACTAAAATCATTTCAAAGGGAGGATAAATTCATACTTTGCAGTAAAAGCTAACTAAATCTTATGTGAACATACTGGCAGATATTAACCAAAAGCCAACATGGGTTTGTCAAAAACAGATCATGCCAGACAAATCTTACTGCATTTTTTGACAAAGTGACAAAATTAGTAGACCAGAGGAATGTGGTGGATATAATTTACTTGGACTTCAGTAAGGCATTTGATACCGTTCAGAGTTACAATGGCACTGGAAAAAGGCATTTTTCAGTTACAACCTCTGCAGTATCCCCATGGTCATGCAATCAAAATTCAGGTGCTTGGCAACTTGTTCGTATTTATGACAGTTGCAGTATCCTAGGGTCATGTGATCAGCATTTGCCACGTTCTGACAATCAAAGTCAATGGGGAGGCCAGATTCACTTAACAACTTTGAAACTAACTTAATTGAAATGATTCACTTAACAACTGTAGTAAGAAAGGTCATAAAATGAGGCAAAACTCTTTTAATAAATGTCTCACTTAACAACAGAATGTTTGGGCTCAATTGTGGTTGTAAGTCAAGTACTACCTGTACTTCATAAGTTAGAAAAATCTTAGGGATTCGTAACTGGCCAACCAACTGCACTCAATGTGTAGTCCTCAGTGGAACTACATCTACATGGAGGGGTACTCTATGGCTCTGTTTTAGACCCATCTTCATCAAGGATCTGGATGAGGGCATAGATTAAATCAAATTTGCAGGCAATACGAAACTGGCAGGAATAGGCAACACTCCAGAAGATAGGCTTAAGATACAGAAGGATCTTGACAGACTTGAACATTGGGTTCTACCTAACAAAATGAAATTCAATGGTGAAAAAATAAGGTTCTACATTTAGGCAAAAAACCACAAATGCACAGGTATAGTACAGGCGGTATCTGGCTTAATAGTAGTAACTGTGAGAGGGATCTCAAGAGTCCTAATGGATAATCGCTTAAGTATGAGCCAGCAGTGTGCTGCAGCTGCCAAAAAAAGCCAACACAGTTCTAGGCTGCATTAACAAAGAGATAGAATCAAGATCACGTGAAGTGTTAATATCACTTTATAATGCCTTTGAAAGACCACACTTGGAATACTAAAGCCAGTTTTTGTCACCACAAGGTAAAAAAGATGTTGAGACTCTAAAAAGAGTACGGAGAAGAGCAACAAAGATGATCAGGGGACTGGAGGCTAAAACATATAAAGAACAGTTGCTGGAATTGGGTATATCTGGTTGAATGAAAAGAAGGACTAGGGCTGACATGATAGTAGCATTCCAATATCTCAGGGGTTGCTACAAAGAAGAGAGAGTCAAGCTATTCCCCAAAGCACCTGGAGGCAGGACAAGAAGCAATGGTTGAAAACTAATTAAGGAGAGAAGCAACCTAGAACTAAACAGAAATTATGTCGCAGTTAGAGCAATTAATCAGTGGAACAACTTGCCTCCAAAAGTTGTGAATGTTCCAATGCTGGAAAAAGAGATTGGACAACCATTAATCTAAAATGGTATTGGGTTTCCTGCCTAAGTAAGGGGTTGGACTAGAAGACCTCCAAGATCCTTTCCAATTCTGCTATTCTATTCTATTCTCTATGGCAGAAAATTTTAGAAACTATATCCATTTCATCTCAGATATGTTACTCACTATTGGATGTGTATAGGGAAAGAGATCTATAAATACCTAGTAAAATATAATAGGTACAGACAGGAGTTACAATTTCCTACTTACTATTATTGCAACAATTTTATTGTTCTATTAATTTTCAGTTATAATTCATATTATTAAGATCAATAATTTTACAACTGTTGCTTGTATCCTTACAATTTATATTGACTGTTTCCTAGTATGATTTGATTGCTTATTGTACCCTATGACTATCATTAAGTGTTGTACCTGATGATTCTTGACTCTTGACGAATGTATCTTTTCTTTTATGTATACTGAGAGTATTTGCACTAAGACAAATTCCTTGTGTGTCCAATCACACTTGGCCAATGAAGTATTCTATTCTATTCTATTCTATTCTATTGAGATTATCACAGGCAATCTTGTATTAGGGAGCCAAGTAAAAAATAATTTAAAGATAACTACCCAATTCAAGTCAAAGGAATAAAACTAAATTTCTTGGTTATTTATTACAATTCAATCTTTCTTCTACAAAGAGATTTCAACTACAGAAAACCATATTTTTCCCTCTTGCTTGATACAGTCTTTGTCCTTTTGCCCTGCTCTCTGCAATTCCATACTTTATTCCAATGTATATTTCACAAATTATCAGTTGTGTTTATCTAGTGCTTAGGAAGTGATTGTTTGCTTTTAATGCAACTTGTCTAAAGAAGTTAGCCTAGCACCAAATTATATATACTAGATTTCAGATCTATATTTGTTTTAAAATCATAAGAGTCCCAAGCCAGTTCCCTATATATATATCACACTTCTAATTAAATTATAATTAAACTGAAGCAGAATAGTTTCTAAGGTCCTCAAAGAGATATTTATCATAAAGCTTACTAATATTTTCATACCTGAAAAATCACTGCTAGAGATAATTGTCACAAGGTTATTCCAGGTCTAGAATTAAATGCAATGGCTCACGAAATGTTAACACAGAAACTTTGCTATGACCAAACGCATTATCTAGAATTTTTGAACAAGCCAAAGATGAAAACTGATTTTCAAGTTCTACTACATATAATAATCAACAATCAAAATATTTTGTAATTAATATTATCATTCACTGTTTTTAACTATCAATATCCAGTCACCGTATTCATCAGAGGTCTCTGTGGTCTCCCAGATCAAAGCTTAATATAAGTACACTGAAGCTGAATATAGGATTGATCAAAGCAGTCCAGGGTGAAATTAAATGCTAATTCTTAAATATTCTACCTTTTTATGCACTGCAATATGGAACTACTACAGGGAGACTTTAGGGAATACTTCCAAATTTTTAGTGAATTTATGTATTGTTTACACATTCCTATGCCATCTACTCCTCAATGATTCTGGATGGCTTACTATTACTACAGCTCATGCAACTAGTGTTACTGACCTTGGCGAAAGAGGGAAAGAGATGCTGCTTAGGAAACAATAAAACAAGAGAGACAGAAGCTCCCAGTGGCTTAAAGTGTCAGAGAAAGAAACTTAGGAAAGACCTGCTGTAATGGATCAAGCAGTTAAAAGGGCAGCAGGAAGTTTGTATGTTCAGACTTGCAAGATTGTGTTAATTTGGCTTTACAATAAAGTAGAATTAGTTCATCTAATCCTGTTTCCTGTCTGATTTCTTGGCAGGGCTAATGAGCTGGGATGAGGCCTGCCTCATGTCTTACAGTAGACTAACTTTGTATCAGGCTTTACAGCCAGAGCTATAAATCTCAATTCTAAAACCACTTTACCTTTTATTCAGAAATTATCTTACTTGACTTCAGGTAAAAATTTATAATGAACCAGAAGGAGCATTGCGGCAGAGATCGGCAGCTAGACAGTGAAGTTCGTCTAGCAAAGTCTCTCCAGAAAAAGGAGAGATTATGATTTCTCCCACTTTTCAGGCTAGACAGCTGCTTCTGGTGAGTAGACTGTGGGAACTGAGGTTTTTGTGGTTGACTTGTGAGTCGAGTAGCTGGGAGGCAAGGGATTCAACCAAGCTCATATTGTAGCCTATATCGACATAAGGTTCACTGAGCCTTATTTCTGAATCACTTTTGGAAATTTATTTGCTTGTTTGCTGCACATCTTACCACAGACTAACTTTATACACATACACATACACACACATACAAATAAGCAATACCAATAATAATACTTTATTAAAGTTTATTGTAATATAAATTACAAATGAAAATAAAGATCAGGAAAAAAAGGTAAAAAGAAGATGCAAGATAAAAAGAAAAAGAAAAAATTATGCAACACATCTTTAATCTGAATATACTTTTATTTCTGTTGAATCTATAAAAGAGCATTCTTAAAATAATTTGATTAGAAAAGCATATGCATATGGCTACATATTATAAAAGATTAATCTTTGAATATAAATCTTTAGAAACTATAAATATTATTTGCAATAAACATCTGTATTTTTATATGATGCCATTACCATATTTATTATTTAAATTGTACTGCTAGGTAGGGCTAGTAATAAAATATATTCTGTTTGAATAACAATAGAGAAATTACAAGAAAGATCTTGGTGAAATTTGATCATTCATAACTAAACAATAACAATACTTCAGCCTTCTCCAATCTGGGGGTAGCATAAGGTTATACTGTAATTTCTCAAGTTTAAAACCAAGATGTGCTCCCTGGGACTAAATGAATTAAAGGCATCCATTTAGGAACTAATTCTATTTTATTTTGCTTAGTCTTGAGTCAACTAAAGCCAACAGAGGAAAGATTGGAAAAGAAAAGATTATTTGCAGAATACAAAGAGATCAAAAGAACTTTTCAATTTATAGAAGGAACATAAAGCGATTGTACATATCACCTAATAGCTAACTATGAAGTTTTGTCATTTAGTCTAGAAGTATGTTGACATTTGACAAAAGAGCTTTTTTAAATTGGTTCACACATTAGCTGAATACTATTTGCTATGCTAGCAGTGCAACATCAAGGTTCTCCTATGAGCTGTTCCGAGCATCCAGAAGTGGGAGGTGCTCAGACTCCTGTTGTGTAGGCTGGGCTAACTAATTAGTAGGACGCGCCTCCTCCTCCTCGATGCTCCTCCTGCGTCCCCAATTCCAGCTCAGCCTCTGTTACAGATAGCTGGGTTTTCTCTTCAGCTGGCCGGAACAGGGATTCTTTTCTCAGGCAGGAAAGTTTAGGTGTTTCAGGTTTGCCTTTTTTCCCTCCTAGAAGGGAAATTTCTATTTGCTTGTAGCTTGGGGTTTTTTTTCTCCTTTCCCTGGTCTATTTTTAACTGCAAAAGCCTCGCAACGCCTGGCGGCGGCTGCCACAGGACTTATCTTTCCGATCTTTTGATCGGCGGTTTGTTTTTCCGCTTGCGGCTTTCGGGGCGAGGTCCGGAGCCGCTACGGGGTGTTTTTCTGGTGTTTTCTCATGCCTTTCGGTTAATTTTGGCTGCTTTTCTTTCCTTTGGTTTGTGCTAAGCAGAATTCCACTTGCGGTTTCGTTTTCACTTTCGGAAACCGCGGGCGCCATTTTGAACCGCGTGGCAGCGGCTTCTGTTGGAGCATTATTTACCCAGCCGGTTTCCCTTGCTGGGGACTGTGGGGGGGGGACGCTATTCCCCTGATTGGTACTGACAATTGATTTTGGGTCTTAAGTTTCCCGGATTGGGGACTGGCTTTTTTCTTCTTGGACTTATTTTAATAAATATATTTTAAAAAAAAGAAAAAGAAAAGGAGGAAGGAAAAAGGGGGAAGACATATATGGAGATATAGTACCAAAAAAAAAAAGATATTTATTGTGGATCTCTACTGTAAGTGAATATATATCATTCTGTCCGGCGGGTTTCCCTTGCTGGGGGCCAGGACCAACCCATAGGTTTTCCCCCTCAGAATTAGGTTTCCCTTACTGGGGGCCTCAGCAGCTGTCCTCTATCTCAATTTATATTTGTCTGACTCTGTATTGAATTTTAATTGTTGTCTTTTTTGGTTTCCCTTACTGGGGGCCAGGATAAGTTTTCTCCAAGGTTATCTTTCTCTGGAATTGCGGCCTGAGGCTCACTCAACATTCTGCATATTAACATTATGGCCAGTGGTCAGGGTGTCAGATCTTCCTCTACAAGACCCCGGGAGAAATCAACTGACCCAGGTAGACCTTCAAAGGCAGCTGAGAAAGATGCCCTCAGAAGGCATCAGGCCCTTGAAAAACAAGTTCGTAAGCGAACCAGAGAAGTTGAACGATCGGTTGCTTCAGTGCCCGTGACTCCCGCCAGGCCTTCTAGCCCAGGGGCCCCGGTCCTGGATCTCTCAATCCACTCTAGGCGTGGTTCCTCTCCACATGATATATCGCAGGGCCCACCTCCTCGCAGAGCACCTGAAGCTACCTTCACGCCTACTGCTGCAGGCTTACGGGAGGAAGAGGAGGAGGAGGATGTGGTGGCGGAAGTCCCGGTGAAAATGAGGAAGTGGATGGAGTTGGCCATCGCAAAGGGTAATTCTTCGGGCTTACGGCGATCGCGACACCACAGCCAACAATCTTTCCCTGACTACGCTTCGGCTTCTGGAAGATCAGTAAGTGTTATTGACCAGCCAGAATACCCACATGAGGACCCTCCTTCCCCTTGCGTCAGAACCCCCCCGGGACCGAGGGAGTGTCTGAACCCAGATGAATGGTTAGAACAGGGGGGGGAGTCCTTACATCATTATGCCCAGGATACCTCTGAGGCGGATCCCTTGGAACGGGGTATGTCTGATGACGAAGGCATTACTCCGGACCAACCGGTTTTCACGGGCCTTTTCCATCCCCCTCTATTCAAGTCTCTCCTATTCAAGGCTAGGAAAACGGCCTGCCTTGATGAGTCTCCTGACCCGCAACCTTTGGGGGCCCAACAGAAACAGGGGGATTTGTTTTTCTCTCACCCACCCACTGAAACTGAGGTGATTCCAGTCCCACACATATTTGAGGAATTGTTGGACAAACAATGGTCCTTGTCAGCATCTTATCCGGCCCCCTCCGGATATGACAAGAGGCTGTATAACATGGCCCCGGGTTTCTCCGCTTCATTGAATACCCCCGAGGTAGACAAACTGATCGTGGCTTTAGTTTCTTCAACGGCCATCCCTGGGGAGGCGGAGGAGGTCCTCAAACCCGAGGAGAAGAGGGCAGAATTGGCCTTACGTCGGGCTCATGTCTCCGACGATGGGCAATTAGGGCGCCACAGCGCCTCCTTTTACCCGCTCGCTTAGATTGCTCCGTCACCTGAAGGAAACTATACCCCCTTCCAACATTCGTGCCCATCAAGATATCGCAAAGATCACCGCTGCTGCTGAGTATTCCGGGACGCCACTTACAACGTGGTCAAGTTCTCCTCGAGAGCCATTGCCTCTCAGATCTCGGCTAGGAGGCTGCTTTGGCTGCGACACTGGCAGGCGGACTCTAAGCACAAATGGAAGCTTGCCTCTGCTCCCATCTCCAGCAGCAAATTGTTGGGCTTAGAGCCCCTACTGATAGAAACTAAAAATAAGAAGAAAATTCTCCCTTCCCTGTATAGGAGATCAGATTCCTGTTTTCAACAGCCTTTTAGGAGTTCCTTTCGGCCCCTGCCCAGGGTCTTATACCCGAGGTACCACAGGTTTCCTTTCCAGGGACAGGGTAACCAGTCCGACAGGCCGGACTTTTCCCACAGAGGCCGTAGGGGGGGTCAGCCCAGAAGACAGTACAGGGGAGGGGGCAACAAGTCCTTTCAGAGGTCCAAATAGGACGAACGAGGTTCTTCCCATAGGAGGCAGGTTGAAATTATTTGCAGACAGGTGGTCTGCCTCAACCTCAGATGCCTGGGTTAGGGAAACCATCAGACTTGGGTTGGCTCTAGAATTTCTTTCCACCCCCCCCCCGGAGTTCTTCATGTCCAGTCCTCTTTCTAGGAACCCACAGAAGAGGGCTCTCATGAGGGAGGCCATATCCCACCTTCTGGCCATCAAGGCCATTCAACCAGTTCCCCCGGATCAGAGAGGCCGGGGGTTCTACTCCCACCTTTTTCTGGTACCCAAGAGCTCGGGGGGTTGGAGAGCTATCTTGGACCTCAAACGCCTGAATCGTTCCTTAGTCTACCGTAGGTTCAAAATGTCTACCCTTTAATTCATCCTCATGTGTATTAGGAAGAACGATGTTCTCACCTCCACTGATCTTACTGAAGCATATTTACATATTCCTATTCGGCCTTCCCACAGCAAGTTCCTCCGTTTCTGTTATGATGATCAACATTTCGAGTATGTCGCCTTGCCCTTTGGGTTAGCTTCGGCCCCTAGGACGTTCACTAAGGTCGTGGCGGCTCTTGCCGCCTCTCTTAGAGCAAAACCCATCAGGCTACATTGTTACCTGGATGACATTTTAATTTTGTCATCTTCCGTTTCTCAGTCTGTTTCTGACACGTGGGTTACCATTGATTCTCTCCAACAGCATGGTTTTTCTGTGAACTGGGACAAGAGCCATTTGACTCCCGTTTATAAGATCATTCACTTGGGAGCGATTATTGACACGGTTCGGGAGAAGGTGTTCCTTTCCCGGATCGGGGACAGCATCACCAAGTTGATAGGGGTAGTTAGGACGCTTAAGAGGGTTCCTCTGTCGGTATTATCACAATTGTTGGGTAAGATGATATCCTGCATACATATTGTCCCTTGGGCTCGTTTTCATACCAGGCCTCTCCAGTGGTTCCTCCTACCTTTTCAACGGACAGGACGCGACGGATCCAACCTTCGGGTCTTGTTACCGGCTGCGGTTCTGAGGTCCCTCAGTTGGTGGTCCTCCCCGGCGCTTCTTCAAGGATGTCCACTCAGAGAGCCACGACGATTAACCATCACAACCGACGCCAGCCTGAGCGGCTGGGGGGCTCATTTCCTCTCTCACTCAACCCAGGGTCGATGGTCCAGCCTACAATGGGCACATGACATAAATTGGCTGGAGTTGAGAGCGGTCTCTCTCGCACTCCGGGGATTTCGGCCCAAACTGACATCACGGGACGTGCTGATTCTCACAGACAATGTGACAGTGAAAGCCCACATAAACAAACAAGGGGGCACGCATTCCAAATCATTGATGCGAGAGACAGAGAGGCTTTTCCATTGGTCCGAGTTACACCTGCTCTCCATCAAGGCAGAGCACATATCGGGCGCTTCAAACATACAAGCGGACTGGCTCAGCAGGGCCACGATCGACCCGGAGTGGTGGCGTCTTCACCCCTCACTTTTTCAGGAGATCGTCGAGCGGTTCGGACTTCCGGTCATCGACCTTTTCGCCACACCCCTCAACTCTCACCTCCCACGGTTCTTCTCCCGGTATCCGTCTCAGGGAGCAGAGGACACGAATGCGCTCCGTTGTCCTTGGCCCCACGGTCTCCTCTACGCTTTCCCTCCTCTACCAGTCATACCCAGGCTGATTCGGAGGGTCCTGGAGGAGAGAGCAGAAGTCATACTTGTGGCTCCTTTCTGGCCGAGGCGGACTTGGTTCGCGGATCTGCAACAGCTGTCCGTGACGGAACCGTGGCGGATTCCTCCGTCAAGGATCGTGCTCTCTCAGGGCCCGGTCCATCATCCAGAGCCCCAATGGCTCAACCTGACCGCCTGAAGGTTGAGCGGCAGCGTTTGAGGGAGGAGCAAATGTCCTCTAGGGTGATCGAGACCATCCAGGCGGCGAGGAGGCCGTCTAACAGGATCTACAATGCCACCTGGTCCAGTTTTTGTTGCTGGTGCTCTAAGGTGCAGGTAGACCCTTCCTCCCCCTCGGTGGCCCAGCTGCTAGAGTTCCTTCAGTCGGGCCTGGATAAGGGCCTCTCTCCTAATACGCTTCGGAGACAGGTGGCGGCACTGGCTTCCGTGCTCTCCTGGACCGGCTGCAAATCTATCTCCAGTCATCCACGGGTGCGTAGTTTCCTCAAGGGAGCCACAAATCTGCGACCTCCGACTATCCATAGGTTCCCTACTTGGGACCTCAACATTGTTTTAAACGCCCTTACGAAGGAACCTTTCGAGCCGCTACGGTCGATCAGTACCCAACTGCTGACGTATAAGGTGGTCTTCTTGGTGGCCATTACTTCGGCTAGGAGGATTTCTGAAATCGCTGCCCTCTCCATCAGGAAGGATCTCTGTGTATTTCATGAGGACAGGGTGGTCCTCCGCCTGGACCCGACATTCCTTCCCAAAGTCAATTCAGCTTTTCACAGGGCTCAGGAGTTAGTCCTCCCAAATTTTTGCGATGCTCCGTCTCACCGGCTCGAAAGATAGTGGCACCACCTAGACGTTAGGCGGGCCCTACGGATCTACATTAAGCGCACAGCACCCTTCCGTAAATCGGAGGCCCTGTTCGTCTCATTTCTTCCGGGTAGTCTGGGTCATAAAGTGTCCTCTTCTACCATTGGCCGGTGGCTGCGAGCCTCTATCGCAAGGGCGTATGAGGCCCAAACGAGTGCGATTCCTCAGGGCATCACTGCCCACTCCACACGGAGTGCGGCCACATCGGTGGCGTGGGCCACTCAAGCCTCAATTGAGGAGATTTGTAGGGCTGCTACCTGGGTTTCTCCCTCTCCCTTTATTAGGAACTATAGGATTGATGTTTTTGCCTCTGCAGAGGCTTCGTTTGGCAGGAGGGTGCTGCAGCAGGTTCTCAAGGATTGAGCGGGTTGTCTGTCAGACGGATCCCCTCCCAACGGGCCTTCCTAGCTTTGGCATGTCCCACTTCTGGATGCTCGGAACAGCTCATAGGAGAAAGGGCGTTGGTACTTACCTGAGACGCCCGTTCTCTCTGAGCTGTGTAGAGCATCCAGCCCCTCCCTGTCTCCATCTGTTTGGGGGTGGCAGTGTTCCAGCCAGCTGCTTGTTTTTGTTTTGGGTTGTATATAGTTAGACGAGGTCTTTTTTCTGTGCTTCGTCTTCGCTGGAAACTGGAGACGCAGGAGGAGCATCGAGGAGGAGGAGGCACGTCCTACTAATTAGTTAGGCCAGCCTACACAACAGGAGTCTGAGCACCTCCCACTTCTGGATGCTCTACACAGCTCAGAGAGAACGGGCATCTCAGGTAAGTACCAACGCCCTTTTCCTCTGAACTTATGCAAGTTTACATTCATTTCAACAAGGCATAAGATTGACCAGATCTTCCAAGTTAAAATGGCTTTGAAAGGTCATTCACATTCTCAGAACATGCCATCATTGCTGTTGCCAAATGAATGTGAGAATTTAAAATGCTATCATATTTTAAAATGTCAAACACAGTAAAAATGCCTTAACATATAAAGTTTTTTAACTTTATGCTGTAAATAGATTGATTGATTGGTCTCAAATTATTTACTTGTACCAAATTGTCTGGTATAGTATACTATAGTTTAGTATTACTATAGTACAGTAAAACAAACACTGAAAAAGACAGATCACTACATTATTTCCTGTTAAAAGATCTAACTTTTATATTGTAAATGTGAAATTAAAAAAACTGAAGAACAAAAGTTAAATTCACAAATTATGACATAATGCTCTTCTACTTCCAAATCTTAAATTTGAGAATATTTGTGTGATTTAAATTCCATGCATTGTCTCAGTTAATATCACAAACGTTATTACTAAGAATAGACATCAACTGGAATTTATTGAAATAGTTTGTCTCCAGAATATAAATGATTCTCAGAAATAATGAAAATGTACAATATTTGCACTTAATTTCCATAAGATCATAGTCTGTACATTAAAAAGCAAATGAATTTATTTCCAACACATGTGTTACTCTCCCACCACCCCCATTTTTACATTCCCAAACAATTTACTAATACTACCATGTAACTAGTATATTACAGGCATCATGTAATTTCCTCCAAACAAATAAGACATTTGTTAAAACCCTGTTGATTTCAAACCTATATGCATGTCACATTCCTGGCATCCTTATGTTCAACAATGTAATTTGAATTTCATATGTTCATCTTTCAATGACTCCTTGCCAGCTTTTAAGTTGAGATTTTCACTACTTCACTGAGCAAATGAAAACTGAAATGGTATTTTGTTTGATTTCTGCTGGGTGTGCCGTATTGACAAATGAAATCATCAACCTTACTATCTTTCCCTCCCTCTATATTCCCCCAAATAAAACAGAAGTCACACGTGTATCATCTTTTTATGCTCTGGTGAGTTCTATGACACGCTGTAAAAAGATTGAAACTTAAGTAGATTGTTTTCACCATCTCCTTCTTACACAAATATTGTGATTCATTCAAATCTTCAAACTCCAAATGTACTGTATAAGATTTCAGCCAAACACAGTAAGTCAGTAATCTATTCAAGGAAAACAGACAAAAGAACTACTTTCTATGTCTGATTTAAATACCAACTTGATTGTGTTTCCCATGAAGATATACTAATAAGGCAGGAGTTTCTCTAATGGAAGGAATCCCAAGAGGTTATATACTGCATTAGAAGGCAATTACTGGGGCATTTCTGGGATAGGCTATTGCTGTTTCATCAATAGAACACAATTGTGACTGATTTCCATCTGTATGCCTGTTTATACAAGGTCAGGTTGCTCACATTTATTTGTCAAGTGATTATATTGTTATAGTCTTCCCTAGCACAGTTCCTTCAAACTTTGATGACAAATTATATCATCCACTGGCTGTGCTTACTAGTCTAGGAATGATGGATTTTGTGATCCAAGATTTTCAAAGGATACTCATCATTATAATATGTTATTCTAAATCATTTTTACTGGACATTCTATTGGCTGCCCATCTTACCACAGGATTTCTTTTCTTATTTATACAACTTTGAATAGAAATGTAACTGATTTAAAAATATAGTCAACAACCTAGGTAATAGCAGTATAGTCAAGCTACATATTTAGAAAAATAATTGTAGTATCAACAGTATTACTCTCTATGTAATGAATTAAAAACAATTCCCCAATCATTTACTGGTAGATATTTGTTATGTATGTAGGTTTGAATGTTATTGGTTTATTTGAACTGTTCTTGTAAAATGTCAAATGGTATTGGTTTAAATAGTGCGGGAAGAAACCCTGCACTCCCATTGGCTGGCAGCTACGGCTGCAGGCTATAAGAAGCAGCCGTAGCCAAGCCAGACGGGTCCATTCGAGCTGTAGTCACTAATAAAGTCTTTGCTGGAACTCCTCGCGTCTGACTCTTCATGCAAACTTAACACTGGCGACGAAGGTGGGATTTCCCTGAAGAAAGACGACGCGACGAACAAGCAACTGAGCGAGATGGCTGCGCTGAACACCCCCAGCACCGTTCGATCCGGCGACGGAAGACTGGGAATCGTATGCGGATCGTTCCACATGTTCCTGGAGGGGAACGATCTCGCCGCATCCCCGAGAGACGGAAGAGGGCGGTCTTTCTCACGCACTGTCCGGCAGTCTTCAAAATGGCGAAGGCGTTGGCGGGAGCAGCAGAGCTGAAGGTAATGGAATGGCCCGATTTAGAAAACTTTTGAGAGCCCATTACGCCCCAAGTATCGTGCCTCATTAAGAGACACGAATTTTACCGTCGGGATCAAGGGGATAGCGAGAATGTTAATGACTTCGTGGCAAGTTTAAGGGACATTGGGGGTGCTTGTGACTTTACCAACTTAGAAGAGGCCATGCGTGATCGGTTTGTTTTAGGCCTTAAAGATAAGGTTTTACAAAGCAAACTATTAATGAAACCTAAGATCACGTTTAAAGAGGCCATTGAAGAAGCTGTTTCAGCGGAAGCCACCAAGTCCTCAGCAGCGCCATGAAAAGATTAACAAGGCCTCAAGCCAGGCCTCAAGCCATTCTGATGGGGATAAATCCACATCTACTCATTGCGAACAAATAGACTCTGATTCTGATGGCAGTGAGGCAGAGGAGGGGATTTTTAAACTCAGAATGGAGAAGAAAAGAAAAGACTCTGGGAAGAACAGGCAAGGGTTCTATTGCAGAGGCTGTGGGGGCCACCCCACTGATTGCAAGTTCTTTGACTCCATTTGCCTACGTTGTGAGAAACGGGTCACATAGCCAGAGTCTGCAAATCATCCAGAACTCCACCAGCTAGGAAGAAATTCCTGATAGAGACTTTAAGCCCAACAATTTCCTTGAAAAATGGGGCGAAATTTAGAAGCAAATGGCAAGAATGAAACTCACCAAACAATCACTATTGGTCATTCTTCACCCTTAAAAAGCAGAAAAGTACATGTGAAGGTGTTTATTGAAGGAAGGCCTTGCCAAATGGAAGTGGACTCAGGCTCTTATTTATCTATGGTGTCATGGGACACTATCCACAGACTCTTTCCCAAAATTCAGAAAAAGCATTTCCAGAAGCAAGCACTGACTCTCAAAGACTACCAAGGGAACAAGATTCCAGTAGTTGGAGCGAGAGATTTCAACGTGCAGTTTAAAGGCCACACCAAACGTTTGCCCCTGACCATCGTGGACAAGGATCGCCCAAGTTTGCTGGGACTTGAGTGGTTCAAGCCACTTGGCATCGAGGTGACTGGCATCCATCACGTGAGCAGTTCTGACTGGGAAGAGTCCTTGAAGTCTGAGTTTCCAGAGGTCTTCAGCGAAGGACTGGGCAAGTATATGGGGACCCCTATTGCTTTCAGCCTAGACCCCAAGGTGCCCCCAATTCGTTTAAAGCCCAGGAGGGTCCCATTTGCTTTAAAGGAAAAATTGATGCACAATTAGATAAACTCATTGCTCAAGGGGTTTTAGAGCCTACTGACCACTCCAGATGGGAAACACCCATAGTCACACCAGTCAAGGCTGATGGGTCAGTGAGAATCTGTGGTGACTACAAGGGGACACTTAACCATGCGCTGCAGCAGAGCATATCCTGTACCAGTTGTGCATCATCTGCTCCATTCCCTTGGCAGGGGTACAGTATTTGCTAAACTGGATTTGGCTCAGGCATATCAACAATTAACAGTTGATGATGCCACTGCAGAGGCACAAACAATTGTGACCCATAGAGGTGCCTTCAAATGTAAAAGACTACAATTTGGAGTAAGCGTGGCACCTGGCATTTTTCAGAGCCTTATGGAAAGAATGTTGCAAGGACTGCCAGGGGTAGTGCCTTATTTTGATGATGTATTAATCTCTGCTGAAAATGACACTCAGCTTCAAGAAAGACTCAGAGAAGTCCTTACCAGATTCAGAAAAGCGGGTTTAAAAGTCAAGGAAGACAAATGTACACTCAAAACAGACAGAGTTGAGTTCCTGGGGTATATGATTGACAAGCATGGCATCCATCCTACTGATGCCAAGGTTAAAGCAATCAATGAAGCCCCTAAACCTCGATGCAAGGCAGATTTGCAAGCCTTCCTTGGACTTATTAACTTTTACCACATGTTTCTACCTCACAAAGCATCTATTGCTGAGCCCTTACATCGCCTACTTGATAAGAATGCTGTTTGGATCTGGGGCGGAAGGAACAGTCAGCATTTAACAGTATTAAGAGACTAATCACGTCTGATGCTGTGTTGATACAATTCTCTGAGAATTTACCTGTTGTTCTGACTTGTGATGCATCCCCTTTTGGAGTGGGGGTTTGAGTCACAGGCTTCCCAATGGACGGAAGCCCCAATTGCATTTTACTCTCGCACGCTGTCCAAAGCAGAGAGGAATTATAGCCAATTGGACAAGGAGGCTTTAGCAGTTGTTGCAGCTGTTAAGAAATTTCATGAATATCTGTATGGCAGGTCATTCACCATTGTTACAGATCACAAACCTTTACTTGGCATTGTGGCAGGAGACAAACCTACACCTAATATCCTGTCACCAAGAATGCTGAGGTGGACTGAATTTCTTGCAGCCTATTCCTACAAACTGATTCACAGGCCTGGCAAGGACATTGGACATGCTGATGCACTGAGTCGTTGCCCACTACCTTGCCACAAGGAGGACTTTGAACTTGAAACTCACACCTTTTCCTGGAGACCGTTGCTAAGCTTCCAGTCCATGCTGCTGAGATTGCCAAAGAAACTGCCAAAGATGCTGTGTTGGCACCTGTTATGGGCTGGATTAAGAAAGGTTGGCCTCTTCAAGATCTACCTCACCTTGCCCAACCTTTTAAGTCCAGGCAAACTGAATTATCTGTATTAAGAGGATGTATTTTGTGGGGTAACAGGGTGGTTATTCCTGCAAAACTGCAAAGGGAGGTTTTGGAAATGTTACATGAGGGTCATCCTGGGATTGTAAGGATGAAAGGTTTGGCCAGGAGTTATGTATGGTGGCCAGGTATTGACAAAATGGTTGAAAACTGGGTAGCCTCTTGTCCCAATTGCCAGGTAGTCAGACCTGCCCCACCTCACGCCCCCACACAGGAATGGGAATGTCCTAGGGGCCCATGGTCTAGAATCCACATTGATTTTGCAGGCCCTACAAGAGGGCACACTTTTCTAGTGATAGTAGATGCATACTCCAAATGGCTAGAGGTAATTCCATGACATCCACTACTACTGAGGCTGTTATCAAGCAGCTCAGAAAATTGTTTGTAACCCATGGGTTACCAGATGTCCTTGTCTCTGACAATGGCCCTCAATTCACATCTAACATTTTTGAATCCTTTCTAGCTCAACAGGGCATCAGACATGCCCTCACTGCCCCTGGGCACCCTTCGCCAACGGCCGGGCTGAACGCATGGTACGCTTTACCAAAGAGAAGCTTCAGCAGCTGGGTCCTGGGGACATCACTGAGAAGCTTGAAAAGCTTCTTAGTGTTCAACACATCACTCCTAGCCCATCAACTAACTTGTCCCCAGCAGAGTTGTTGATGGGCAGGAAACTTAGGTCTTCCCTTGACCGCCTTCATCCCACTTACGCACCCAACGCACCACTGGATTCCACTTCCAAAGTTCGTTCTTTTAGTGTGGGAGATTCTGTCTATGCTAGGAACCTTATAGGTGAACCTTTGTGGATTCCTGCTGAAATAACTCACATCACTGGCCCTCGTTCTTACAGGGTACAAACAGAGGATGGCCTCCTCTGGAGCAGGCACATTGACCAACTTAGATCCAGGTTCCCTCAGGAACATCGCCCTGTCTCTCTGGGTCCCTCACCTGATGTCTCTTCTAGGGGAAGGGGGAACAGGAGGAAAATCAGCAAACAGGAATCAACCCCATGTGTAACGAGCCATTGCGACAGGAACCATCCCAACCCTGTCACAATGCCAAGATCCATCCTTAGAAGTAGAGCCATTGACAGGAACCATCCCAACCCTGTCACAATGCCAAGATTCATCCTTAGAAGTGGAAGATTGCACATCACCCTGACTTGGGTGCTGACATTGGAATGGAGATGGGTTGGGAGGAGAGACCAGATTCTAACAGTCTAACAGGGTCTCCTTTCACAGGAAGTCCCAACAGGGAAATGTCAGCAGACACATTTCCCTCTCACTGGGTGAGAACGTTAAAACTTCTGAACCACGAAGGTCTCAACGCACGTAAGAGCCCCACCTATTTAAAGGAATACATTAGATAGGTTGGGGTTTGGTATGGACTGAACCTAGTGGGGAGGGGTGTTATGTATGTAGGTTTGAATGTTATTGGTTTATTTGAACTGTTCTTGTAAAATGTCAAATGGTATTGGTTTAAATAGTGCGGGAAGAAACCCTGCACTCCCATTGGCTGCCAGCTACGGCTGCAGGCTATAAGAAGCAGCCGTAGCCAAGCCAGAACGGGTCCATTCGAGCTGTAGTCACTAATAAAGCCTTTTGCTGGAACTCCTCACGTCTGACTCTTCATGCAAACTTAACAATATTAATTCCATTATTTTATCAAAACGAAGTTTCTACATTTCACTCTACCAAGTGGAGATGTTTCCCTCCCCTCACTTCTACTACCAGTCTAATGCCATCTAGATGTTTTGGAGCTATTACTTATGCCATCTAAGCCATCATGGTCAATTGTGATCTGCTGCAGGTAGTTTCTGAAGGATATGATACAAATCATGACAAAAAAACAAAATATGTCATGCATAAAAATGCCATTTAGAAGTCAAGCTCATGACTTGTTTCAACCGTTATCTAATACAAAATTTGGTCTGTTTGTTCTTAATTTATCATCCATTAAACAGCATTTTGTTTTTTAACAGCTCCATCCTGCTGGCCAGTGGCAAAAGACTGCAAGAACTGTAATTCAACACAGTTGACCATTATGGCTTGTTCCATATACCATGATTCAAAAATGATTCAAACCCTGATTTAACATCTATATGAATTGAGCCATTATGCTTAGCATGTCATTCTTGCTAGAATGCATTTAGAATTGATACCTTAATCAAGCCTGACTGATTAGCCTTCCCCAATCTGCCATTACTTTCAGACAATATACCATTAACCTAACACATCTGGAGTGCATCTTCATGTTAAGATACATCAATTAAGTAAAATACTAAAGTCAAATTTAAAAGATTATACGGGTTAATTTACTTCTCTCAACATAGACACATAAAAAATATTTAGAGATTAAAAATAAGTTCTTAATTAATCTATTTTCATAAATAGATGTTTTCTTATAAAATACAATGAAATATAAACATGCATTCATTTTTTTAAATTAAATTTGCTTTTTAATCCCCAGAAATATTGCAACTATTCCAAAGCAGGTGCTTTAAAATTTCTTTAGGGAAGAATGAAGATATTAGATGGTCATTCAACATAGTCCCAGGACTCCTGTCAGAATTCGGTATCTTGTTACTTTTGCCTACGTTTCCCTATTTGAACTACAGGAACTAATTTATTGATATAAAAGTTGTATCTTGCCGCTCAAGTATACATAGACCATTAAAGCTCAGAGCTATTAAAATTAGCTTAATTCAACCTCAATTACAAAAATAGAAAATAGGCAGATACAGCAAGAAAAAATCATGCACTAAATATCAAATTACATTTCCGGAGAAACATACCTTTCTAAACCATGTTTTCACTATGGTAAGAAATATTATTTTAAAAATTGTCAAAGCAGCCTTGCAAATAAATTTACGTATGTTAAAGATACTCCTAATTCAGAATCTACCATCACTTAAACTCCAGAGAGTGATCTCCTCTCAACCATTCCATGCATAATTCATTCTTTTAAATTCCAAACTTAATGGTTATATAGGGCCTCCTGTAATACATGTTACTTTACTCGCTTCATCATGCTATAAATTAGCCAGTTGCGTTGAGTGTCTCCTGGTTATTGTGCTGGGAGAAATAAAGGGGGTAATAATTCTGCTCTAATGGTACCAATTATATCATGGACATTCCAGCAGTAGCCTTTCACTATGAAGTAGTGGCTTGAAGTCCTTCATTTGAGTGGAGCTATTAAGATAATGGGTATCTATTTGCAATGATGTCTATATTTTGTGGTTTAAACATTTTCTGTCCTAATATGGTTTAACTTTAAAATGGTTTAAATTATCTTTAAGTACAAACTAGGTTAAATTATCTTTAAGTACAAATATCTGGCTACCACAATTTGAAAATTACCTCAAGAACAATGAGAAACAGTGCACATAAAAGACATGGCCCAGTTAGAATGAGACAGCAGCATTCAATAGCTTTCAGATTCTGTCAAGCAAGACACAATATTTTGCTTCATTCATGCTTCCTTTCAATAAGCCTCTATTCAAAACAAACGAAAAGGGCATAAGTCTAAAGTTGTGGAACTTACATAAAGAGGTGCTTCAGTGCAGCTCAATTCCATCATTGCAGCATCTGCAAACAGAGCAAACCAAGATAATTATTGCACACTTAATTGCAAAGCACTGATACTATACTGTGGATAGTCAAAGATACTAAGACCATCACCATGGTATCTGAAGAGTTCCACGAGTAATTCTCTGTCCCATACATTTATAAAAGCAGTCACTTTTTTCATTATCCTCCATAAGAAAGAAAACACAACAGGTGCAATGATTGGAAAGTTTACAACCATTTTTTTTAACAAAAACTACTTAAAATTAACTGAATTTGCACTATGTAAGGTCATCCAGGTGCCAATAAGTTTAATAAACTTTCCATCTGGAGACTCACCAAATAATGCTTGCCATTTAAATAAATGAAACATTACATAACCCACAGTTTATGTAACAAACAAGACAATACCTAATTAATGAAAAATAATAAGAATTCCCTAAATAATTCAAATTTTGTAACCATATTTGCTATCATTTAAAAAAATCTGAGAGTATATTTCCACAATGCCATCCTATACAGTTCATTAGACAAGCTAACTCCTTTGTGAGCAAAATAATAAACTGACACAAATATAACATCTGAAATGCTAATATTCAAAAAAACCCAAAACAAAGCAGTTTGGACTCCACAGTATACTCTGCCTCTCCTCACATGTTCCTTAAAAAACATTGATTTCACTAGGAAATAGTTACTGAGAATTCTTACAAAAGAATTAATATTATTATGTTCAAACTTTCTTAAATGTAAACACAGCCTCCATTCATTTTCAAACCTTCAATATTTCAACCGAAATTAACAATATAACCAGCTATAGATAATTCTCTCCCAGCTCTCTTTCTCCATGCTCAGGGCTATAAGCCTCTGACATAGCAATTGTGATTCAAGACAGTTTATGCAACAGTAAATTCATTATTGGTAGTCCTTGTTTAGCAATTGCCTCATTTAGCAACTATTCACAGTTACAACAGTGATGAAAAAGTAACTTTACAATCAATCTTCACATTTATGATCTTTGCAGGTCTGAAAAGCAAAGGAAACTTGAAATAAGATCATAAGCAGGAACAGTTTCATAGTTAACATTCCAAAGGAAGATGGAAGAATAGAAGAATATAACTTTATTATGGTTTTAGACCAACAATAGACATCACTATTTACAATAACGCTCTCTACTTAGGACTGCCCTTGCATACCACCCGGAGGCTCCAACTGGTGCAGAATGCGGCCACGCAGGTAGTGATGGGAGCCTCCCGGTACTCCCATATTACGCCCCTCCTGCGCGACCTGCATTGGTTGCCGATTGTCCTCTGGGTGAGATTCAAGGTTCTTGTGTTAACATTCAAAGTCCTACATGGCATGGGTCCAGGGTATTTGCGAGAACGGCTCCCGTCAGCATCAAATACCAGCCGCCCTGTACGAGCACACAAACGGGGGCTCCTCGGGGTGCCATCAGCGACACAATGTCGTTTGGTGGTGACCCGGGGGAGGGCCTATTCTGTGGAGGCCCCCACTTTATGGAATCAGCTTCCGACGGAGCTCCGGCTGGTCCCCAATCTCCGCACCTTCCACCACGATTTAAAGACCTGGCTACTTGCGCAGTCTGGGCTGTGCTGACCTCCTGGGGGGGGGGGTTGATTGTGTTTTAACTTTGGGGTTTTAAATTTTTATTTGACTTGTACCTTGTTTAATTGGATTTTTAGGTAATTATTTATTGTTGTTTTTAGTTGTGAGCCACCCCGAGTCCTTTTGGAGAGGGGGCAGCATACAAGTCAAATTAAATAAATAAATAAATAAATAAATAAATAAATAAATAAATAAATAAATAAATATAAAAAATAGCACTGACACATTATAATACACTAATAGTGGATAAAAACATCCCTGTTAAGAAAATATATTTCCTCAAACAGTTTGGGTCACTCCCTGGTTTATATAAGTGGAGAGCCAATAAGTATGTGTGTAAATATCATTTTCCAAAGATGGTTTTAATCTCCAAAAATTGGCACAAATTGACAGCTATTAATTCTGTAATCAATTTTTTTCTTGTAGACACTGCAGTAACACAGAATTTTGCCACTGCACGCGTCATAGCCGGGTTTGAGTCCTGGAGGAGAAAGCCTACATAAAAATTGTCTGCCCTCCCTGGCAATCTCTCGAGTAAGGGGAGAATATACAATGACCTATAAACTCTGTATAACTCACAGTACAATAAAACATGCGAGATATCTTCAACTTCTCCTTTACCACATATACATATCCATTCTGCTATTGGTGTTTTCTCATACCTGCCCTGAAGGAATGCTGATGGGAGAATATTAAATCTGTCTCTGAAGAAAGCTATTATTTGTTCTGGGAAGATTAGATCATTTAGATACCTTGTCGATTCCCACAGTTCCTGTTTGATTCTGTCCCTGCTGTGGTGAGCCAACCTATTTAGTTCTTCTTGGAACTCCATGTCCTTCATTCTATTGATTACTACTTGCTTTGCTTGGTCAAAGTCTAGGGACATTAAGAAAATTGGTGAAAGCCCATAGGAGCCCAGCTTGTGGTCTATCACCTGTTTCCAGGGGGAGGGCTAGTTATCAAACAGTACCAGTGGGGTCAGTCCCTCTGGAAAGAAATGCATTTTTAGCCAATGAATTATCACCATCTTCCAGACTCTTACCTGAATTTGAGGCATGCCTGTCTCGATTCTTAACTGGGCATTTGGAGCTCCTTTGGGTGCAGCTAAGATGGCTCACAAGAATTTGGTTTGTATAGGTTCTAGCAAGTTTTTTTTTGCAAGGATTCCTGTTTGTGCCCCATATAGAATTTGTGCCCATGTTTTGGCCTCAAAAAGTTTTGAGGCCACAGGTACTAATTGCCCTCCACCTGTGTAAAAAAATGTTTAATTGCATTTGAGGACCTATAGGCTGCTTGCAATGTGTGATCCAGGTGTGCCTTCCATGTCCCTTGCGAGTGGAAAACCACCCCGAGGTATCTAAATGTCCTAACTTGTTCTAAACTATGTCCTTCTATTTTCCAGGAGTATTGTCTAGGTCTTTTAGAAAAAACTAAAACTTTTGATTTGTCAAAGTTAAGGACCAGCTTATTCTGTCTACAATATTCAACTCTTGCCATAATTGCTGTCTTCAGTCCTATGGGAGTCTGTGAAATTATAGCAGCATCTTTGGCATATAGGAGAATCGGAATTTTATGTTGGAGGAATTTTATGTAGGAGGATGTAAATCAGGGTTCTGTAAGAGATCGATCATGGGGTTAATATAGAAGTTAAAAAAGGAAGGGGACAGGATGCAACCTTGCCATACCCCTTTTTGTACCCTTACTGGACCGGTTAAAGTCCCTTGAGGATTACACCTCACTTTCAAGGTAGAATTAGCATACAATTTTTGTATGAAGAAAAGGAGGCATTTATTGATGGTAGTGCATTTTAATTTCTCCCAGAGGGTGTTCCTGGATATTGAATTGAAGGCCTGTTTAAAATCAAGGAAGGCCACGAAATGCGAGGATTTTTTTTTTATTCATGTATTTTTGAACCAGATGGTGAAGTACCAAAATATGATCCACCGTTGATCTTCCTTCTCTAAAACCAGCTTGCTCATCTTTGATTATCCCCCCGGAAATTAGCCAATCCTGAAGTTTATAGTTTAGGTGTTTGGCATACAATTTACTAATAACACTCAGAAGGCTAATAGGTCTATAATTGCCTGGATCATTTCTATTACCTTTTTTATAAATTGGTATGATAATTGCTACTCCCCAATCTCTTAGCATACGGCCCGTTTTATCTATAACAGAGATAAAACAGAGATGCCAAAAGTGGAGCCCACCAACTGGAATTCTTTTTGATTATTTCTGGCAGGGCATTATCAGCACCTGGTGCCTTATTAGCCTTGAGAGTTCCGGTCAACCGGGATATCTCTCCTGGTGTAACCGGGGGCCAGTAAGAAGTTTGGTCCAAACTAATTTGACTCTCCTTAGTTACATAGTCAGGCTCTGTATATAGCTCTCTAAAATATTCTTCCCAGGCATGAATCGGTACCTGATTAGATGGGGGTAGGGGGGATTTCCCCAATCCTCTAGTGATGTAACAGAAACAAAGGAAGATGGATGTTTTTCAACCTCTGCTATGTTTATAGCACCTCTCTTAATGACAATCAGACTGTGCCCATCTGCCCCTTTACATTAAAAAATAATAATAAAGGGATCTTAATTTTTAAAGAATGAAGAGCTGACAAATTGCAAAATGCAAGGATCATTTATATTTCCAAGAATTCCTTTAAGCCCAAGCATTCTAGATGGCAAGGGGCTTAATGAAGGGGGGAAGGGGAGCAGGTAATATTCCAATATATATAATTGGCATGGCTCCTTAGCAGTCATTTTGAACAAGAAGCCTATCCAGAAGTTATTTCCTAAGAGTAACCTCAACATGTTCTGAAAATTCTGAATGAGGCACTTTAGAAAAGTTAGCTTGTTTCACAAGGAAAGGTACTGACTTTGAATTCATTATATAGCTGTACTCTGGCAGCAAGCTCTATTTAATTGGAGTTGCTTTTCTACATGATTGAGCATGTTGAAGAAATTACTCACATGTAATTTCTAATCTAGCACATAGGAAACTACTATAAGAAAGAATAAGCATGGGATTGGTTACTGGACAGACGCATCCTAAATGAAATTGGGTTTACATGGAAATTAAGTCGGTTAGGTTTTATAGGAAACAAAGATGTATTTTCTTCTATTAGGATAACCTGGGCAACAATCTTTTTCCTTGTTCTTATCACTTTGTGTGTGCCTAAGAGAAGCTGATGCATATGTACAAGTTAGGCATTGAATAGAGAGAGATAAAGTACACAGATGCTGACTTTGTTCTCCTTTTAAAAGCATAAGGTAAAGCAGGGTTAGTCAAGATTAACAGATGAAGAATTGCTGTGGATTCATTCACATAAGTAGAATCTGGATTTGGGAGGCTGGGGGAAACCTAATCATTTTCCCTGTTGGATGTTGCGGTTGTTGCTTTATTCAACTATGTAAAGCCTTTTTTGCTGTCCATTGATTAGATACTAAAATTTAGTGATACAGTGGAGTGGGTTGTGATGGCCACAAATTGCCATCCTTTCTTCTCTGTAGACAGAAAAGTGGGGAGGTAACTGAAGAAATATTTTCATTCTTTAGAATTAAGAAATAGATTTTTGGAGACAAAAAGGAATTTGAGGTATAAAACCAAAGAGCAAGAAGTTTATTTTCAGACTGTGTGGATTTTTTTAAAAAAATCATATTTATATCCCGCCCTTCTCCAGAGACTCAGGGTGGCTTACAATTTTTTGGAGCACAACCCAATGCGCTCAGCAATAGCCTTCATTCCATTGTATATGCCTGCTTGTTACTTGGGCTTTTGGTCCCCCCCAAGAGGCATTTTTACAAAGTCAGCTTATTGCCCCCAACAATCTTGGGTCCTCAATTTACCTACCCCGAGAGGATAGAAGGCTGAGTCAACCTTGAGCCTGGTGGGATTTGAGCCTGCACTAATTGCAGGCAGCTGGAACTAAGTGCTAGGCATTTAACAGCCTGCACCACCAAGGCCCTTTGTAATACTGTACTGAGTAACTGAGTAATTAGTTTATTAAAGCTCTATTTAGTTAAAGATTTTGTAATGTCCTTCTTTCAACAAATCCACAATGAACATCTCCAAAACCTCTGGTGAAATTACTCATAAGATACTTGAATTTAATGAATTGCAAAATATTCTCAACACAACAAAAACGTATTGGAAATATAAATAAGGAAGTCATTCTTGATAATTTTTCTTCTTTTTATTCAAGATGAATATTTTGCAAACTCACTACACCTCAGGCACCTGTGCACTATAGGCACAGTCTATAATTTGTACGACACAGTGTACAATAAGTCAGGAATTACTTACACATTTCTTCTTCCAGATCTACTTTTCTCCAATATAACAAAATGAACTTCTTTGGTTAAAAGGTATTACTACTACAGAATCTGTGTCAAGTGTTACCTTAATTACTTACAAAGATTCTCTTCTATCCATGTACTTTTTCTTTTTCTAAGTAATTTATTTTACCATAAAGATTTTGATCTGAAAGTAGATCAAAGTTGAAATTATGTAGTTTATTCTCCAGATGCTCCTTCTACCCAACATGTCAAACAAGAAAGTATGCAATTTTTTCCTTAGCCTATATTCAGAAAAAAATATTGGTTTCGCTATACACTTACTTACTCATCATTTTTAAACGATTTTCATACAAGATAAAAGAAAGAAGTAGAAAAAGTTGATTAAAGGGTACTTAATCCTTTTGGTCCATAATTATTCTCAAATCAGATCAGATTCAGCTGTTAGTCTCTCTTCTCCAATCTCAGCTATGAAAATGGCAATGCCAGCTGTCTATAATAATTATCTGCAATCTGTATCCTACAGAAACAGATTATAAACATTAAGCCCTAAGAAGAAAGCAAGTACTACTTATATACCAAACATCTAAGTACAAAAGAGTTCAAATTACTGTCTAGTGCCTTTAAATTCTAGAAGGTCTACTCTCACTCCAGGGAGTGCCAGCTTGGAAAGGCAGCTATATCACTTTCTAGCTTGTGTTTTATTAAAACACTTTGCTCAAGATAGGTCTCTACACTTATGATGCTTTTTGTTTATACTTGGTGAAAGGCTCCAGCAAAAGTCCATAAAAGTAAAATAATTTTTAAGGCTGCTTGCTCTTGGCATTCAAGTTTAAAAAGCAATTATTCTTGTCAAACAGCAATTGTATCAGACTGCAGAAAATATGAAGACAAGAGGTTATCTCAGAACACATCCAGTAATTACAAAATGATCCTCAGCACACTAGATTTCAATGGATAATATTCTTGTATCCCCAAAATCTTTATAATATTTTAGTCTGCTTCTTTGAACTGTTTACAACAGATTCTGTACAAGAATTAGACACTCCAGAGGTTCTGAACTTACAGCTTCCAACATTCTCTAAAACATGGTTGATTGTGTAAGATGTTGGGAATTTGAATTCAGAAGTACCAAAGTTTTATAACTGTGATTTTTCAATGACTGCAGTGGTTTTCCAAATGTGAAGTAGATTGTTTTTTCCAGTCTACCTGAGCATTTTGTAAGGTCTCCACATTAGGAACATGCTGCTAGTGCTCAACCATAAAGTAATAGTCTTAACGAAAGCAGATATGTTTAATCTCTAACTCATTCAATACCACTAGAAACTCATCAACATGATTAGATGCTTGTCTGCCCAAACATAGTCCAAACACATCCAGGAATGAAGATATGTGACAGCTATCCTTATATCACTTCTAACAGGTATTATGCTGAGCAATATCTCAAGCATCAAACATCCTAGGGAACATCCCCAGTCTTCCATACAGAAGGATAGCCACAGCCATTGTTTTAGAAAATGCTCATTATTTCCTTTCAATAAGCCCTGGTAGAATCCCATGTTAATGGTATTTCCTGAAACGGACGTGCAACAGGACACATAATTGATCCTCTTTGACTTCCTGCTCTTGTACAAGATCTTGTTAATATCATAAGCAGTAATGTTAGCCCAATTTGAGTAGATTGTGAATATAAACAGAAGCAAGCATCTTAAAATGGTGAATTGTCTCAAAGATGAAGCAAAATTCAATGTTTTTTTCTTCTTCTTCTTCCGGGAGGAAAAAAGAGGCACTGGATTATGTTCATTGTGATGCAAACCTCCTTAGTGTACATTAGAACCTGCATATAAAAAAAATCCCCACAGCAAAAGCCTTCATTGAATTATCTCTGCTTGCCTAAAAGTGAAAAACAAAGACACTATGTAAACATGGTAAATTGTTTTAATAGAAAAAGGGATTTTGTTAACAATTGCTTTAGCTTGCATGCCTTTAAAATGAATCAGATTAAGCAGAGAACATAACATAAAATAATGCTGGCAAAATGATGGTTGGGCACACAATTAACTTTATTTTTTTTCTTTTATCAGAAAGATTCATGCTGCTATTGTTTGAACACACAGCAGCATCCAGCACCTGCCAACTACTTTGTAAATCCAAAGACGGAAAAATAAACATTTAGTACCACACAACACAAATGGCTCAATGTATTCAATATACAGTATTAAAGAATCCATGCAGTCAGAGAAAAACCTGAAATCTGTATATTGACAGAATTCAATATGCATAACTGAATAAGTAAAATGAATTAAGTAAAACTATGGCTTGTGACAAACAGGACACAAAAGAATGTTCACAAGGCTAGGATCAAAAGAACTATTTCTACGGAGTCTTCACCTTTTAAATTAGAACAATACATTCTGTGCCACAGCCTGCTTTTTTAGAGAAGGTTTGATTTCATGTGTTGGTTTTTCATGTGATATAACCAGAAAGTCTCTTTTGCAAGAATGCCTCTGACCATTACAAAAATGAAAAATGGAGGCAATATAATCCAGTGTTTTGTTTGTAACTATGCCTACTTTTCAATGGGAAAAAATATTAAAATAAGTTAGAAAGGTAAGGAGAATTGAGCAGGGGGGGAGCGAGAGGGCGACTTCACCAACTTGCCTTCTTGGACTGGATATGCTCACCATGGCAACTCTGTGAGAAAATCCCAAACATGCTTTCAAAATTCCTAATGTAGTCTTCAGCTTCATACATATCCCAAGTCCAGATACATGTACATATGCATTTTTGCATCATTTTTTACATTATGTGGAACAATCATACTTTCCTATTGACTTGTCAAGCAGACAGCTTAACCCAAAGAACTGGCTCCCATCTATTTCCTGTTTGACACCTCTGTTAAGTAGCTAATACGAAGCAACTAGCCTAAAGAGATGTAGTGCTGACAAATGTAGGGCTCTTCACTCTTTTCAGGAACCTATACTCCAGTCTAAAGCATAAGACCAATTTTATTCTTTAGCCTAATGTTTAACTCATTTCCTCTTCCTCAATAAATTAAATTTGAATAATCTGAATCATAAACTTACTTCAACCTAATCCACTTGCATATTATAAACTGCACCCAAAAACTTGTCTGAAGACTAAATATTGAATGAATGAAAGTCTCAGAACCAAAAACAGCACATTGAAGCATGAGCATGATGCCCACAAACTTGCAAATTCAAATGTAAAAGAGTATAGGAACAACAAATGGTAGGTTACCAACTCCATAATTCTAATCATGGTCTAATGAAGTATGAACATGTCAAAACTACAGGTAAGAGAAGAAGCAAAGTAAACCATATTTATTTCTCTAGTTTCTACACAACATGAATATTCTAAGTTGATCTGTCTCACACAGCAGTGACAGATTAACTTCTCTATCACCTGCATTTAAAGCTCCAATATCTCACAACATTAATTATAAGGGCTAAAGATGGAGAATATATCAACTTATTTGCATACAAAGGTTAAAGCCCAGTCTCCTTTGCAGGCAAACGAACTTTTTGTCCTACCCTTCTGCAACTTCTTTTTTGAAACAGCATTACTGTAAAAGTTGATTAAGAAGTTAGAAGATTGCCTCTTTGCGGTTGGGACATACATATTAATTTTAAAATCTCACCTGGTCCTATAATAGTGCATAAACTACAAGTTCCAGTCACCATTTTTATGGCTTTCAACAGAATTTGTACATTTTGTTCTAAGTTTGGCTGCAGTTCTACATACTGTACTCCTACAAGACATACTTGGTGGGCTGTCCCTGTAAGCCATCTTGATATTTCAGCTGCTGCAAGGAGAACGCTGGTACTCAAAGAACTAGCAACAAACCATAATGACCAGCCAATTAATGTTCACAAATCATGGTTATTTATTGTTTTATTTTATTAAAAGTATTTTATAGCACTTTTAATTTTAAAAAACTTTTAAGTTGTTTATAATCAAATGATGTGATTAAAAATCAAGGCAAAAAAGGAACAGAGTAAAAAAAAATCATCTAAAAATTATATATATATATATATATATATATATATATATGTACATACATACATGCATGCATGCTGTGTGTGTGTGTGTGTGTGTGTATACATATACATATACATATACATATATATATATTTGTTTTCGTAGATTTTCACAGGTAAAGGTATGTAGGTCTTGGTGTATTCGGGTCTTGTCCCGTGTAAGATTGAGAATATCTTGGCAATGTTTCGACGAAATCTCATCCGTCATCTTCAGGCTGGTGTCTTCAGCTTCGAACGAATATATATATATATATTATATATATATATACACATACATACATACACACACACACACACACATACATACATACATACATACATACATACATTGTTACTGATGGGAAGACCAACATAGAAAGATGTATTTGTAGAAACTAATATATATCAATATAGGAAGGAACCAGCATTATCACAGAAGGGAGATCATTCATACAGTAATTTTGTCTCAGAAAGAATGTCCTTGCCTTGATACCAACCAGCATTCTGCCAGTCACAGGATGGAGAGTTGGACCTCCCTTGAAGATTTAGGCAGCTGAAAAGCTGATGAAGTTAAGGTACTTTTGGGGGTTTGTTCCTTTATATCCCTCCTTTCATCCAGGAGCTGATGGAAGCATAGGAAGCTCTACCTTCTATTTTCCACACAAATCTGTGGATAAGTTGGACTTAGAGAAAATCCCCTAGAGAGTTTTCACAGCTGAGGACAAAGCAGAATTTGGGCTTCCCAACTCTTCATCTAACATTTAACCACTACACCACATTGGCTCTTCTATTTTAGTCTTACTTCTTTTTATATTAAATTGGCTTTGGCCTGCCAGGTTATATGATTCCAAGCGCATATTATTTACATGTATACATTTACAGATTTAACACACATTTAGAGACAATTACTCTCTCCGAAACATTTATTTACTTATTCACTGAGTTCAATTTTGGCACTGCTCAACTCTACAGCTACTCATACTTGTGCTACCAGGGGGGAAGACTGACTGATCTATGTGCTAGCTCAAATTGCTGGCCAAATGCTAATTTGTGGATTTTAGTTCTGTGTTTAACACAATTCTTCCACATAGACTAGTGTCTAAACTTCTGGACCTTGGCCTTTCTTATTCAATCTGTCTTTGGATTATGGATTTCCTGTCTGGCTGCTCACAGAGGACCAGATTAGGTAACCTCTTCAGCCCTTATTCTTAACACTGGTACACCACAGGGTTGTGTGTTGAGTCCCTTACTCTATACTCTTTATGTGCATGACTGCATTCCCACTCACGCTAGTAATACTATTGCTAAATTTGCAGATGATACAACAGTGGTGGGACTTATCTCCGGGGGGGATGAGTCTGCCTACCAAGATGAGGTGGACCGGTTGCTTTCGTGGTGTGGAGACAATAACTTGGTCCTCAACACCAATAAGACCAAGGAGCTTATAATGGATTATAGAAGGAACAGATCAGACATCCAGCCTTTGCTTATCAATGGAGACCGAGTGGAGCAAGTGGCCAGTTTTAAGTTTCTGGGTGTTACCCTAAAAGAGGACCTGACCTGGGGTGCCCACATTGCAGCCCTGATCAAAAAGGCCCAGCAGAGATTATACTACCTGAGACTTCTCAGAAAACAACAACTGAATGAAAAACTGCTGGTGACCTTCTACCGCTGCACCAGACAGCATTTTAACATACTGCACCTCTGTATGGTTTGCCAATTGCACAGTGGCAGATAGGAAAGCACTCCAAAGAGTTAATGTCATTGCCCAGAAGATCATTGGTTGCCCTCTCCCCTCTTTGGAAGAGCTTTATAGCTCCCGCTGCCTTTAGAAAGTTCAAAACATTCTCAAAGATCCATCTCATCCTGGGAACCCTTTTTTTGAACTATTACCATCTGGCAGACAGTACAGAATAATAAAAACAAGGACAAATAGGCTGAAAAACAGCTTCTATCCCAGGGCAGTAGCTCTTTTGAATTCTGCTGTATAGTGCAGTGTTGGTGTGGTGTCGGGGGTTTCCGGTTCAATGTGTGAAGGGTGAAGGATGTGTGTTTGTGTTTATTTTCATGGTGATGGTCATGATGTGCACTGAAGATGGTGTTTGATTTCATTGTATGTGGTGGAATGACAATAAAGCAAACTAAAACTAAACTAAAACTAATTCTAGAAGAGTAATGCAAGGTTCCTATGCACACATGCATAGCATGCTCTCTCTCTATAGATTTGCATTTACATATCCACACACACTTTAAACTGGATGTCAGCTTCAGCTAAATAATGCCTTAAGCCAGGAATTTGTTTTCCTTCAAGTAGAAGGCCTTTTCTACTTAGTAGTTGCAGACATCCTCCCAAAATGACAAAACATGAGTCAATCTTATTTCAATTTAGGCATGTGCTGGATGCACTCTTCTTTATCTTGGTATTCAGCATTTTATGGATGCATTGCTTTATTACTCATCACAAGTATCCACAAATATTAATATTTTAATATAGATTAATGTTTTGTTGCTTTATATCTTTACAATTATTTTAACAGCGTAGAATAGATTATAGGCAATCTGCAGCCTGTTTTCCCTATATATTCTCATACTAAAGTTTTTATCATTTCACTAAATGTATTATCTGGAGATGCACAGCATAACTGGAAGTATCAAAACGTTTCAACCAAAGCAAACATATAGAGGACTGTTCTCTGAAATGTAATTAATTCATGATGCTGCTCAGAGACAGAGGAATTAAATCTCCATCCATATGGAATGGCAGTCCAAATCCAACCCTTACCTCCACAGCTACTATGTCCGAAATTGTCAATATTTTTATTTTTTTTATGAAATTTATATGCCACTCATCTCACTATTGAAACTATAGTATAATATAGCAGTCAAAGCAATACTGGGGAGAACTAGGCCCAGTCCACAATTAGCCACAGATGCTGACTGATTTCAGAGCAATCTAATTCTGCCCTTACACAACTGTTTGGGGGAAAAATGTAGAAAAGACCATTAGGCATGCCACCTGAGTTCCTACATAAGATTTAGGAAATAAATATAACAAGGAAATAAAAGAAAAACCAATTTAGAATTTTTAAAACTTTTTCTATCTCATCTTGGCTGTACTGGCTATCACATCCTGTGGTGGTACAATACCAAAAATTAGCAATACATGGGTTGAAATGTTCTTCAACTAATTGGACTTTTTTTTTCCCCAGAAGAAATTCTAGGATTTTGAGGGGGGGGGGGCTCTTTGTGAAACTAGTTTATGATGTGAAAAGAGCAGAGAAGTATAATTGTATTAAATATATCCCTCCTCTGCCCAAGTAATATTTTCCTCACTACAATCCAGTTTTATCAACATTAATCATTATTTTGATTGTCCATTTCTATAACTTTTTCAAACCCTACAGCATTCTTTTAGGAACAGGGTAACTTAACCCATATATAGTATTGTATATATCACTGCACAGATATGTACACAAATAAACATATTCAGTTATAGCATTATGATTCCACTATTTTAATTTCTAGTCTTTTTTCTAATATTTCTCCATATTGCTGGATCATTTTTCATCCCAGAGATTATTGCTTTTAGTTAGTTTGGAACATAATCCTCAAACCTCTTCTATAGTAGTTATAGCCACTTTGTATAACTATCTTAGCAAATCTCACAGGGTTGTTGTGGCAAAAATGTGAAGAAGAAAGAGTAGGAAGTAAGTGTGCCATTTTGAGTTATTTATAAAAAAAGGCAGAATATAAATTAAATAAAAACTCTCACTGGTTACTTTGTGATACTGTCCCTCTTTCCTACCACTATATTTATTTCCATTTTCAATTTCATCTTTATTTTTTTCACATTTCTTCTAGGTTTAAATTGTGTTTCTCGGGGTCAGCACACTAGGCCTTACTTCATGCAAGCACACTCTTCGGGGAATCCTATACCCAGATTTTATCATAATTACAACAGATTACATAAAGCATCTCAAATTATTCCAGTTTCTGCCTTCTAAAACTAAGTGAGGGAAATATTTTTACTTCCAAAACTTTCATTAATCCGTATAGAAACACAAGTTTTATCGAACAAACAGGACTCAGATTTAAATAGCGTTTACAAGCCAACAAAGAAAAGCACTGTTGGTCCACTTTGGGGAAAAAGGGAAAGACTTGGTGAGCAGGTTATGCATTTAAAAGATCTTTTTACTGAGGGAATTTGGTTTGAAGTTTTCCTCCATCACCTTCACTGCCAAGTACAGTGGCAGTAATTCCCATTTACACATTAATATACTGTAACATCATCTTACCCTCAAAATGGCAAGGCTGAGTGAACAGATGCCGAGAGAATTTAAATAGCATTTAAGTAATGAAGCTCTAAAGCTATAGACTTTATGCAATAGTTTTATGCAGCCAATTCCTTTAAAAAGCATGCAACCTTATTTTATCACTTGCTGTTCCATCCAAGGACAATCTTGTTCAGTTATTTTTATTTTGGTTACAAAATATCTCAAATCACTTATGAATGGCAAATCCCAGTCTGTCTACAGGTTCTCCCAAGTGTTCAGTTATATGCATGAGTTTTTTATTTGATGTTTATTTGGTTAAAACTTATTTTATTGTATTTAATTGTTGTAAACCTTTCTGAAATCAGTTTATAGCAGAGACAAAAAAAGGAAGTTTTGTTTTCCTCAACAAGCACATAGACTTGCTAATAAAGGTTCACTAAGAGCTGCCCCTCTTCTAGGTATTTTTTAAAACGAAGCCATTATTTTATTAATACAGCTTTCATTTAACCCGAAGCAATGAACACATTTTGCATTCCCTACTTCTTTAGACAGGCACAGCACAAAATGCAACTCATGATACCTCCACCATGAGTGCAAAAGTCCAGCTAATGATACAATTTCTTCCCTTCTAATTAAATGTGGAAGGACACTTATTCACTCACATACCATTGATTTCAGCAGATGTAAAGAAAAAGGAGCCACACTCTTAAAGAGAGCTCCTTGTTGGACCTCACTGAGAATACTCTGGAGCAACTCTTAACTGGAAAAAAACAAGACCACTTGGTCACTCACACAGAGCTCAATAAGCAATCTCCGTCTCTATGAATTTCTCTATTGATTGCTTAATCCCTACACATCTGGAAATGAAATTGCCCGTATTCTCCAAACTAGTGCAGAAGAGCAAATCCAAATGAAATATCAGGCTTCCTGAAAACAGGTGATTTTTCTGCGCTTCTTCATCAGGGCAATTAAATGATGCAACCACACATAATACATACGTGAAACAAAAGCAGATGCTAATCAGCAAGGTGCAAGCCCATAGCAGTGACTCATATGGGGTTTTAGTAAGCCTTCTTCTGGGGAGCTGAAACACCTCTATGTTTTTGCACCAAGATAATGGATCACTTACTCACACCTGACACAAAGAAATAGCAGGAGCAATCACCCTGCCAGACAAGGTAAGAGAACTAACTACAACAAGGGATAAAATATACCGCTTCCTTTTATGTTACTGGAGTCTTTATTTTCTCTATAACAAACAACAAAACAATTTGAAGAATTATAAGCTTCCACTGAAGGTCAGCCATGAGGATATGACAACAATGCTGCAGTTTAGAACTGTTGTATTTTATTCATTTGTCGTATTTTTATACTGGTACGCTGTGCAAAATCATTTACGTCAGAACAGTATGTCAAGGTAACAAGAAAAGGTGGTAAATTATGCTCAGAAAACTTTATATTTAACAAAATTAAACATTTGGTTTTCCCCACAATCCAGATTGGCAAATGAAAACTGCATCCCACAGGGCTGAAGTCCTCATAATAAATGCCTTTAGAACTCAAGGAGGATGTGGGAAAAGGAATCAGTTCTGATTTTCTAACAAATATGCTGCAATGCAGAGAACTGGCTTACAACATATAGTTTCCTTTTGTCCTCTTAAAAGTTTGTTTGTATTTCAACTAGTTGCACTATAAAAATAATTGAAACCTACCTTGGTCCCTTTTTTTTAAGTCAGCGGTTTCCAAACATGAACTGATTTTCAGGTATGCCTAAGGCAGATAGCATAGGTGAAACAGGCATGAATTTCACTGTGAAATCAAGTTTAACATGTTTTATGGCACCAGTGCAGACAAGTCCCAAATCAGACCTATTCTACTACATTTCAGTTAAGGAGCTGCTCTTGTGCTAAAAGGTAGAAAATGGCTGCTGTAACACAAGCCTCTGAGTCACACAGAACTCCTTACTGGGAAATACGGAAAAGTAAACATTGTTACCCAGTGTAGTTTAAATAATAACAATACCGCATCTGCTCGAGATGGATAACTTTATGAGACCTGCCTCTTGCAGAAATTCACAGAAATGCATTTAAAACTTGAACTTACACAAAACTTTTCATTGTGGCCAAAATGGAAAAGTAATGTTTTTCAGGCCACACAGAAAACCTGTTTGCAAATGCAAATCCCGCTAGCCTATAGCAATACGGTTGGTCTAAACTTGATAAAAGAGCTTTGTTCCCTTTGCCCCGGGTTTCCACATTCAATATGGTACCCATTCTTAAGACCGCACGAAGTCAAAGCAGACAACTAAGCCCCTCGTCTAACTGTGGGAAGACCCTCCAAAGACGCCAGGTGAGCCTTTTTTTTCTTTTTTCTTTAGCAGCGCTGTCTCACAATAGCCAGAACTGCACCTGCTGGATCAATGTTATTCGCAGCAAAGCAACTTTTACCAAAGAAAGGAAGAAGAAGGTATCAAGGCGGAATCTGGATAAATCGTCCATCGGTTAAAAAGAAAAAGCAGGAGCCTTCCTGCATCCCAACGAACCTCTCCTTTCCCCCCGCCTCTCCAAACACGATCCCCGGGTCTATGGGAAAGCGGAGCCACATTTCCCCGCACCGACGACATTACCTGTCATTCCCTCCACCGGGATAGTCCCGAAACGGCTCCCGGTGCGAAGCCGGGGCCGCAGCGCTTCGCCAGCCCCGCAAAAGCAAGTAGCGTGCGCCCTCGGAGTCGCCGGCTGCCTCGCTCCGTCGCCGGCTGCTGCTCTCGCCACCTCGGGGGCTCGCGGGTTCCTGGCGGGGCGGAGCTTCCCACTCAGAGACTTGTTGCTACTGAGCGCAGGCAAAGCCGCCCCAAGCGGTGAAAAGGAGTGGCTGGGCAGGCCGCTCCTTTGACGACTCGCCCGCTTGGTCTCTGGCGTGTGAAAGAGCCCTCGCTTCTCCACGGGGAGCCGGCGTTCAGTGGAGGCTTCGTCTGAGAGGGAGCGAGCGACCTCCGGCGGATCCCGTCTGGTAGAGAGGGGGCACCAAACGCGGATCTGCTCCGCCGGGAACCGCCAGCGTCGAGGTCGAGCTAATTCTAAAGATTGGTTTTTTTTTAATTTATTTATTTATTTTGTCAATCGCTCACAAGATAATAAGTATAAGGATAAACATAGTTGTGAATGCATGAAATGAATACATATAAGAAAAATAAAAGAAACAATAGGACAGGGACGGTAGGCACATTGGTGCATTTATGCACGCCCCCTACAGACCTCTTAGGAAAGGGGTGAGGTCAATAGTGACAGTCTAAGGTTAAAGTTTTTGGGGATCGGGGAGGAAACCACAGAGTCAGGTAGAGTATTCCAAACATTGACCACTCTGTTGCTGAAGTCGTATTTCCTGCAATCAAGTTTGGTGCGGTTAACCTTGAGTTTGTATCTATTGTGTGCTCTTGTATTGTTATGGTTGAAACTGAAGTATTCATTGACCAGAAGGACATTGCAATGTATGATTTTATCTACTATACTTAGATCGGACCGAAGGTGGCATAGTTCTAGATTTTCTAGGTCTAGAATTTCAAGTCTGGTGGCATAAAGTATAAAGTAGAGGAGTGTAGAACTCTTCTTGTGAAATATTTCTGGACTTTCTCAACTGTGTTAATATCAGATACGTGATGTGGGTTCCAGACTGATGAGCTGTATTCAAGTATTGGTCTAGTAAATGTTTTGTATGCCCTATTTAGTAGTGTGATATTACCAGAGAAAAAGCTACGTAGGATTAGGTTAACAACTCTTAATGCCTTTTTGGCTATGTAGTTACAGTGGACTCTAGCACTTAGATCATTAGAGATGAGTATTCCAAGGTCCTTGACAGAGTTTGGATCATCAACAAGGTCTTGACTTTCAGCTTGTATTTTATTTTCTGATTTTTTTTGCCAATAAGTAAGACAGAGCATTTATTTGTTGAGATTTGAAGTTGCCATTTGTTTGACCATTCCGATACATACCGTGTTTCCCCAAAAATAAGACACTGTCTTATATTTTTTTTGGCTCCCAAAAACACACTAGGTCTTATTTTCAGGGTAGGTCTTATATATTTATGGTGCCAAATAGTGGGTGTGAGTGTGTGTGTGGGGGTGTTTCGCGGGTGCACGGTTGCTCCCTGAAAAGTCTTCCTGGAACTGGAGATTTACACTAGGTCTTATTTTCAGGGTAGGTCTTATATTAGGGCAGGTTTAGAAAATAGTGCTAGGTCTTTCTTTCGGGGTAGGTCTTATTTTCGGGGAAACACGGTAGTTGAGGTCTTTTTGAAGTGTAGCAGTATTGTCTGTGGTGTTGAATAGCTTTACATCAACAGCAAAGAGAACACAGTTACTCTTAATATGATCACAGAGGTCATTTATGCAGAGTGTGAAGAGAGTTGGTCCTAGAACGCTGCCTTAGGGGACACCACTGTTGACAGGTACAGAATTTGATAAGACGCTCCCAATTTTGACCATTTGCTGTCTGTTTGACAGGAATGCTTCTATCCAGTTATGCAGTTGTCCAGAGATACCATAAGATTTTAGTTTTAGGAGTAGTTTGTCATGTACCACTGAATCGAAGGCTTTACAGAAGTCTATGTAGATTGTGTCTATTGCTTTGCCCTGATCGAGTTGTGTAGTCCATATGTTTTTGCAGTGTAAGAGTTGTAGATTACAGGATAGTTTTTTTCTGAAACCATATTGTTTGTTAGAGAGAAGGTTGTTTGTGGTCGGAAAAAATGGGGAAAAGAGAATGGAGACATTTTTCCTAGGCCCTATTCAGACAGAGAAACCAGTATACAGAGCCTGATGCAGAAGGACTAGTTTACCTCAATGAGACTATTTCTCCATTATGTTAATCTAAAATATAGCTATTTTATGACTTGCGAGGGTTGTATGAATTCAGCTTGCTAGACTGATTCAGGCTACACTGGGCCTGAGGGCTAAAGTGTTATACTAAGCGTGTTATACTAACTTACAATGATTCATATTTCTCGTTCAAAAAATAAAAGGAATAAGTTAAAATGTAGAAATGTTACATAAGAAAAGAATTTTTAGTTTGAAATCCCCACTACCGTGGAGCTGCATTTGTTTTTTTTCCCCATTCCTGATTTAGTGAACAAAAGAGAACAAAATTAAAGGGTATCCTGGATGTAACAAGAGAAAATGGGAAGTCAAGTACTTTTATGCACGTGAGCATTAAGACTTAAAGTTGTGTTCCTCCTTCTCTCCCTCCCGATCTTGGTTCTACGTATAGAAATTATCTGTGTTGATAATTATGGCAATGAACAGTACCTTTTTTTAACTCTATTTTTTTAATGCACAAATTTTGATAGACTGATCAAAATTTTGATAGACTGATCAAAATTGCACAAGAATAAAGATACAAAAAGCAAAGTAGAGATAAAACAACTACTGAAAAATTAGTACACTAGTTGCAAGGACTCTAGGACAAGGTTCTGAATAAATTAGTCTTTTAACAGTAGTATTTAAAGCTTCTGCCACTAGGTAAAATTTGCTACACAACTACTATAGTTAATCTATTTTACAGAACTGCCATGGACCTATTACACAAAATGGAGGGAAAGGATATGCCAGGAAAGAATTTTAAAAAAAACTAACTTGGCTCCACATCTCCTAAATAGTCATTAACATGCTTTGGACAGAAAGATATACTTTAGGAAGTGTGAGAGAGAAAGTCACAGTGTTATATTATTATGCAGATAATAAATTTAAAGTATAAATACAGAAATTCCCAAAATGAAGTTAAATTCTCTGTAATAGTAGAAGATTATCCTGGGTGTTCTCTGAACTTGGTTGTTTTCTTGCATCTTAGTACTCAAGAATAAGTGTTCAAACAGAAGACTTAACACCTAAATAGTTTCTGGGTTGTTCTGTTGACTGAGGCAGATACTGCTGCCAAATAATTCCAAAGCAACATAACAGGCAAAAATAGTTCATTCTCAGGATTGCAAGACTAACACAGATTATATAGCATGCAAAATTTTCATGGTAAAGCTTTACTACCCCTCTGGTGTAATAATAACATAGATGAAACTTCTGTAACAAATAATATATTTTGGACAAAATACACTTTGAACCTCCTTCCAAACTTGTTTTTTTAGAATAATTTATGAAATAAAAGACTTATTAACCTTTTTACTATTAAAGCAAGTCACAAGAGGATGTTTAAAGATCTTCCTCATTATGAAAATGACTGCCTTGGGTGCTTCCCATTGATTTAGCAATTCTAATATTTCATTAGAGTTGCTAATGAAATAATATAAATTATACTTTAAAGGAGATTCAAGTTAAGCAAACCTAGCAATCTTGTGACACTCTAAACAATTCATTACATATATATTTCATACACAGAATAAGAGTTGGAAGGTACCTTGGAGGTATTCTACCCAGTTCGAAGCCCCTTATAGCTGTCAAAAATATTTTACTATTTTTTCCTTCACTTGATAGTCGTGCCGCTTCTTTTTCTTTTTTTTAAAAAAAGCTCGTTTTTATCTTAGTCCCGGGGTACCTTTGTTGATTTTACCCTCCAATACTCCTGATTTTTCTGCTGTCAACTTCTTTCTTTCCTCCTGCACAAATCTTAATCCAGTTGAGACCTTCTCTTCAAGGTGGCCATATTGACCACCGCTTCTTGTCGTCTTCGGAGGGAAAAGACCAGACTCAGAGGGGGGAGATGCGGCTTCCTTCACTCTGTCTGGCAGCTTTCCCTTTCTCCGCCGCCCCTACGAGGCAGCTTCAGCCCTGAGCCATGAGGATCGGGGCTCTCAGATGAAAGAGCCGGGCTACGGTCGCGCACGATCACAAACCGCCGCCCGTTAGCGAGAGGGCTCAACCTGGAAGTCCTCCCTTGGAGGTATTCTAGTCCAACCTCAAGCAGGAAACCCTACACCACTTCAGACACATGGTTATCCAATCTCTTCTTAAAAACCTCCAGTGTTGGAGCACACACAACTTCTGGAGGCAAATCGTTCCACTGATTGTTCTCCCTGTCAGAAAATTTCTCCTTAGTTCTAGATTGGTTCTGTCCTTGATTAATTTTCCATCCATTGCTTCTTGTTCTGCCTTCAGGTGCTTTGAAGAATAGGTTGACCGTGTCTTCTTTGTGGCAGCCCCTTAGATATTGGAACATTATTAAGATGTCACTCTAATCCTTCTTTTCATTAAACTATACGTACTTAAACCATAATATCTAAATCTTTATTCAGTGCAAAAGTTAAAATTAAAGCATCTCAAAACCATGGTTGTTTAACCACTGCTTAAGCAGATTTTGTGAAGGAAAGTTTAGCATCTCTCTCTGGGTAAACTGTTGAACCGATAGGATTTTTTTCTAAAATTAAAAAATTATCTGAACAATTGCCTGAAAGTAACAAAATGAAATGTAGCAGAAACATGTGCCGTGATCACTTATTAGGAAACAGAAATCAAATCAGAGGCACAGGCTGAGAGAATGGAATGGAACTGAATAGCAGACTTGGAAGGCAGCTTGAAGATCTTCTAGTCCAATCCTCTGCTCAGGCAGGAAGCCCTATACCAGGCCTATCAAACTGGTAGCCTGTGGGCTGGATGCGTCACACGCAGGCCACGCACACACTCCGATTCCGCAAAGGCAAAAAACATCGCGATCAGTCACAATACATCACATGACGCAATCGAGTTTGAAACCCATGCCCTATACCATTTCAGACAAGGGATACCTCCCTTGGTAATAATACTTGCACAAAATATCATGGAATAGTAGTATATTGCAAACTGAATATGAGTCAATAGTATATGTAGTTTCACAAAAGACAAATGCAATTTCTGGCTGCATCTATAGGAGCATAATTTCCAAATCAAAGGAAGTTGTTATCCCTTTTCTGCTTTGGTCAGATCTCACCTTGATTACTGTGCTCAGTTCTGAATATTATGGAAACATAGAAAACTGATGACAGAAAATGATCCATCAAACCTACCCTTGGAGAGTTTTTTTTTATTTTATACATTTTTGTCAGATGAAAGACATGTGTTTATCTGAAACATGTTTGTAAAATCATCCTTTTAAAAAGCTGTATCACCGTTTATAATGTGCCATTTGCAAATTTAATGAGCAGTCCTTCCACTTATTGGGTAAGGCATGACCAACTTGAATATAATAAACCTGATTTGAGCTTTGTGAGTCAAATCAAAATCTCTCCCCAATTTGATGAGGAATGCTGAGTACAACTGTAAGCATGTGAGATATCTTTTTATTGTCATGCCACTCAGTACAAATTAGAACATATAATGTAAATGTATGTTGCAACTAAAATTAATAATTTAAAACTTGGCCAAAGAGATATTTAAAAGAAATATCCCAAAGAGATATATTGCAATATTTGTGTGAAGGTCAATTTCATGTAAAACAATTAGTGAGCATAGCTAAATCACTGATATCAAAAACATTCTCAATGCTGTACATTGTTTACTGAGTTGGGCTGGAGTCAGATGGTGTCAAAATCAAATAAATAGATTAAATAATAAATACCGAGATTAAGAATGTTCTTGAAAGAGTGTTGAAGGATTTTTTTTAGCATAGAACTGAATTTTCAGAGCAATGAAGAAGTTAAGTGTAATCACCTGTGACCTTGAACAAGATTAGTTTTTTTCCCCCAGTAGGGATGTTAATTAAGTTCCTAGTCTCAGAAAAAAGTTCACAATATCATGTTCAGATTTCCCAAGAATTCTATTTCTTCCCTTGAATTAAGTGGCATTGAGCATGCAACTTGTTAGATCCTTGAACAGTTCAAATGTCTGCTCAAACTTTCATCTAAATTGAAGGGTGAGTTATTAAAACTTTCGTGGAGACTATATGCAATAGGAATCATTACCACAATATCTTCATTTGCTTCTCCGATGTTTTGAAAAACTATAATGGGTTGAGCTAAAACATAACTGTAAAAGACAGACCAGAAATAAAAGTTAAAATAAGCAAAAAAATAGTAAGAGAACACCTATCTGATCTTGATGAAAACAAATCACCAGGGCCTGATGGATTACATCCCAGAGTTTTAAAGGAGCTGGCAGAGGTCATCTCAGAACCACTGCACCATATCTTTCAAAAATCCTGGAGCACCAGGGAACTACCAGAGGACTGGAAAAGAGCTGATGTGGTTCTCATCTTCAAAAAAGGGGAAAAAAACAGACCCAGGAAACTATAGACCAATCAGCCTAACATCAATACCTGGGAAGATACTGAAAAAGATAATAAAAAAACAGATCTGCCAACATCTAGAAACAAGTAAAGTAATAACTAGCAGTCAGCATGGGTTTGTTAAGAACAGATCATGCCAAACCAATCTTGTTTCATTCTTCAACACAGTGACTAAATTAGTAAACCAGAAAAATACTGTGGACATAATATATTTAGATTTCAGCAAGGCATTCAACAAAGTAGACCACAACCTACTTCTTAGTAAGCTAGAAAAAAGTGGAATAGATAGCACCACCACTAGATGGACTCGCAACTGGCTGGCAAACCGTACTCAACGAGTAGTCCTTAAAGTCTACATGGAGGGAAGTAAGCAGTGGGGTGCCACAAGGTTCCGTCTTAGGCCCAGTAGGCTTCAGTATCTTCATTAACTACTTAGATGAGGGAATAGAAAGGGAACTTACCAAATTTGCAGGTGATACTAAGTTGGCAGGAATAGCTAACACCCAAGAAGATAGGCTCAAGATCCAGATGGATCTTGACAGACTAGAACACTGGGCCATATCTAACAAAATGAAATTCAATGTAGAGAAAAGTAAAGTCCTACACTTAGGCAAGAAAAACCAAAAGTACACATATAGACTGGGTGAAATCAGGCTCAACAGCAGTAACTGTGAGAGGGATCTTGGAGTCTTAGTGGACAACCAGCTAAATATGAGCCAGCAGTGTGCAGCAGCAGCCAAAAAAGCTAATGCAGTCCTAAATTGTATTAACAATTAAGAGCCTTGGTAGCTCAGGCTGTTAAATGCCTGCTCTTAAGATCCAGCTGCCTGTAATTATTGTAGGCTCGAATCCCACCAGGCTCAAGGTTGACTCAGCCTTCCATCCTCTCAGGGTAGGTAAATTGAGGACCCATGATTGTTGGGGGCAATTAGCTGACCTTGTAAAAATGCCGCTTAGTAATAAGCAGGCATATACAATGGAATGAAGGCTATTGCTGAGCACACTAGGTTGTATCCCAGAAATTGTAAGCCGCCCTGAGTCTTCGGAGAAGGGCGGCATATAAATGTAATTAAAAAAAAAAAAAGGGATACAATCAAGATCAAGGGAAGTACTAATGCCACTCTATAAAGCCTTAGTAAGACCACATCTAGAGTACTGCATCCAGTTTTGGTCACCACATTATAAAAAAGACGTTGAGACTCCAGAAAAAGTACAGAGAAGAGCAACCAGGATCATTAGGGGACTGGGGGCTAAAACATACAATGAACGGTTGCAGGAACTGGACTTGGCTAGTCTAGTAAAGAAAAGGACCCAGGGAGACATGATAGCGGCTTTCCAATATTTGGGAGGCTGCCACAGGGAGGAAGGGGTCAAGCTATTTTCTAAAGCACCCAGAGGCCAGACAAGGAATAATGGATGGAAACTGAACAAGGAGAGTTTTAACCTGGAAATAAGGAGAAACTTTCTGACAGTGAGAACAATCAACCAATGGAACAGCTTGCGCTCGGAAGTTGTGGGAGCGCCATCACTTGAGACTTTCAAGAAGAGATTGGACTGCCATTTGTCAGAAATGGTATAGGGTCTCCCGCTTGGGTGGGGGGTTGGACTAGATGACCTACAAGGTCCCTTCCAACTCTGATTATCTGTTATCTGTTATCTGAGAAACAATAAGAGAATTTGACCCTTTATTTCCATGTACTTCAAGTAGATTGTTTCTCCTTTACCACCTAAGACCTCTTTCATGTGGTTACAAGCTTCACCACCTTCAACCATAAGTGGCACTTTCACAGAACTCAGAAGTGCCCTATCTTCTCCTTTTTCCCTTATCCTCTGGTCCCTCCATTAGACAAATGGGGGAATATTAAAAATGTGCAACTTGTACATGATATTGTACTTTTATTGTTAATTTTAGCCCTAAAAGTTTTCAATTACTTTTTCAATTGAACTGTACAACTTATATTAATGGTGGAAAAATTCTGAAGTGCTTTATCTTAGTCTGACTTTCTACATCTCAAAATCCTAGCATTTTAACAAGAGTGTGTAGACTTTTTATATCTACTGTATAAGAAGATTGCTTTCAAGAAGATAACAGGGGAGGAGCAGGTCTTAAATTATACACCTTTTTGGATTAGTTGCGCCATTACATATATAACTTTAGCTTGTTAAAGGTATCATAAAGAAGGGTGAGGGAATAGATCTCACTCAAAATTAATTCAGTCCCCAGTCCTTCAATTAATAAAACACATTAATCAATTGCACTTAAACAAGTCAGTAGGAACACCACCAAAATCAAACAATAGGTGTCTGTTTAAAATACTGGTAGTGGTGGGCGGGACTATGCTAATAAATAAGACTATTGTAACTTTTGTGTGTGTGTCAGTTTCTAGTTTCAGAGTATTCAATGTCCTGTTTTTGTCAGGTGGACTCCCTCTCCGCCAACATTATTGTCTCATGCTGAAAGCAATAACCTTGTGAGTCATAACATTTGTTCAACAACTAAAAATATTTCAGAGAAATTTTCATAACTTCTCCTAACAGCTACTCAGAGCAAGAAAGCCTACAGGTAAATTACAAAACTTTATTTGCTTATTTCATTCTTAAGCTGAAGCACTGGACCAGCCAGCATTCCCAAAGACCCTGGAGGGATCTTATATTTCTTATCTTTCACTGAAACTGTGTGGGTTGTGTTTCATGACCATGTCTGTGTCACTATGCAATGCGGAGAGTGGGGCAGAAAAACACTAACCAATCTCCTGACATTTCTATTCATACCTTCACTGCAAGGGAACATTTTGGGAGAACATTGAATTAATTCAATATTCAATAAATTCAATGAAAATAAATATCATGAGGTCACTCTTGAGGCTGCAACAGGATAGAGTCAAACATGAACTCGTCTTAAAATGGAATTTATCACTGCAGTAGCTGTCATCAGGTTACTGGCAACAGAAAGCAACACTGCATACTTAGCTGTGAATATTCTATTACAGCAGAAAAAGTTACCTGCAAGGGTGTAAACTTCATTTTTCCTTTTTTCAAGTATGTTAACAAATAAGCAAGTTCCCTCAGACATGATTGTTCATTGAGCTGTATAAGATTTGGCCCTTTATCATGCTGAAATTATGGACTGACTGCTACATCTATATAAATATATCTCTGTGCTATTTGTGTGGATTGTGGGTTTTTTGTCAATTTAAAGTATAGCACATCTTAACCTGATTTGAGAATTACTAGGTCACAGCATACAGAATGGCTTAATCTGGATAACGAACTGGTTCTTAATAAATATTTTGGACAACAATTCCCATTAGTCAGAGGCATTATGACCAACACCCCTGGAAATGACCAGGTTGATGAAAGGTCTGCACTTTTAGAATTTTAGAAATTCAATTAACAGATACACAGCATTCTGACCTAGTAGTATTCTTATTTATTAATCAAATATTTCCAGCCCTACAGTTCTAAAGTTACTAATTTGAAGTGCAGTATAAGAATGGGTCCCCTCAAATCCTGCTGGCCTGTCTCATTATGGTGGTGTTATGTTCATGGAAAGGACGAACAAAGGATGCTAAGATAATATAATCCCCATCTCAGCAGGCACCAATATTGGGCAAGAATGATACAAAAAGATCTTTGAGGCAGATGATTACTTTAATGACAATGGCAAAACCATAATTTCATATTGCATGGGATACATCAATGGTAAACCATTCTGGTAAGACTTGTCTGATAATTGAATATGTAAATGATTTACAAGTTCTAGTATTAAAGTCAAGAAATACGTTTTAAAAAATGGGACCAATACTAAAAACAGGCCTTACTAATGATAACAAGAACAGTAACCATAGTTACTGAAGAGATAGCTTCTGTTTTTAAGAATCAATTATCAACAGCAAAAGAACCAGCAGTCAAGTAGTGCGCTGGTTCTTTTGAGTAGCAATGAAGGCCTTGGAAGATATTCACTGCTATGATATTTTGTGTCTAACAAAGATAATAATTATGCAGCTAATGGTTGTCCTGTTTATGGAAGGGAAAAGTTGTACTTTTAAGAAGCAAGATGAAAAAGCATATTGATGATTTTGAACTTTGACATCAGAGAAGACTCCTGAAAATACCATGCGTAGCCAAGAATACAAACAAATGGGTTATTCAACAAATCAACCCAGTTTTCATTTGAAGCACAAATGTCCAGGATCGAATTATCATTATACAAGGACATAGCTTTCTTGAGAAGTATATAAAGCTGAGAAAGGTGGAAGGAAAGAAAAAAAAACCCATGATGACCAGCAGCAATATGGATGGACTCAATTATAGTAGCAATTAGTGCGCCATTGGAAGACTTGAAGGACTAGGCTGGAAACATGATCATTAAGAGACTGCTTGATGACACATAGTCTATTAGTAGTAGTTTAAGCTTAAGTGTGCATTCTTGGCAATTAGAAATAATAATCAGACAATCCCACACTGTCCAAGAATAATTTGCTACTTGGATTAGATTCCTAAATAATCCTAATTGTTGGCTGATAACATGCTCTTATTCATACTATGTGAAGGAGAAAATATACTATTTTGCCAACTGTTATTTATTTTCATCTGCTGAGATATCAACAGAAAGTACATGTTTATAATAAATTCTTAGAATTTAAAATTTTTAAAGATTCAGCATAAGCATCCTTAGATACTACACATATACAGAATATTTTTATAGAAAAAAATTGTTGAAAGTTGGCACAGAAACATCTCCAAAGGCTTGGTTTTCCCAAATGAAAGCAGATTAAATACAAATGATCCCATGAGAGATACATGTTCTGGCATTTATTTCTACTTTAGTGGCTGACAATTGTAATGATTAGAAAAATATTTGAATAATCTGAAACGAAAAGCCTGATGAATTTGCATAAATAAAAGGGTTAAAATAAAACAGCATTTGAATTTAAAAATCCACCCTGACTGCATTAAAATATTTCAGAAGATGTGTCACTCTCCAATCAAAAGTAATGTTTACTTTTGGGTGCAAATAAGAGCTAAATGCAGATTCCACTGGTGAAAATTCTCAGCACAGTTCCAGTGTTTTTTATAGCTCAACTGTTTTGTTCACATCCATGGAACTGGATTTTTTTCTTGTCATGGTAGCAAACAGTGCATCCATCATTCCCAAAACTTCTAGCAATTCCTCTTGATAATCAATCTCTTTCTCTACAAGATTTTGAAGTTTCAGAAACTGCTTATCAATAACTGAAGATTGTCCAATCACAGGCATATATATATCTGGAAAAGAAAAATACAGATTAATGGAATTAGTGTACTTAATGAGGATAAAGACATAGTAAGAATCCCCAACTGCCTTTTTTCTAGAACAATTTTAAGCAAGATATGAATAAGAAACTAATTTGGCAGCCAGAGTCTTGTCACTACAGAAAAGGATGGATTAAGTGATGTCTGTAATTCCTTGCCGCTTCACTAACTGAAAATAAATAGCTAAAAAACACCAGCACCAGTTTGAGAGACAAGGCAACAAGAGATACAAAATTATCCATGAGCCTTCTTGAGCCACCACCACCTCCATCTTGGATCCTACAAAGTCAAGATGCCCTCAAGTTCAGGGGTGTCAAACTCAAGGCCCGCTGGTTGGATCTGACTTGCAGGGTACTTAGAACTGGAACCTCCTTATATGCAAGCATTCTATTTCCCATTGAATTATAGCTACCTCTATGCTTATTTGTGGATTGTATTCTTTCATGAACAACAAAATGCATGCAGTTTTGAAATATCTGGGTAAATGTCAACTTTATTCATGTTATTTGACATATGAACGTACCTATAATGAGTTCTGCAACATTTATCAGTACAGGAGCATATCTTGCATCAGTCACATTTCTGCAAATGTAATTAATAGCCAGGTGTTAAACTTCTTATCATACCCATTTTTTTCACTTTTAATGACCTACTGGAGAAAGAAAGGAAACTCGGCTCTTCCTTATCAGGAAATAACTTCCAAATTACATGATTAGGAGCTTGTTTCCACCTAGCACCAGTCCCCTGGAACTAACCTCCCCCCAAATTATAGCCTGGGGTCAAGATGTTACCCATGAAGTTGATTTAAGTATTAATTCTTCATGCAGAATAATGCTTAGCTGATTTGTAATAATTGTTAAATGTTATGGGCCACTTGGGCTGAGACTCTGTATTTTAACTGTGATTTTAAATCAGACTGTAGTGCATTATTGGATTAAGTTCTTTCACATTCTGATATTTCTTCATCCCCTTTGATTCAATAGAACTCATCCAAACTTTAAAAAAGGAATTTGAAAACCCCACCATTGTAAAATTAGAATATCCCAGGCAATTTATTCCAATTTGGATTATTATGTAGTTGCCTTTGACAACTAACCTTATTAAGAAAGAAAGGAGGACACTGAGCTGCTTTTCATCCCGCCCAGCAAGTGCGTTTTTCAGGGTTCCTCTGCGGTTTAATTCTTGCATGACAGCAACTGTAACTTCAGGTGGATTATTTTTTTTAGGGCCCTAGAAGTAGAAAGTATTCAAGAACACATTTTTACAATAAAATGTCCTCAGACATTTCAACATAAAGAAAAATGAGTTAATTCAGAATGTAACAGTTTATATTTAAAAGCCATTCAGAACAGCTTGTTGCAATCTTGTCCAATTGCTGGACCAAGGACACATCTGTTAAGGGTATTGATTGCAAGGAGCTGTTCAAGGATCATTAATGAAACACTTCTTTTGTTTTCCAAACCAACATAATTTAATTTACAGTTATTTCTAGGTCAAGGTAATCTTATATGTTGCTTTCTTATATGAATAAATTATATTTTAAAAATGGCCCATTCCACTCTCACATTTAATGATGAAAAGCAGGTAACGACATATAAAAAGTGTACTAAAATCTTTTAGTTCCACTTTTCCTTAAAAAATACTTACATATTGATAAAAGAACCTGAAGTGGGGAGAGATTCCAGGTCAGTGGCAAAGTATATATCCGGGATGGTGAACCTATGGCACGCGTGCCACAGGTGGCACGCAGAGCCATTTGTGCCGGCATGTGAGCTGCAGGCAAATTTACCTCACTGCACATGTGCGTACCTCACAGCTGATTTTCGGCCGGTTTGAGGCCTTTTTCGGCCTCCCAAAGGCTTGAGGAAGGCTTCTGCAGGCTTCTACAAGCTTTATAGGCCGAAATCTAGCCCTGTTTCATCACTTCTGGTTTTTTCAGAAAAACAGGAAGTGATGAAACAGGGCTAGATTTCAGCCTACAAAGCTTGTAGAAGCCTGCAGATGCCTTCCTCAAGCCTTTGGGAGGCCGAAAAAGGCCTCAAACGGGCCAAAAATCAGCTGTGAGGTGCAGTGCAGGTAAGGGGGTGGGGGGGATTGTGTGCGCATGCGTAGGGGACGTGGGGGGCACGCATTGCTTTCTGGGTGCTGGCACGCGAGTGCGAGCGTGCAAGCGCACACATTTTTTGGCATAGGAGCCCCACTGGTATATATGATTTGCACACAATAGTACATAATTCAAAATCTGGCTTCTCCAAGAAGAAAAGGCACCAATATGAAATCCTACAGAGCGCTTGCCAACCTGAGTTGGGGAAACCACTTAACTGCCTGGCTCCAACCAAATCTAATCTGGCACACATGGCCTCAAGTAAGTCTCAGTTCTTTCCTCATACAACCTTCTCCCTTCTGGCATTATTGTGTGATTTGCCTTCAAACACAGCTCTCTGTTAGCCATTCATCACTGTTCTCAGGAAGGAAACACATGAGGTGAGAACTATGTCCACCTTTTACCACTTTGTCTCCTCCTGCAAACAAAAGCCAGCCATGCAGTGAAAGGTGGGGAAAGATGCTCTCTACCAAAGGCCTTTGTCCAGGCAAGAGATGGAAAGCAATGGCCCTCAACTCCTTTCATAGGCAGAAGAGTGCTGTCTATGAAGGTCCTTTGGGAGGGAGAACTTAACCTGTTATCTTTCAATTTGCTACAGCAGTGAAGAACTCAATCCAGTCCACAGGCCAGACTCAGTTTTCCACCCACAATTTGGATTAAAGGTTGCTCTGCCTGAAGATAGAAATTTTCAGGAAATATTAATGGCAGAGGGAAGAGCTTTTATTTTCCTTTGGAGGATATAAACCAAATCTGAAAACCTGAAACGCTTTTAGCAGCATCTTTTACTAATCTAAAACCACTTTGCTACTTTAGGAATTAAAGTGTAAACAGCAATAAGAGAATGTTTGTGAACCTTGGGACTACCTATCTCTTCTGTAATCCTGAAATACTGCAACTTACAATGTTATCAGAGCTTTGTAAAATTCTATTAAAATATAAAGAGATTCTAGTTAAACAAGCAATACTCAAAATGACATCATGTCTTTGTTTTCCTAATCCTTTATACTTCTTCACGTAAAATCTACAGAGGATTTCTCCAATACCATTTAACATTACATTTGGTATTCCACACTAGTATCACAGTCCACTAGTACTGTGCACTAATACACAGTACCACTAGTGCACTGTAGTACCAATGTCACTGCATATATAGCAGAAGGCTTATATTTATGAAAATATTGACCAGATCCACTGCGGTGTATTTAAAAATAAAGCAGATGGTTCAAGTAACATTATCTTACCTGAAGTACTGCATCCAGAGCCTTGGAAACCTGGAAAGTTCGCAGAAATTTGTCATATTTCTTTAAATAGTTCTTCACAGGCTTGCTGACAAATAAATCTTCCTAATGACAGGAAAAGAGTCAGAGAACAGTCAACAACGTAAGTGGTAAGAAATTCCTGTTTTAGCTTCATTTTCTTCTTGTCTTAATTAATCTCCCCCTCTGCCAAATGGAATCTCTAACAGATATAGTTTGTTCTTGCAAGGTTCTTCCATTGACAAAAGGGGGTACTGATTTCTGGGTTCTCACCTGACTAGGTAATTTTAGGCAGTTATCTTAAACAATATCACCTTCTGGACTATTTCCCCAAACTCCCTGCACAGACCATACAAAAACGTGGAAATGTTCTTCTGTATCTGTATGCAATGGCAGAGCTCATTGGAGGAAGCCAAGAGAAAAGGTGTCTTCGGTGACCATAAGTACACTTCGAACTTCCTGGTATGAACCCCACCACAAGGTTTTCAATATTTCAAATAATCATGCTTTTGTGTCATTTTATATTTTAATTCTTCACTGATTTAAACTGTCATTTATGCAGTGCAAGACCAGGCACGATACTTATTATATAAATAAAACAGATTCTTTTACATGATAAAAAAGATCCAATTAACTCAGTGAGAGATGGTCTCAGTAGACATCAGACTGTTCTAAGGCTTTCCAAACTTTGTTCACTTCACTTTGAATATAGTACAACTTGATTACTTCAATCACCAAGTTTGCCACCTGCCCACATCTGTATTTTAAATGCTTAATATTTTAATGCTTAACATTTTAAATGTTTAGTATCCAGTTAACCAGTAGCATCTTTGTTTATTTTTCTTTTTAATTGGCTATCCCACATCAGCTTTTCCAACCTGATCCCCAATTAACTCTTGTTAATATGCAGTGAAATATAGCCCAATTTTACCCCTCACATCTTAACTTCTTTATGCTATTCACTAACAAAAAAATAAGGCTTTCTCTGAGCGCTTTTTTCTGCATACCTGCTTTGGTAGATAATTTTTTCCTTTCACAAAGGTTCGGTATGCAGGCCTTCTCCGACGCAAAACCTCTTTTACTCCTTCATGCTTCCGATGTTTAACATTCAATATGCCATTTGTCATGCCTACAACCAAAGCTTCATCTTCAGGCTATAAAGGAAAACAAAGTTGGTTTAATCGATATATTAAGTTTAGTTATATTAATTTTATGAAAATACTGCCTCACTTTTTATTAATTAACTCCTAATATTAGAGGCATTCTACAATGTCAGACTGAAAGATTTTAATCAAATAAAACTATATTAAATTACCAGGCTTGAGGTTAAGCCCAATCAAGTTTTTTAGCCCGACTATTCTAACCATATATTAAGTATTCCATTGTGGCTTATACCTTGGTAAATTTCTTTTATTTGCTTTGTTCAGTTATTCATGTATGTACTTAAATTGAAGTCAATTCAAGGTAGCTAACTTCTCAAACAATCTCAAAAATGCAAGGAATTCCTTATCTTTGGCCCTATAGTTTATTTAATAAACAGTGAGGCAACACTCCTGATAGAACCCTTTTCTAAAATTCATCATGTCTTTCTGTATCTGTGCTGCAACAAACTAATGTAGTTAAAGACTTTACATTCATGTTTCCTAACTAATATCCTCCAATTATGCTAGACTACATTCCCAAACTTCCAGCAGCTAGAATACTGACTTTATTATCCAGAAATAAAAAAAGTTACAATCCAATACATTTTGAGGCATCAGGTTGAGGAAGATTAGTAGGGTCAGGATATCAATGGAATCCAGATTGTAGGTTTTGTGTTGAAATGATTTGGGGGGGGGGGGTTTCAGTACTTTTAGCTTGTGTCTTTTACTGTTATGTTACCTTATAAGCATTTTTTTGCTCCTACTTGTTTATTAGCAGGCCAGATATGTTATTTATTTGGGCAGCTATGTAAATTTGAAGAATATAGTTGAAAAGCATAGCATATGCACAACTGCCTTCTTTAACGGGATCTATTTTTATAAATGTCTTTGTATCCAGCGATATTCAAAAACTTAGACTGATAAGCATTTTTACTGACAAAATCTGAATGCCTACAAAATAAAAGAATAGCAGGGCTCACTGCATTATGTTAAAACAAAAAGCAAGCCAAACACATTTGGCCTAGAACAATACACAGACACAAATGACTATTATCTGTTTACCCACCAGATTATACTACTTACTGCTAATGCAAGACTGAGAATTGATGCTTCATAGTTAAAACTGTGCACTACTTTGTAGGAAGTTGTACTGTAAATCTTCACGTGCCTAAAAAAAGAAAATATCCATACCATAGTCAGCCCTTTGCTGAAATTTTGTCAATACAGGTAGTCCTTGACTTACAACCATTTGTTTAATGACCGTTTGAAGTTACAATGACATTGATAAAAGTGACTTATGTCCATTTTTCACATTTTTCACATTCACATTGGAGCTGCCCCATGGCACATGATCAAATCTGGCCGCTTGGCAACTGGCATGCATTCATGGTGGTTGCAGTGTCCTAGGGTCATGTGATCACCATTTCTAAACTTCTGACAAGCAAAGTCAGAAGCCAGATTCACTTAACAACTGGGTTACCAACTTAACAACTGCAGTGATTCACTTAACATCTGTGACAAGTAAGGTTGTAAAAACGGGGCAAAACTCAACTGTTGCTTAGCAATAGAAATTTTGGGCTCAGTTGTGGTTGTAAGTCAAGGGCCACCTGTATTTAATAAAATAAAGTACACAATGTAGCTGATAGTGTATTATTTGATATCCTTAACTGAGGGGTTACTTTTCCTACTGCTTCAGCAGGCAAGACCAATTTTTTTTTCTTTGAAAGATTGAAAACACCTGAAACAACAATTCCCAAAGTCCCCACTCTTCCCAGTCAAACACTGAAGAATATATCCAGGCTCTTTACACATCATGCCATGACAACATCAGCCCTTCAGGAATTTGAATGCAAAATAATTTCAAAAGTTACCTCAAGTTATCAAAGTGATCCCTATATTACTGATTTATGCAGTTGCCATACAAACATCTTTGTGTATGGTTGCAACTCTGTGTACCCCTTCCTGTGAATGAGTTTCTTTGTTCATATATATGACTAAAATGGTCATATTTCCTGTCCAGCTAATGAAAACACAGCGATCTATTGCTGGCACCAAAATCACATTATTAGACCTCTAGCCCTGATTCTGAGATTCAGTAAGCTTGCAAGTTTCACCTTTGTCTTCAGAAAATGGAAGAAATGCACTCAATACTTTGGGAATGCCACTAAGCTATATGTCCACTTTTCAATTTTTAACTGAATATGCATTCATTGCACACAACCATTAAAAGCTTGATAGAAAATGCTGAAAAATACAAACCGATCTAGGGAGCCTGAGAGAAGCCTTTGACCAGAGCTACTCAAACACAAACAGGTTACAGTTTTATGGTGATTTCTCAAGGACACTAATAGCTGGCCTCCTTTAAGAATATCCCAGATTTTAATGTAGCGACCACCTGCAAAGTTTTTAAAAATAGTATTTTATACATACGTTTTGGAAGGCAATATTGATAATTTACTTCTCTTCCCAGTCTATTAATTACCCCCTTTTTAAAAACAAAATAGCTTTTAATAGATTGAGCACTTTCACTTGGAGTGCAGCAAAAGAAACTAGACTGTAACCTAGAAAAGGCTTGCAAATCCCAGCGTGCATTAAGCAACTGCAGGTTGCAGTTACAGGGACTTCTTATCTGCCCCAGCCCATGCTTGTGTAATGAAAACAACAACAACTGAGAAACACAGTTTTTGCATATGGAAATAAAAACAGGATGTTTTGTTTAAAATAAAGATAGTAAAGAGAGATAGAAAAAAAAGCTTCTGATTGAAAGAAATACCTGCTGTCACAAGAAGACCTTCAGAAGGAAACAGATTAACACTCTCAACTGGCTGCCCATGTTCTATCTTCATAATGCTTTTGTCTGTCCGTGTATCATATACTTTCACTGTATGGTCGTAGGAACCTAGAATGTATCCCAGAAGAAAAGATTTAGTGCGTCACAACACATGAAGGAACAGCACATGTGCTTTTCTTCAGATCTAAAACACTAACTTTGTTAGTGCTTTAAAACAAAGGAACGGGGTTTGTTGGCTTTTTAGGTGGCAGCTTGTCCTACTTATCTCGATTAAGCTTGTTGTAGTTTAGGTGCCTGTATCTAACTGCCCAATTTGGAAAACTGACAAACTGATTATAAGTAATCCTTGATTTACGACAATTAAGCTCAAAATTTCTGTTGCTAAATGAGGCATTGAATTGCACCTCATTTTATGACTTTTTGCCTGTTGTTAAATGAATCACTGCAGTTGTTAAGTGAATCATGTGGTAGTTAAGTGAATTTGGCTTCCCTCATTGACTTTGCTTGTCAAAAGCTGGCTGGGAAGGTTACAAATGGTCATCACATGATCCTGGGGCAATACAACCATCATAAATAATCCAAGTCGCCAAGCACCTGAATTTTGATCACGTGACCATGGGGATGCTGCAACAGTTGTGTGAAAACCATTTACGGGTCACTTTTATCAGTGCTTTTGTAACTAGTCACTAAATGAATGATTCTAAGTCAAAAACCACCTGTACTGGCTGTCTTACAATGTCTAATGTCTTACAAACATTGAAAACAACAAAACAAACTCAACAACAACCAAGTTTTTTTTTAAATTACATTTATATGCCGCCCTTCTCCAAAGACTCAGGGCGGCTTACAATTTTTGGGATACAACTCAGTATGCTCAGCAATAGCCTTCATTCCATTGTATATGCCTGCTTGTTACTAAGCGGCATTTTTACAAAGTCAGCTTATTGCCCCCAACAAACTTGGGTCCTCAAGTTACCTACCCCGAGAGGATGGAAGGCTGAGTCAATCTTGAGCCTGGTGGGATTCGAGCCTACAGTAATTGTAGGCAGCTGGAACTTAAGTGCTAGGCATTTAACAGCCTGAGCCACCAAGGCTTTATGTTTTCAACATAAAGTGTCTTATAATCTAAGGTCAAATGTGCCATCTAAGGATTTCATGTTCTGATTCCAATATGTCTGCAGAATTTTTGAATTAACCAACCTACCATTATAATTAAGTCATTCTTACCCCCAAAAAAATGAAATAGCAAGCTGAATCAGGAAAATCAACATATTTGAATATAATTAAGAAATTTATAACTAGGAAAATATTAACGGTAATGAAAACATCACTCAGGAAGGTAAGGTTAATCACAAACCTGTTACAAAAAGATCTGCATTCAGTTTACTAGTACAGCCACATCTTACATAATCTGTGTGTTCTTTGTAGCATGCTATTTCAGATGAGGTTGAAACATCCCAGACCCGTGTCGTGTAATCATCTGCTCCAGACATTATTCGGTACTTATCAGACAGAAATCCTACAACATGTACTGCTCTATAAATCACAACAACAAAAAACAATAAATATAAAGCAATTCCAATTTTTGCTGTGGTCAATACATCACCTTCAAAGCATGAAACACTGTGTATTCTACTATTTCAGAGTACTGATTAGCATAGTTTTCTGAATTATGTGAAGATTATCTGAGATACTTAAAGCCTGGATCTGAAATCATCTCTATCGTTTAAAAAAATTAACACAAGACTTGAGAACAATATATTAAAGATCCAAGAAAATAATCTCTATAAATAGGTGGAAGCTGTCCATCTAATTCACAAATAAATTGGCTGGGTTCACTCATCAAGGTAACAATAATGATCCAGTTATTCTGGGTTAAGCATGATGTGCTAAACAGAATATTATATGCAGCTTATAGGCCAGAGTTAGTTCAGATTTGAGCACCCTATAAGATCTGCAAATAAAAAACTAAACTTTAATTATCAAATTAAATATATTCAACAATTCATATTTTAAAATTCTGTACTATTCATAAAAAGAGACAAACTGTAGCCACATTTTTAAAACATACTATTTCTGAAAACACTGCTTGGATCAATAGTCAAATGTTTCCAGATTGTTAATATTTTCAGTAACATTAATTAAAACCAAAATAAATAATCAGGTTTTCTGTCACAATTAAACAAAGTCAGATCTAATGCAGCAAAAGTGAATAATGTGAAAAATATATGCCAAAAGACTACATTTTACATATACATACATGAAACATTTTTAAAACAATGCACTGTGACTAATGACATTAATAGAGACAGATAAAACAATAGATAAAACAATGGTATCATACTTGTAAATATTATATTTGCAAAATAATTAACATATTTGTTGATTAGCTGAGAAAACAGATGCTTCAAATATGTTTTCTCACATCTGAAATTGCAATTACTCCCAAGTACAATTGTAGACTGAAACAATTAGGCAATGAATCAAGTTCAGTCATGTTCCCATACTTACTTGGAGTGGCCTTCAAATTGTCTTAATGGTGCTCTCCCACCAATGTCAAAGATCCGAACGCTGCCCTCTTCACTGCCAGCAACAAACAGCTGCCCATCCTCTCGATAGGTAGCACAATAAGCTACATCTTTGAAGCGAGAAAATGTTTTGATTGGCTCTTGTGAATATCGCCCATATATGTGAATCTAAAACAACATATAATACACAAATTTTCATTCAGAATGACACTGGAAAAAGCCAAAAGCTTTGTTGTTTATGGTCTCAGTTATTGCAAGAATCATTATCCATGTGCCCTACACCAAAGTCAATAACCATAACCTTCTGACCCTCATTGCACAGATATTGGTGTGGCCAATGTGAAATGGCCAAAAAGTAACTCTGCTTTGTAGTGTCTACACTATGGGATTATAAAAGCCCTTTCCATACAACAGAACTGAATTTCCTATGCATGGTTTTGTCTGCTTCAGCAAATGGACATATTTATTCTACTGCAGTAAAAATAGGATGGTACTGCAAGTGAATTTGCAGAAATACACTATACCTATAATATAAAATAGAATTAGAGTGTGCAAAAATGTAGATATTTTAAAGCAAAAATTTAACTTAAATCTTACCCTTGATGAGGCTGTAACAGCATAATTATATGGAGGAACTGGAGAAAAGTCTATTTTATTCACTGCACCAAATTCCTTTATCTGAATGGGAGTCTGAACAAAGATAGCACAACATTAAACATTATTATCCTTTTTAAGGCAAAGTTATTAGAAAACTATTTACTATCTAAAGCAGGACTATAACTCACACTCTCCTGATTTCTAGCCTGGTGCCTTAACCACTAGACCAAACTGGCTCTCAAAAATTAACATTAACATATTTTGCATAATTGCCGTAGTTTTGTAAAATGAAGGTTAAATTACCATAACTTCAACTATCTCACCCAGACTGTAATACAACCAAGTTGTCTGGCACTTATGGGGGATGTTTGGATGAAATCTGATCCATTGATTCTAAAGTTAGCTAAACTGAGGATTCATTAAATCAAGGTTCACTCATGAATGAAAGAGTGCAGAAGTGATATAGAAATTTTGCATTTTTCTTTTTTCACTTAAAAAATCAAATCAGGTAACGCTAAAAGTCTGTAGAGATTCTCAGTCTTCCTGGTTATAGTTGTCCCAAAGGTGCTTTTTCAAGAGGCAACCATTCCATTCCCCACTATCTTGTCAGAGCTAAAGAAGCTTCTTGGATAAGAAGCGAAACGTCTTCAAAAGGAAAAAAAGAAAGTCCAGTTGCCTCCTGAAAAAGCACCTTTGGGACAAATCAGGTAGTATTTACAAAGAATTGACTACATCAGTTTCAGTTCCTATAATTAACTACAGTATGTGTTATTACCTTATAATTCTTCCAATACAAAGTATCCTTTGTAATTTTTTCTCCAAGCTTTGGAAATGTCTGAACTATTACAGGCTTGTAATTTGCCATTGTTTCTTAAATGAAATTTCTCCAGGAGCAGAAAGCAATCTTCTATCTGTAAACTTCATAGGGCTAGGATTTTCTAAATGCAACCTTTTAAAATAAGAAGCAAACAGGTTGTTTAAAATAGAAAAACAAGTAAAGAGACAATTCTCCAATCTTTTATCTAAAATATGAATGTGCAAAATAAATCTTAGAACTCAAATTACTGTTGGGGACTAACCTGTTTCATTCATTTTGAAATGGGAGGTGGTAACATTCTACAATAATCTACACTATATTGGTTACATAATCTAAAATAAGTATTCTATTTCTAAGAAGATATTGGGATAACTATCTGAAATGAGATAGGATTTCCTGCTTGAACAGGGAGTTAGATCACAAGAATTCTAGGGTACATTTCAATTCTGTTATCCTATTACAGTTTTCCATTCAGGTTTTTTTTAATCTGAAGATTTATATTTTTCCTTAGAAACAATAGTTACAAGCTCTGAAGAGGGATTAAGTAAAAGTCTCAATGTCAACAATCACATACATAGTAAATTGCAAATGATAATTTACAGCTGGTATATTCAGAGTTCATAAACTGTGTTTATGACCATACAGGTTTTATGCTCAATTAGTAAATATTAATAAATAATAAAGGGGGTATGCATAAGCACACCAGTGTGCCATCCCTGTCTTACTGTCTCCATTTATCTGTATTTACTTCTTTTGTTTTTGTTTATGTTCATACTTATACTTATCTTGTACATGTTTGACAAACAAATAAAAAAAATAAAATAAAATTCTGGCCACCCCCCTTTTCCATTTTAAAAGAAATCAGATTGGTAACAGATAGCATGGGCACTTTTTTCTTATTGCTGTTACCTTTATTACTCATTGATAGCAGGAATGCCAGTGGACAACTGCCCCAAGGAACTTTATTCAGAAGCAACATTGCCCCAAATACAAATGATTGCAAACATGGAAAAACGCTGTTTTCAGAATTCACTTGAAGGCTTTCCAGGACAACCTGCACAACAATGCAGGCAAACAAGGAAGCGTTAATCTAATGTAATGCTCCTGCGGCATTTTCTGGAAGGGAGACGACAAGGTGGGGAAAGTAGCGTCTGTTCCTGGTCTGTCTTCCTTGCCACTGAAACGCTACTGTCTACCTATATTAAGCGAGAAGAGGAAGAATAGAGGCCGAAAATGCAAGAGTTAGGCGGGGGGAGGTCTTTCGCATCTCTGCGAGTGCCCCCTACAATCAGACCGCGGTTACCTGGTCCTCCGGTTCCTCACTCTCACGCTGCCTCCGAGGGAGCCGCCATCGCAGCGCAAGTGTAGCGGCTCAGAACTACGTCATCACACCGCGCCACCTCTCTAACTTCGGCGGCGGTCTGGCAGAGGGCGACTGTTTTTCTCATTCGCAGCCGTTTACGCGCTCCTTTCCGCTTCTTTTTTTCATTCTTCTGCCAGAAGGGAGCAGAATAAGCCGGAGGGAAACGGCTTTGCGATTCCTCCCTGTCCTCGACAATTGTTTGGTGTTTTTTTTTGTAAAGGGTTACGTTGCTTTAAATTTTCTCCATTCTTAATCCAGAGCGTCTTCCTTGTCTTGGGCTGAGCTTCTCCTGAGCAAACCTCCAAGACAGGGGTCTCCAACCTTGGCAACTTTAAGACTTGTAGACTTCAACTCCCAGAGTTCCTCAGTATTGCCCTCTCGTGGCCTTCTGAATGCTTGCAATCCAGCTGAGGGGGTAGTAACCGTAGCAGCAGAGCCGGCCCCGGTTTTTGAGTCTCCTGTTGTGCTTCGACGGAAGTGACGTCATGGAACGGAATCACAACAGCCGCGGCTGGGCGCTGCAGCGCGGAGAACGAAGCGAGACAATGGAGTTGAAGGATGCCGAGGTGGGAGACGAAGGGTTCGGCGACCTGTGGAAGTGAAGCCGGAGAGGTGGCGGGAACAGACGCATCCGCTCCATAGAGGAACCTCTAGTGGCGAAGTTTAGATCGGAGAGAGAGACCCGGGTCGGCTTAAGTAAGCCGGGTCTGCGAAGGTGAGGTTGTTGGTCCTTCTGCTGGATGCCGGTTCTGCAGGTGAGGAGAGCTCACTGGCATCTTATTTAGGGCATTTAAATTGGTTGCCATTGTCGCATTTATGCGGCAACAAACAATAACTTAGCGGTGTCCAATGGAAAGAAATACAGGCAGTCCTCAATTTACGACCACAATTGAGCCCCACATGTATGTTGCTAAGTGATAAATTTTCTAATTTGCCCCGTTTTACACCTTTTCTTGCCACATTTGTTAAGTGAATTACTGCAGTTCTTCAATTAATAACATGGTTCTTAAGTAAATCTGGTTCCCCATTGGCTTCGCTTGTCGGAAGGTCACAAAAGGGGATCACATGACTCCAGGACACTGCAACCATCATAAATGTGAGTCAGCTGTCAAGCATCTGAATGTAAATCATCTGACCATGGCGATGCTGCAAAGGTCAAAAGTGTGGAAAATGGTCATAAGTCACTTTTTATCAGTGCCGTTGTAACTTTGAATGATCACTAAAATGAAGTGTTGTAAGTCGAGGACTACCTGTATGGTTTTGTGTTGCAATTCATAGGGAGCCTTCCTGAAAAAAGGAAAATACTATGAGATGAGGACCCAGATTGTTGTGGACAATAAGCTGACCCTGTAAACATCTCAGGGAAGGCTGTGAAGTACTGGGAAGCAGTATATAAGTACTGTTGCTATTATGAAATGTGATGTTTCATGTATGTTCGATAAGCTGTCTTTGTTTACATGTTTTCCCCCCAAAAGAACTTAATGGAATGGAATGGTTTTAAAAGTGGAATTTAAATATAGTTTTTTATCCAAAATAAATGTCATGTTCAGGATGCATTAGCCCTGCCTATAGTGAAACCAGCAACGAAACTGGCAAAGATAAGTCCCCAAAGTACTCTGCCATGGATGTTTAATATGTAGCTCTATGTGAGATCATCAGTCGCTGTTTATGAAAAGAATTTTTCTCAATTTTTAAAACTTCTATCAGGAGCCGATACCCTTGTAACATAATAAAAATTTGATTTGAGTAGAGTCCAGTATAGAAATTTTACAGGCTATCTTGGGATTTTCCGTATATACAGAAGATGGAGAATATTCTACACTATTCAGAATTAATTAATTTATAGTGGTGACTGCTATTTTTTGCACAGTAAACAATCAGTGTTCAATGTTCTAATTTACTGATATTTTGTTTCCAGCTATAGATTATTAGAAATCTCAAACACTAATACTGAAAAAAAGAATACATCAAATACTTTGAGAAACAGATTACATAATTGAAATTCAGACCATGGAGTCTTCAACCAATCTAGATGCTGATACCCAGCTAATTGTGGAAGATTGTGCTGGCACCTTTAGCTTGTCTCATATGCCAGATATTAAAGTTGAACATCACCTTGAGTCCAGTGTGGAGGAAGGACCACCTCAGAGTGTTACCATGGGAATGAAATTCATCTTGCCCAATAGGTTTGATATGAATGTATGTTCTCGATTTGTCAAGTCCTTGAATGAAGAGGATAGCAAAAATATTCAAGATCAAGTGAACTCTGACCTTGAAGTGGCTTCAGTATTATTTAAAGGTCAGTTTTTCAAAAAAATTTCAATAATGCTATCAAGGGAAATGAGTATATGGGTGTAGTTGAACAGTGTATTTTTTTTATAAAGAATGGACTTAAATTTGGTTTGACGTTCCATCTTGTCTGACTCAACATTGTTTCTGTTTTCATTGCTTTTATTTATTATTTATTGTACATTATTTTTATAAATGACTCAAGGCGGCAAGTATATCTAATATTCTTTCCTTCTATTTTCCACTTTTGTGGAAAATTTGTCATTTTTCTGCCATTCTTATATGTAAAGTGACCTGAACTTTCCACGTTTATGGATTGACTTAATATTTATTTATTTATTTATTTAATTGGACTTGTATGCCGCCCCTTCTCCGCAAGGACTCAGGGCGGCTCACAATAAAAACACCACAACAATAAATATATAAAAAACAATTAAATCTGACAAGCCCAATCGATAAAACAGTTAAAAATACATTAAACCCCCCCCCCCAGGAGGTCAGTCCAGCCCAGCCTGTTCAAACAGCCAGGTCTTCAGACCGCGGCAGAAGGAGCAAAGATCAGGGGCCAAACGGAGCTCCAAAGGGAGTTGATTCCACAAGGCGGGGGCCGCAACAGAGTAGGCCCTCCCCCAAGGCACCGCCAGCCGACATTGTCTAGCCGATGGCACCCCGAGGAGTCCCCATCTGTGCGCACGCACAGGGCGATTGGTATTTGATGTTGGCAGGAGATTCTCCCGCAAGTACCCCAGACCCAAATCATAAAGGACTTTGAATGTTAATACCAACATCTTTAATCTCACCCGGAGGGCAACCGGCAACCAATGCAGCTCGTGCAGGAGGGGTGTAACATGGGAGTATCGGGGAGCTCCCATCACAACCCGCGCAGCTGCATTCTGTACCAGCTGAAACCTCCGGATGGTATGCAAGGGCAGTCCTAGATAGAGAGCATTGCAGTAGTCAAGTCGGGACGTCACAAGTGATCGTGCGAAGGGCATCTCGGTCCAGATATGGGCGCAGCTGGCGAATCAGTCGGACCTGGGCAAAAGCCCCCCTGGTCACAGCCCTCACCTGCTCCTCCAACTAAGCCGTGAATCCAGGAGGACTCCCAGGTTCCGAGCCCTGTCCACAGGGGGCAACACCTCTCCCCCTATGACCAAAGATGGAATCGATTGACTGGGCCGAGATGCCTGTACGCACACCCACTCAGTCTTGGCCAGATTGAGCTGTAGTCCGTTCCTGCCCATCCAGATCCGTACCGCATCCAGACATTGGGTCATTACAGAGAGGGCATCACTGATTTGGTTTGGGGTGGAGATATACAACTGGGTATCATCAGCGTACTGGTGATACCTCACCCCAAAGCCACGGATGATCTCACCCAGCGGCTTCATATAGATGTTGAACTGGAGGGGAGAGAGGACCGACCCCTGAGGAACCCCACAAGTGAGTGCCCTCGGGGCCGACCTCTGCCCTCCTGCCAACACCGATTGGAACGCCCCGAGAGGTAGGAGGAGAACCACTGCAAAACAGTACCCCCCCGAGGCACCGCAATAAGATACCATGGTCGATGGTATCGAAGGCCGCTGAGAGATCTAATAGGACTAGGACAGAGGAAAATCCCCTGTCCCGTGCCCTCCAGAGATCATCCATCAGTGCGACCAATGCCGTCTCCGTGCTGAACCCGGGCCAGAAGCCCGACTGATACGGATCTAGATAGTCTGCTTCCTCCAGGAAAAGCAGAAACTGCTGAGCCACCACACTCTCGACATTTAGTCTCAGATATATAAACAATAATTTAGGAATAAAAATACACTTTCTATTTTCTATTATGATTGGGTCAGTCCAATCCAAGCTACTAAATAGAGTAATATTTATTTCATATGGCTGCCCATCTCACTCTGGGCGGGGAAATAATATTTAAATAATAATTAAAATAATGCAAACATTAAAATATATGGCAACCGAGAATAAAGCATCTATGGTATTATAATGACTATATTAACTACAAAACAGGTCCTTGCATATACTTGTGTTCCCAGTCATATTGGTCATACCTCATCCCAAACTGTCAGATGACCTCACCCAGCAGTTTCATGTAGATTATAAACAAGAGGGGAGAAAGAACGAAGCCCTGAAACATAGCACAAGTAGGGACTAAGGATTGGATTTCTCCCCTCTTAGCACCAATTGAAACAGACCTCTGAGAAAGGAAAGGAACCAACACAGCACAATGCACTTACCCCCAATTCCCTAGTGTAGTGGCAGTGGGATGGAGCTAGGATGACTCCATCCCACTGGCACTACAGGCCATTAAAGAGTGTAATCAATGCCATCTTTTTCCTATACCATGAGCAGAATCCTGATTAAATATTTCTTTCAGTCAGATAATTAGATTATCATTACAAGCTAGGATTCAAAAATATTTTAGCGGGTTATGTTCAGGCATATTATGAAGTTTGCCTACATAATCTCATTTGCCTTAAGCTGCCTGAGTCTATGGTTTATTTAGCATTTTACATGTTGTCATTCTAACTATGCAAATGTTGAACTGAGGATAAGCTCTGGTGTTATCTGAATAATGCATGAAACAACCACATTGCTTCGTATAATATATGACATTCTGACAGTAGCTTTTTTTTACCTAGCTGAATGCAACATCCACACTTCTCCTTCTCCTGGGATTCAAGTGAGACACGTCTATACTCCATCAACTACTAAGCATTTTTCACCTATCAAGCAATCAACTACTTTAACTAACAAGCACAGAGGAAATGAAGTTTCTACAACACCTTTGCTTGTAAACTGTACGTGTTTCTCTGTAGAAAGAATAAGTTTGAGAACAGTCCCAGAAATACATATTGATACAGAAGTCCTCAGGAGCCTTCAAGCTGCTTTGGTTGCTTTGTACCACAGACCCAGAGAAGTGCTTTACCGATTGAAGATAATATATATAAACCTTTAAATTAAAACATCTTAAGGGCCTTGGTGGTGCAGGCTGTTAATAGCCTAGCACTTAGCTCCAGCTGCCTGTAATTATTGCAGGCTCGAATCCCACCAGGCTCAAGGTTGACTCAGCCTTCCATCCTCTCGGGGTAGGTAAATTGAGGACCCAAGATTGTTGGGGGCAATAAGCTGACTTTGTAAAAATGCTGCTTAGTAATAAGCAGGCATATACAATGGAAGGAAGGCTATTGCTGAGCGCATTGGGTTGTATCCCAAAAATTGTAAGCCGCCCTGAGTCTCCGGAGAAGGGCGGGATATAAATATGAATAAAAATAAATAAATAAACCAAAAGACTAAGTAGCCCAAGGAAGAAAAACAGAAGTCCCACAGCATACAATGTAAGGACTGTAATAGCCATTATATAGGACAAGTAAGTAGAAGACTAGCGGAGGATGTTCATTGCTGCCATCTAGCAATAAAAACTTAATCTCACAATGCATGAACAGACTCAACCTAGTTTCAACTGAGAAACTGTATCCTAAACCAAAATAAATCCAAAATCACTAGGGAATTCATTTAAGTTGGCACTCAGACAAATTAGCCATCAATAGACACATATAGGTAGTCCTAAATTTACAACCAGTTGCTTAGTGATCATTTGAAGTTATGATGGACCTATCGTGGGGCTGTTTATGACCTGGATTCAAAATTCCAACTGACACAGCAGTTGTGACAAAATTGAGGCACTTGGTAACATGGCTGGATTTATGGCCATTTGCAGCTCCCCACAGTCACATGACTACATTTTATGATCGTTTTGTCAAAAATCACATCCATAAGGAACCATTGCTTTACTTAACTGCAGCAAAAAGGCTGTAAAATCAGGTCGGTCATGTAACTGACCCATATTAAAATTGCCACGATTTATGACTATGATGGGTAGGCTCTATTACAGTCATAAATTGAGATTATCTGTAAAGATAAATCACATTTACCTACCACCCAAAAGAGAAAATAAAAAGCCAAGAAGGAAACAAAAAGACCAGAATACATCCTGTTCAGTAGTCAACATTCAATAAATAGGGATTAATTCCACACAAGCGAAAAACAATACTGTAATTAATAAACTACAGTACCAGAAAGAAAACCACCTCTCCATCAATACTGGCAGGGCAAGGTACTGTATATAAATGGAGCAAATCCCACCCCCACAAGCATTGATGCTATGTAGTTGGATAATATCTGCAAGTAAACAACCAAACTTCGCATCAAGAATTCCACACAAGTACTTTACTCAGGAAAGATGTATTGTAAAACTTGTACAGCCATGTTGCTTTATAGCAATGAAAGATACAGCCATATTGCTTTGTAACTGAAATATTATTAAAGTGAAGCTCCTCACTTTCTTAATATATGTCCTACCAGTATCTAACCCCTGTGGTTGGCTTCATATACCAAACCAATGTGAGAATTGGTGGGTTTGGTTATAGTTCAATGTGTGAACCTAAGTGATATAGTATAATAAATGTAGTTAAAGACAAACCATATCTTAGTACAATTTGTAGTATAAACCTAATTTATGTGTCTGTGGATTCCTGGTTATCCACCGAATTTGGTTATTTACTGAATTGTTAATATAATTTTCTGCTCTTTCCTTTGCAGCTCTGTCTGTTCACCAGCTGGCAGCTCAGGGAGAAATGTTATATTTAGCTACACGTATAGAACAAGGTAAGAATTTATCTCTGGGTTTTTCTGGGGATTTTGGCAGAGATAATATGGTGCTAGGTGGGGTCTGTACCAGGGCTCTTTTTTAAAATAAAGTTTCCATTTCTTCCTTGCATCCATTCTTTTTCTCCAGCTGCTTTGAAATAAGTTCAAATCATTTTAGTTCCATTAATCATGTCAAATCATTTTATATCAGCATTGATACAAATACTGATATATATACTTACAACTATGTACCAGTGTTGCAGAAAGAAAAGATTTAAAAGCAGTAGATAGGCTTGCATTATGGGACTTCTACATTTTTTTCATTGGGAAAATATATTTATTAGCAAACCTTTTCTTATAGTACTATGAAATTATTATTCAAGGTATCCTTAATTTTGGTGAATCATATGACATGAGCAAGGGAACATGTTCTTTAATAAAGGAGTTTTACTTATATTGTACAAGCTGCTTATGTCATTGTTCATTTCTGACAGGATGTCCTGTGACATTGCTTAAATTGCAGTGTTGTCACAGATAATTTTTTTCTTACCTCTGAGATCAATCTGTGTACCTTTTTGATGATTATTTGATGAATGTGAACAACTAATAATGAGTGTTTTAGAGTGTTTATATTTTTAATTTCAGCTAGAAATTCTTAGGATTTTTTTTTGTAATAGAGAACTGCTGGAGGAATATATAAGAAAAGATTTTATCAGATTAAAACATAATTTATTTATACTAAAAAGAAAGAATAACAGAAAAAAAGCTGTTTTAACATGTCAGACTGATTATGTAGCTCAGACATGATTGAACCTCGAGCCAAACGGAGATGGAAAGCATATTTTGCAGCCCCTAAAGTACTATGAGTGGGATGCAAGTTTTGGTAGCAGTTGGGTAATTCAAGGGCAGAATAAGTGGAAAGAGAGTTCACCTGTATGTTTTGTTGAACAGAAAATGTTATCAATCATATGGATGAAGAAGGCTTTACTCCTCTAATGTGGGCTGCAGCTCATGGGCAAATCGCAGTAGTAGAATTTCTACTCCAAAATGTAAGTGAAATTGTATTGTATTTATATATGCCTAGTGATGCTATAAGCAGATGTTTCTTTCCATCTGAATGTAAATTGTTAAAGAAGTTGTATCAGTACAAAGAAAATATAAAAACTGAGAAATGAGTATGCAAGTGTTATGAATGTAGCCTGCATGGCAGATTTAGATTCACAAGCCATATCCCTGTGAGTGAAAATGGTTTCTTTGTCTAGTACAGAGCAGGTCTTTTTAACTTGTCCTGCTTTTTCTGAAATCAGAAAGGAGTTTATACAGATAGGCTGGATGTAAAAAGCATTTCTATCTTCCTCAGCAGCCTATGATGAATTTTTGGATCTTTAAGCAACTAGAGAAGTGCAGAAAATTTAACAAGAGGACCATTTGGTTCAGAAAACTTCTGGTTGCTATAAAAATACGTAAAACATATAACTAGGAATTTGAATTAGGGATTAAAAAAATTGTATTTCTTTATCTCTTGGTACAAATTATATAATTGGATGTTTAATTTCCGTGTTCCTCCATATTTCAGGCTATACACATGAAGATGGATTTTTTTCTTTTAAAATTTTCTGGTGATCTCTAATATTTTGAACCATCTCCTTGTGGTCTGTAATATTTTGGGCAGAGGATTCTTAATTTGTAGGAATCCATTGCTATCTTGTTATCTTTCCAGAATGGTAGATTTTCTTTTGGATTTCTTTTGGATGAAATAATTTGCAAGCTGCTTGTTATCATGACCAGAGCTGTTCTTACCACAATAGATGGTGGCAACAGAAGTATCAAACTGCTGCCCCAAAACAGATGGTGGGATAATAGTATATAGACTCAGAACACATCTGGGGAACAAGGTTTAGGACTGTTGGCCTTTTGGGGGCATCAATCTCTTTAAGGCATGTAAGTAACATCAGTAGAGCTCAAAGTGTTTTGATCTGCAGTTATAAATGGTACTGCATTAGTCTCCTATTAAGTATTTTTCCATTTATAGAAATAATTTCATATCCAGATCATTAATTGTCCATTTCTCTATTTCTGTATGTCCCATGTCTAATACTTTCATAGGAGCAATAAATAACCTTTTTCCCAGAATCATATTAAATGATAGATTCATCAGTACTTAAACTATTATTTTGCATTCCTGTTCTAAAAGAGGGATAGTGGAAAATACAATGAGTGAAGATATGTGATTATTCTTTAGGAATGTAAAGGTTATTGTAAAAAAACTGACTGAAGGGTCAGATTTAAGAAGCAATTACTTTAAATTGCAACAGAGGAAGAGTTACGCATAAGAAGAAAGAGTGGCTCGTTCAAGCAAATTGTTCCTTGGCTGTTTGGAGATGTTGCATTCATTTTAAAGAAGCAAATGGCTATATGTTATAATGAGTTTGATCCTTGGACTTAGGAGATCCTTTGATTGATCCATGAGTTCTACACATGAATGATCTTGATAATGAAACCAATGCTGCTTTTCCTGACAGGGTGCAGACCCACAAATCTTGGGGAAAGGACGAGAGAGTGCACTTTCACTAGCATGTAGCAAAGGATATACAGACATTGTCAAGATGCTACTGGATTGTGGAGTTGATGTAAATGAATATGACTGGGTAAGTTTCTCAATGGGAGTGCAAGTGCCATATCTATCTATCTATCATCCATCAATCTATCATCTATCTATCTATCTATCTATATATCTATCTATCTATCTATTAATAGAGCGAGGCTTGGGTACATATCACAGCACTTGATATTCCCCCAGCATAAAGGGTGAGTGAATGTCTGCTTTAGAATTTTTTTTTGATACTCTTCCTTTTGTGAATAGTTGATATGGTAAATTGGATTGTATAAACATATTCAACTTTATTTTCCTTGACTGTATAATTCTGTGTTTTGGCTGTTCGTACCAATCAAAATGGCTAAGATAATTTTCAAGGGAGTTAAGTTCATCAAGTTAAGCTTGACACAGATACAAGATAAAGGTCTGTCATTTTAACATATTATTCTACAACTTTCCTATAAAGTTTTCGATCTTGTCCATCCCTCTTTTCTGCTTCTTCCTCTTTTTTTCTCTAGCTTTCCCAATTAACCTTGGGAAAGAATACCTACCAGGTCTTATTTTTCTGCAATTTCTGCTCTCTGTCATCTTACAAAACTATTAGAATACCAGAATGGCAACTTCTCTGACCTGGTTTAATTCCTGAACACTTTCTTGTTATTTTTCCAGGATCTGAGGACAGCTATGGCTTGTAGTTCCTTTCCACATTCCATGTAGCCATGATACCTGAATGCTTCCTGTAGTATTCTGGTCATCAGGCTGAGTTGTAATTAGTGGGTGCAAGCTAAAGTCTAGCTCACAAAAGAAAATCCACCTCTCTTTCTCTTGCTTTGATAAGGAAAAGATGAATTGCGACCATATAATATACTTTGCTGATAAATAAATTGAAATTTTGGGACAAATGGTTTTATCATTGAGCTGTACAAAGGAAATTTAAATTTTTTCTCTCCTCAGAATGGTGGTACACCCTTGCTCTATGCTGTTCATGGGAATCATGTGAAATGTGTCAAAATACTCTTAGGTAATTATTGTTAATACCAATTAAACTTATAGTGCCCAAACTGTGTGCTGTGGCAGTGAATTCAGAGGTAGTGTGGGGTATTTTGTTAAATAAATGGAACGGTCAGTGTATTCACTGGAGCACCCTAAGGGCATTGTGAAGTAAGAGTTCAGGAACTTCTTAGATTAAACAATGAGATTTAACATTCGTGTACATATTTCTAAATGTCATTTTGTTTTAAATTAAAAGAACATGGTGCTGATCCAACTGTAGAAACTGATTCTGGATATAATTCTATGGATCTCGCTGTAGCCTTGGGCCATCGTAGTGGTGAGTATTCAAGTGCTGTTTAACATGCTATTGCTGTCCTTTTTACTGTCAGCTGGTTAGTTTAACCACTTAATAGGTTTTGTTATGCATATTTGAATTGGCATTTTAGAACCATGGCCTGTTAAATCAGAAGTCCAAGTGTTTCTTGATGCTTCTTTAAAGAACAGCATTCTTTACTCTTTACATAGCTAAGCAAAGATAAATATTATGTGTATCAATTCCCTTTTAATGTCAAGATAAAAATATTCCTGTTATAAATTGCTGTTTGTAAAGTGTGTGTGTGTATATAATGACAATGTATGTATGTATGTATGTATGTATATATATATATATATATATATATATATATATATATGTTTTCGTAGATTTTCACGGGTAAAGGTATGTAGGTCTTGGTGTATTGTCTTGTCCGTGTAAGATTGAGAATACCTTGGCAGCGTTTGACGAATCTCATCCGTCATCTTCAGGCTGGTGTCTTCAGCGTTCTCCTGGGAGAACGCTGAAGACACCAGCCTGAAGATGACGGATGAGATTCAAACGCTAAGGTATTCTCAATCTTACACGGACAAGACCAATACACCAAGACATATATATATATATATATATATATATATATATATATATATACATACATACATACATACATACATACAATGTACAGTGAGAACTAAGCTTTTCACCAATGCTTGTAGTATAGCATGTTCAAGGGATAACACAATAGAACTTGCTTTAATAATCTAAAAAAACCATGGGCTACACAAGGCATAAATGTATTTGCAGTGACACATTGTATATATGTATACATATGTATACAGGATGGTAGCTATGCTATTATCATTGTCAAGGCTTGAGAACAGCCATTACTCCTAACAATGCATTCAAACAGCAAATCTTATTTTTTCTGTATAGAAGTGAAGGGTAGAAAATCTGTATCTTCGGTCTGAACTCCCACCCCACATCACTAACCACAGCCACTCAGAATTAAGTGTATTGCTGGGTGTAACTTGGTTCTTTTTCTTCACAAGTGTAGTCAATTGTGTATTGGAAACTAATAGGTGTGTGCCTAATGCATATATCAACTATTACAAAATCTCTCTAGTCCTCACATCTTTCAGTGCTTTTAGAAGTCCCCAGTTTAAATAATTGAATACTAACCATGTTTTCCTCTCTATTCCAGTTCAACAGGTTATTGAGACTCATTTATTATCACTCCTTCAAAATATCAAGGAATAATATAGCTATGGAATAAGAGAAGAAATAGAGTTCAGTATAAAAGCATTTAATTGGTAACTTAGTTCATCCTTCATTCTTACTACTTACCAAATGTGCTTGAAATGGTTAGTGACATGCATATTTAGCAGTTGATTTATAAGTAGAAGAGACTGCCTTTTGCTCCAGCAAACCTTTCCTGTACCATAGTGCTGGTTTATTGTTCCAATATTTCATAGTAGGATCTATGACATTAGAATTTCTGTTTCAACTTTTAGTAATAACTTTTAATAATAACAGCACTTGAAAGCTGAATTCAGAAAAATGTTATGGGATTTATTCAGGTTTTTTTGGAGTTATGTTTTAGGTGAACCATGTTCATTTGAGTGATGTTCATAGATGTTTAAAATTCAAACTTATCTATTTATTTCTATTTCATGTATGCACTTGAAAAACGAATTGTTAAAGTACTATGACAATACACAAAATTATATTACATACTGATGTATGATTTATACATTTCAGACTGATAGCAAGATAGCTTTTCAGACTGTATTAATCTAATACTTTGATTCAGTTAGTGCCAATAGGGGTTTTATAATGTGTAGTTCTTGTGTCTATTTATTTTCATGTATAGACAACAATCAGTTCTTTGCTGTTTTTAGAAAGGATTTTTAATGTTTACAACTGACTTCTAAAATCTTAGAAGTACAGACTTTTTTATACAAATAGCTTGTTTTATTTCAGTGCCGCTATTGAAATATACAGGTTTAATATGATTTTCTACTAGATTAAATATTTGAATTGGATAGAGAAATAATATATACACAAAAACAAAAATATTGGTGGCTGAAGCTATAACCTGGAATGATTGAACAAAATTGTTAACATTAGCACACTATTACAATTAAAAAAATTGGTGTTTTAATTAAGAACCACCAAAAATAAATCTATCTTGTAGTGTTGTTTCAAAGCCTTCTGTTTTAGGAATGTTATAAAAAATACCACTAGGTGAAATTACTGTCGATTGTAACAAAATTTCAACCCATGCATTGATATTATCCTGAAAATTATCTTTATTGCATGTATGGAATTGTTAATTCTCACATAAAACACAAAAAGCATGAGGTAAACATGTTTCATTGAAAATAGACGTATGCCTCTAAACTGCCATGGGGAAATTGTGCAATACTTAATATATGGTAGATTCGCCTACTATGAGAATCTTACTAGCCAAAGAGAATCCTTTAGCTTCTGCTAATTTTTTAGGTGGCCGAAAACATGTGCATCTCTCAATGTATATTTAATATACTATATGTTATTATATTCTCAAGCCTGAGATAAAATGCTGTTTTGGTTTTATAAAATTGTGACTGGAAAGCAAACCTAGTTTTAAACTGTTTTCGGAGTGTTGTTTTATATAAAGTACAAATTGTGTTTTTGAGCCGTTGTCTATCATGATTTTTTTTCATGTTTTTGTATTGTATTTTTTATAAATAGCTTTTCCTCAGTATTTATAACTAGCACCAAGCTATATGTTGCCATTATTCCATGCTTCCAATTCACCATTAAATAGTAATCAGTTTTTCCTGTAGTTCACTGAAATTGTAAAAGATGTTAGCACACCATTTGCACACAGTATTCATTACCATATAAATAAAAATACATAAGTCATGTGGATAATTTGTCTTCTGCAACAGCATGTTGAAGACCGCAGTTCTGGTCCCAGGAGTTTTATTGAAAGCAGCTAGGCTGCACCAACACAATTATAGCTATTTGGGTAAATAGCAGTGTTGGATACTTTCCTACTATATAACTACCCCAGACTTAAGCAATCTTAAGAACTTATCTACAGTAGTCAATTTTAAGGAACGTATTTTTGTTAAAAATGGGATGCTGTATACTTCATGCATCTTAACTGCTTTTTTCATAATTAAGGCAAAGACAAGGATTTGCCATTCATTTCTTCATTAATGGCAATATGAAACTGATTTGCCATGACCTTCTTCCAAGAAATTGTTTCAACTTCTCCATGCAGCCTACAAGTTCTAGGTTTTCCTGGTGATCTTTCATCCAAATAGTACCCAAGGTAGATTACTTATCTACCTTGGACTGGATTAATTACTATCTCTTAAAAAAACACTAGGAAAGAAAGTCTTCTTTATGTGTCATTTTAGGGCATAGAACAAATGTCAAATTATTCATCTTCCCTGCGCCTATCTTTTTTAAACAGGTAACTTGTCACAAACGCCCTTCTCTGGTCTAAGACTGAAATACAGATTTCTACAAGCTTTTGTCCAAGCACTAGTGCAGCTGTTATTTTATCTAACAATCAAGATTCATTCAACTGAGACAACGTGCATTGTCACGCACTGTTCACTTGTGAACATTTTGTTGATATCTACTGTACTTATAAATTATTCCTGTGAGATACCAACGTCTAAATCAGAGATCTTCAAACTTGATAGCTTTAAGACTTGTGGACTTCAACTCCCAGAATTCTTCCTCCAGTCATGTTAGCTCAGGAATTCTGGGAGTTAAAGTCCACAAGTCTTAAACTTGCCAAGTTTGAAGACCCTTGGTCTAAACAATTGTTTCAAATTCAGTATTCTTTGCATCTAGATATAATGAACACATTTCTGCTGCTAATGACCCAGTTGTTCAAGACAACGTATAGTCATTTGCTGCTGACCAGCTCCTGATGGTAGTTTTATCATGTAGTTATTTTGAACAATTATTTATATTAACTTCCACATGGAAAGGAGAATGGCAAACAATTGCTGTAAAGAATAAACTAAAAAATCACCCTATCACTAAAATCTCAGCAACTCAAAAGATTTTTCCTTTATTTGAAAGTCTATTGTAAATGCCTTTAGGCTCATCTGAAGCCATGTGATATTATTCTGCATTGTCCACACTTTATAGATGTGTTAATAAAGATCATGCATACATATGCATTTAAATAAACAAAGGAAATTTTTTTATATTAAATAACATTCTTTTAAGTTTGCTTTCTCCATTTTAGGCTCCCCAATATCAGATTTCTTGTATAATTCTCAGCTAATAAAGATGTCCTACTGTTAAGAACTTGGAGAATTGAAGTCCAGTATATCAAGGGGACACTCAATGTTATGTTAAGCCAACCATGAAACCTTTAAATAAAAGGTTAGTGCCAGCCTATCTATAACTGAGTAATCTAACCTCTCTTTTATCCAGATAAAAGTTGAACCACCATCAATAATGTAATTGTGAACTTAAATCCATTTCAATATGTTAGCATAAATCATAATAGGTAATGCAAAAGAGGTGGCTCTGGAAGATTTTAAGTTTTTATCAAAGTAAATTTTAAAACCAAGAACCTTCATTTCCCGCCACTCTCCACAAGTGATTGTTTAATTGTATACAAAAATACTAATAAAGTATTTGCCTAAAGATTTAATCTTTATTAGCTTTTGGACTTAGTACTTTTCCTTTTTTTGTACCTCCAGCTCATTTGCACTGTGTATTAACAACAACTGAAGAGAGCTGCATTGAACTGAGTTTCCAAATATTACAGATCTTAAGACTAAGATCAGTACAAAATATTACAAATCAAAGTCACAATATAAAATAGCAGCTCCACATAATTTTCAAGTTTTACTGAACATGACAATTCAATTTGCTTCATTTTTGGAAGCCTCATCAAAGTTCTCCACGAGATCTGCAAAGGAAAAAAAATGGAATGAGTTTTTTTCAGTGGAAAAAGTCCTGTGCTTATGCTAACATCCAAAGCATTTTAGAATTGTATATCTGTCAGAGGGCATTAAGTATTAAAGCTTCCTGCATAACTATACAACTATCTCTACCTCATATACTTACACAACTGAGAGAAGGAATGCACTGTAATGCAACTATTTTTGATCAATTGCAGTCTTTCGGTTACATCCATTCGTTCAGTGACCCTTCAAAGTTATAACAACACTGAACAAGAGGCCTGTCCATGAGTTGCAGCTGTTGGAATGTCCCCATGGTCATGCAACTGCAGCCAAGCATTCAGTGCCTATTCACAATTGTGACACATAATTCCACGATCATATGGCTGCCATCTGTGACCTTTGCCAGGTTCCAGCAAGCAAATGTTCACTTGTGAACATTACTGTGTTGATGTCTACTGTACTTATCAGTTATTCCTGTGAGGTACTAATGTTTAAATACTTGTTTCAAATTCAGTATTTGACAGGAAATCACAAAAGTAACCATGTGATGTCCTCGCTTGACAACCCAGGGCAATACATTTAACAGCAGCAATCAGGAATGCCTGAACTGTTGTGCCTAAGTATCATACAGGTGACTTTGCACTTTACAACTGCATCATTTGGCAATGGAAATTCCAGTCCCAACTTCTGTTGTAACATGAGGGTTACCTATATACACCAAAAGTCTAATCCATATTCCATTCTTCCGGACAAAACAAAAATTGGGCCAAAAATACTTCCAGATAAAGTGGTAAGAACACAAATCTTTTCAAATTCTGACCTTAAAAATAAATGAGGCTAACAATTTTTACCTGGAACTTCATCATCGTCATCTTCTCCAGTAGCAAGAGGTGCTTTTCCATCCACAGCTGAAATCACATATTAAAACATGGATGAAGCATCTAATGTTTTAACTTTCCATCACAATGTCTCTTATTCAGTTGCCTCAAAATGAGTCTTACTGAATTCAATGGCACTTCCAAACAGACACATTTGCGAATGTAATATATTTAATACAGGAATAGACCACCCAAAGTATGTCTAGAATTTTGTTATCTTCCATTTTTCAAAGTTAGATCTCACACATATATAGTTTGCTTTTAGGTAAGAAACCCAAAATTGCACGTAATAAAATAGGGAAGAATCAGTCCAACATTATTCAAGCTAGAAAACATATTGACTACTCCCAAGGTAAAATCAAAAGCACTTCTGATTTCAGTGTTGTATTTGAGATCATAACTTGTAATATTTTTCAACCAATTTCTATCTTCTAGCCTTGAAAAAGTAGACCAGATATATTTATTCAACCAGTTTCTTCATATGCAGAAAATCTAGCTATTCATACTAATTAGTCAAGGGAAGATGTTAAATTCCTCTTTTATTCAGGAACTAAGAAAAAATGTACTTGCAGTTTTCTCAAGTCATTAAAAATGTCGTCAATAGAGGAACAGAGTTATCAGTCTTTTCTAATTCCACTCTTTGGAAGAGGACATGAAAGACATCTGAATTATCTAAAATTCCAGGTAATACTTTTTTGCATGATGCACTGAATCATTCTTCTAATTACTAGGCAACAATTTTTGCCTATTTTCTATTACAAGCATGAAGATGCAGTTACACTTGTGGGCAAAATTTGTGCCCTCCTGCTTTGATTTACATCCAAGTCACAATAAGGTTTTTTTTTTAGTGGAATAAGAAAATAATCCTATTGTCTACTAAGATGGATGCACCCACTTTATTTTTAAAAGCACAATTCCTCCAAAGACCCGATTTTTATCAATTCTTCTTATGCTACCATAATCCCTGCAGCACTAACTCTACCCCTATTGTGAACTCTTTGTGGCCCCAGCCTGTAATTATATATTATATATGTTCTCAAATCTTCTCTGCATAACTCAGCATCCAGAATATAGTTTTAACACAGATCTTTTATCCATTTGTCAAAAAGAACTTCTGCTTATCATGTCTTCTTCAATCTGGGTATCAAGTGAAAATGATGAACAATATATTAAGTTCTAATTATGAATGAATTCCCATGGAAACCCAAATTTAGCATCTTTTTCATAAAGACTGCAAGCCTATCTAGGTACTTAATAGAAATGCTTCCAGAATATTCATTCTTAATTATAGTGGGTCTTTACTTACATTGTTTTGGTAGAGCTTCTGCCAGTCTCCTCAGGCTTGTCAGACTATCAGCACCAAGCTGATTTAAAATGCTAGGCAACATTTCAGTCAGCTGTTTTGTCTCAGCGTGGCCTGTGATTGTAAAAGTGTTAGCAGCTAGTGAGGCTTGAACTTTAGGATTGTTGAAGTGAATTACAGTGCCTTGGTTGGTGAACATGTTGACCTATAATACAAGAAAAATATCTATTGTACCAATACATTTTTATATGATTGCACTCCATGTCACCCATTTCCTACTATAACTCTATTTTCGTAAAAGCAGCATTTTGTCAAGTCTTTATAAGACTGAAAGAAAAAGCTGTTACCTCTTCGATCCCAGATATGTTATTTACTCCCAATTTCTTTAAGGAAAACTGAAGTTTCTTGTCATCTGCTGTAGCTGTTCTGTGAACTACCTTCTTCTTTCTACGAGCAGTACCCTACAGACAAAAAGTACATTTTTAAGTCTTCAAAATGTTGTCTTTAAACACTTATGCATAGCATGTAAATGTCAGGCAGCCTAATTCTATCTGGATGCATTAAGCACTATTTTCTTTCTGCAAAAGCTAAGCAATTCCACTGATAAACAAGAATGAAGCAAATTCAATAAAATTAGCTGAAAACAGACTTATACATATTATTCATCATACATAAATATTCCAAATGCTGAAAATATATTTTTCAGAGAATTAACATGGACATTAGTAGCACAGATATATTTATCTAAAGAGCTCAATAACTTCTAATAGAAGAAACAATAAGATTTGAAACATTGTTAAATACTTTTGGCAGCTTTATACCCTGTTTTCTTTAAGTAATTCAATTTTCATAGGCAAACATACAAAGCATCTGTGAAGAAAATGAAAGCAGATATTGTTGCACCCACCAGTCTTTCGTTACTAGAAGGTGACTTACATATTATATACAATAAATCAAACCAAAAAAGCCTGTTTCCACAAAACACCCTCTAAAGTTCAGGTTCTCTTTCTTTGGAGGAAAAAATTGTGAGTGAAATTCTGTCAGGAAGCCATGAGGACTAAACCAAAAAAAAAGAGAAATATAAAACATGCTAGATTGGAATTGTATTTCAAGTCAGTGGGTTTAATGACTGCAGAATGGCGAGTCAATATTTTAAGACAGTCCTTTTTTTTAATCACATCGATTATTCTTCATGGAAATGGATTTCCACATTTTTGTTTTTGCACAGCTGCTTGTATGTGCAGAAAAAATAATTCTAATTAAGCAATTCTGAAGTGTTTTACAAATGATGGGTGCCAATTAATCAACCAGGATAAAGTGACCAATATACAGTAGCAATTTTTCTTCTAATTTTATGAACAGTAATGACCCATGAGGTATAGACTGGACTGAAAGATTGGAATACTGCTCAATAAGCTTCATGGCTAAGAGTATGAACCCAACTATACCATACTCTGAAAACATGAAGAGTTTAATTCAATTAAATCAACTAAATTCATAGGCTAAGACATCATTTTCAGTGCAAAAACTATACTGCTTTACGCTTAATATCATTTAGTGTACATGATGAAAATTATATGTTCCAGCTGTAAACTTGCTGGGACCTGAAATTCCAGACTCCACCCTTAATTAAAGATAGGTTTCTTATGCACAGTGAATCTAATACTGATGGTATCAGAAAGGTATAATATACACCATTTTGTACACAGACAATGTTGAATCTTTGAACAGAATACCATGTGTATCTATGCAAGACAGCCATATAATTTATAGGCTTTCTTCCAAATAAGTAGCCACAGGACTATATTCCAGAGCAGTGATGGTATGCTACCAGTTTAGCAATCTGTCTGATGGAAAAGTCTTACTGAATTTGTCAAATCTTTACTTTAGGAACATGTAGCATTAGAAGATAAAGTCTGTGTTAACCCAACTCCTGAAGTCCTCAAAAAATGTCCAAAGAGTTTTCTTGGTAACAGTATGTGATTCATAATTGCCTTCTTCCAAGATGTTTCTAGAGTTTTCAGCCTAAAGCCTTAAGGAACTTCCACTGGACTACTAACTACACCAAACTCAGTTTAATTTAATAGCTTTCAATATATATCTTTAGTACATCATGTATTACTAGCAAATAATCTTTATCAGGTTATTTTCACAAATTACCAGAAATAAAAGCATATTTATCAGATACTAATAATCGTGGTTATTATAACATGAAAACATCCCTTTTCATTAGCAGCACTAGCATCAACTCAAATAATACCACATGCAAAGTACAGTATGGTGAATGTAATGCTTTTCTTTAGAAGAGTTTTCAAATCAATGTTTGATTAAACCAATGAAGACATAAGCACATTGCATTTGTTTCTAAATGTACATAGTTTTTCTCCAAAACAAAATGGCCTTAGTTCCTTTTTCTTTTTATTAACTAATGAATTTAATGGCTATGCAAGTTAAGGAACACCTCAAACTCAAAAATGGCTCCTTATAATTACAGTTTTAGTGGCAACAATGTGAAAATGGTGGACGCTGTATTCTTCCTGGGATATCTTTTGGTTTTTAAACTTTATAGCCCAGCCTACAACTCTTGCTATTTTTCTGGTGGTCTTTCACTCCAGTATTAATCAGATCTGTCCTCACTTAGCCAGACCGTACATGATTTTAGAAAGCTTATCCGTTCGAACACCCCAAACCACCTACGATTTACTTGTTCACCTATCTAACGATGTCATCACATAAAAATGAGGCCTATCTAAAAACACTTTCTGTGAATAACTCTCACGAAATGCTTTAACAGACCTGCATAACACTAGACTACCCAGGCGAGGTTCATCTCGCAGCTCGCCCCTCCAAACCAGTTACAAAGTCACGCCTTAAACGAACTATGAAAGGAAAAAAAGATTTAAACTACCAAAGCCAGATGAAAGTCAGGCGAGGCCTCTTTGTGGGCCAAGCCACCGCAAGCCCCCCCCAAACATGGCTACGGTTAAGATCGTAATTTCGTGCGAGGTTAAGAGGGACGAGAAATGGGAAGCAGCCCGTCTTACCTTCCCACCGATGCGCACTTGGGCCTGCAGTTTAGCTAATTTCTCTTGATTCATGATCGTTTCTTTCATCTAAGGCAAAAAAAAAAAGGCAAACGGGAGGGTTAAAACGGGTAGAGCCGCACCGCTTCGGGGCCGGCGGGATTAAAGGGGACCCTCAAACGACCTCCGCCCCTCCACGCCCCGGCCTTGCTCGGTCAGCCTACGAGCAACTGCCGCTTATGAGAAAAGGCAACGTCCGCTCCCCCAAGTGCCGACAGCTGTGGAGCGACCGAAATCAGGCGGCCACTTCCGGAGGCTGCACCGGGATTCACTCCGCGCTCAAGGCCCCGGGCGTCTTCCCGATTCAAGAGAGGCCCACAAGGGCTGTCCCAGAAACGGATCTCGACTGCCACCTGCGACTGTTTTTTCTGTCTCCCTCCCACTTTTCTCCTGGGGGGGCGGGGGTCTTGCCGTACCTTTGCGGGACGAAACGGGCGGGTCCCGGCAGGCGAGCAGGAAAAGCCGCAGAAGGGAAGCGCCGACCCTGAGAGCCGCACGCGGAGGGAACCAAGATGGCCGCCGGAAAGGAAAAAAACAGGCAGCGGCGACGCTGTGAGGCAACACGGACTCTGCGCATGCGTACTAACTCAATTTTGCCCTCATGCTTCTCGCAGCTCCCCTTCCAGTTCACCGCTGGACGCTGGCGCAGTTAGACTGCAGCCTCGTCTTCTCTCCCATACCGTTTCCGCCAGTGGGCTGAAATTATAGGGTGCTTGCAGGTGGAACGATAATTCCAGTTGCTGATCCTGTTAGGTGGGTCTCGTTTTGATCCGAGGTGTAAGCGTCTTGCAGAATAAGAGCCAGTTCGGTCTAGTGGTTAAGCCACCAAGCTAGAAATCAAGAGATTTGGCTGATCCGAAAAAAAGAGTAGATCCTGCACTTGCTGAAAAACTAGGAAGGAAATACAGGTTTGTGTGGAGTGAGATTGAAAACAATCCGTTTTTGCAGTCACTCTATATACTAATAGAATATAGAATAGAATAGAATTCTTTATTGGCCAAGTGTGGTGGTTGGACACACAAGGAATTTGTCTTGGTGCAAATACTCTCAGTATACATAAAAGAAAATATACATTCGTCAAGAGTCAAGAATCATCAGGTACAACACTTAATAATAGTCATAGGGTACAATAAGCAATCAAATCATACTAGGAAACAGTCAATATAAATTGTAAGGATACAAGCAACAAAGTTACAATCACAAGTGGGAGGGGATGGGTGATAAGGAGTGATGAGAATTATAACTAATAGTGCAGACTTTGTAAATAGTTGAACAGTGTTAAGGGAATTATTTGTTTAGCAGAGTGATGGCTTTGAGGGGAAAACTGTTCTTGGGTCTAATGCCTACTAATGTTTTTTCAACTTGGTAACTTTAAATGGGTGAACTTCAACTTCCAGAATTCCCCAGCCAGCGTGCTATGTATCAGTTCACACATCTTAAAGTTGCCAAGTTGGTTTTTCCAACATTGTTCTGTATACTGATCTAAAGTCTGGTTGGAATAACAGGTGGAGTCTCTTTTGCTCCATTCTAGGTATATAATACTTTAGGCCAGTCAAGTTCTTTGTACATCTGAGCCAAAAAAACCTATCACATGATGAGTAGTTTCTTTTCATAAAGTAAGTAATGGAACACTTGTGATGTTGTTGTTTTTATTGTTACCATATTATTGCCATATTATTTTATGTGTTGTTATTTATAAAATCTATTGACCGCCTGTCTTACCATAAGATAACTGCGTGGCTTACAGTAATCAAAAATATATCTACATTATTAAAACATAAAACCAAAGATTAAGATCTAAGGACACAGGGGGAGGGCAAGGCAGAATGCGGAGCAGTGGGATCTGTTGTTACTGGATCAACCAACTCCACCATGCTGATTCCCGCAGTGGGGCCCCAGGCCAACATAAACATTTTATTTCTCAGGACAACTGCCTATATCTGCAAACATATTTTACTTTGGGGGAAATCAGTGGGAATTTTGGGAAAAAAATCAGAAGTACAAGATATTTTATAATAACACAAACAAAAGTAAATAAAAAATAAAAATTGGGGGAAAGTAAACAAAAAACCCAAACAAAAAGAAAACTAAAAAAAATTGAAGATACAATAACATTTGATCCCCCAAAAGGTATCTACAAGAGTAGGAAGTAACAAAATGTATGTTGCAATGCATAGTCTGTTCCTTCCATATTTAAGTGTGACATCATTAATATAAGTATGGCAGGGCAGGCTTTGCATCTTGATGCCACTAATCATGTTTGGCACCACTGTAGATACAAATATCTATACTCACATTCACCAGCTTCCAACACAGAAACAATAATTTCGCTGGTTCGCCATGCCACTTGCTGTACTTACTTTGAAAAATCTAATTTGTGTATCACAAATTTCTCAGACTTCAGTAGTCCATTGTGGGCTTCCAGAGGTAAGCTGAGGTAAAAAGCCCTTAGCAAATGTTGACAGGGCTCCCCTTTTGCAGCCTGATTACAGAATTTGTGAGCCCCTTTTAAGTTATTTGCAATCCTAAGGGCCATTTATTCAAAATCACTGGGGAATATTCTGAATAAGAGAACCAATGACAGAAGGCCGCTGAATTGTTGTCTTTCAGCATGGAGTGCAATTTCAATCTGTGTGTGAAAGAAAATCAGGAAACTGCTGAAAGGTAGGGAAAACTTTGACTTTTAGAGTCTATTGTGAAATTTCATGCTATCTGCACCTTTCTGGGGCATCCTATGACTAAGCTGCTAAATTCTAAACACCCACAAGCTGGCAGCAAAATATTAGAATTTTCCATCTTTCTTTGCTAACATCTAGTGGCTGTTTGGATTTTTACAATCCAGATAGTGCAGCCCAGCAATGCAGTTCATCAGTCAATGCTATGACTATGCCTAGAAATCCTACCTTAATATGACCACTCTCAAGTTATTTCTACCAGCAGGAGTTCAATTTCCTCCATTCTAAAATGGATGCCCAAAGGCTAAAATCACTGTCATTACCTTCCAGCTGACCTACACTAAGCACATTGTCTGTCCAGCACTTAAATGATATGGCGTCACAAGCTAGCTGTGCCTCAGCCTTGCTTTTTCCAAGCCCATTGAAATACCAGTTGAGATGGAAGGAATGCAATTTAAATAGGGATGAGTACTTAAAGCTAAACTGAAGTGGCAAATAGAAGGAACATTTTTGATCTGATGCACTGAGAGTGGAGCAATTAATATATTCTGGAACTGTGCGTGCCCATACTGGGGGTACAGTGTATTTGTGTGCAAGAGACAAACAGAGGGAAAGATAACAAACATGGCTGATTGAACAAATGCATTATGTTAACCCATGATTTGCTTGAATCATGATTTGCTGAATAAGTCACAGTAGCTGGCTTAACACGAGTATAAATTCTGAGTCAAGATGTTCCACTGGATAAAGTAGTTAAAATGTAACTCTCTGGTTTTCTGTTCATTTTTTTTCCAGAAGAGGAATGACAGCTGGAGAACTGAGGACTGAGAATTTTTTTTCCTCTGATGTTGACTTGTCTTAGATGGAAATTAGGCAAAGGGCCATGCTGGATGCTGAAAAGGGGTGTGTTGTTGTTTTGATGGTGATATTGCTTTCCAATCATTCAGCACTATCCAACTGAAGAAGCTTGTAACCATTCTAAACTATCAATAGCATAAAAATCAGTTACTGCAAAATCAGAATCACACTAACTTTTCAGGCCAGCAAAGCGAATGAACGAGTCCAGCAAGAGTACACAATTAATTTAAATAAATATAAGGCTGGACCAAAATGCCGCAAGCTGCTGATAGCCAGGTGAATTAACCAGGATTAACCAAAGTGTATTTCCATAGGCAGGGTGAGACTGGGACAGTATAGAAAGAGAGTGAGTTGTAAGTTTCAATTATATCAAAGTCACACTTAGTTAAAAAATACTTTTAATAAATAATTTGTCCCCCAGAAAGTCTTAATGCATAAAAGCAAGTAATAAGGGATAGACCTTCTGAAATAGACCACCTATCCATTTCCCCACAGAAATAGATAAGCCAGAAGATAGAAGGAGGATAATTTCAATGGGAATGAACACTGAAGAATCCTATATCAGACAGCATTAGCAACCATAACCAAAGCACATTTAAGGTGTTCAATTGAATAAGCTAGAAGTAATTGTCAAGCAGAAAAGGTATCCAAAGCACAGCACCTGCTGGAAAGAAAATATGTGAAGCACAGGCCATGTACAAATTAAAAACAAGTCTCTTTGTTTTTAAAATAAGTCTGCTGAGATAGAAGCAAGCACATACAAATAATTATGTGTGGTTCCTAATAAGGTAAGCGGAAAGATGATATACATAAATAGTTTGATAAAAATGCTTCTTTACATATAAATTTTGTCTTAAGAACACACTATGGTCACAAATCAATAAAACTTCAAAGCACTGTTGTTTCACTGTTTGGCTTTATTGGTTTAAATTGGGATTTGGGTAAAAATTTCTTGAAACATAGTAAATAGCTTCCCATCTTCACAATGGGCAGGGTTTTGATTTTCTACAGCTAAGTCAGAATTCTCAAAATGGCTCTGAAATTGAGGCAGAATATTTATTTCAGGTCAATGTATTTCTGGACCCCCGAATAGCCAGCAAGGTTATAAGTTTATGGTAGACTACTAGAATCCTAAAGGTGATCCTATCTGCAAGGAGCTGCATAGAGTTCACATTTAAGGATAAATAATGAAAATCTCTGTTTCCACACTTGCGAATATCCTGGAGAATATTTTGCATTATAGTCATCAATCATCATTACAGTTCCTTTTTTAAATATGATTTTTATTGAAGACTTTAAAAAAGAAAATAAAACTAATGCAAACTAATATAAAGTTAAGGAAAAAAGAAAAGGAAACAAAGCAAAAAAGCAAGAAGTGAAAGAAAAGGTTTTTTTTAAAAAAAACGGAAAAGTAAGAAAAAAATACAAAGTAGTTTCTGATATTCTTCACAGCAATAGAGGCTCAATGGCTTAATGATGTTCAAGATGGTTTCTGCTTCAGCAGTTTGAGTCCCAGCGCTGTGTGTCAGGGTGAGCTCCCATCTTTCACCTCAGCTTCTGTCCACATAACAGTTCAAAAGCATATTCCATGTGAGTAGATTAATTGGTACCACTTTAGCGGGGAGATGAGCTGGTACTCTGTGCAGACAGTCAGATTCCTGCCTTCTGAACCATCCCGGGTATTGTGCTTGTTTGTGAGGCTGCTCTGGGGAGGGAGGGAGCCTTGGATGATATTGCAGGAAGAGCCACTTGTCTTTCTTTCTGGTGAAACTAGCTCACCTTGTGTTATGGGAAGCATGCAAATGTGTACCTGACAGAGCTGGTAAACAAACAGCTGAACTACTATTTATGCGATTGCATAGTCTCCTGGCCAATGTAACAACTCCATACACTAATAATAATCAAACGAGGAATCTTCCAAGGCAATTCATTGTCACCTCTGTTATTTGTACTTTTGATGGCATCACTAACAGCGTTTTAATCAAAACAAACTGTGGCTATGAATTGGCTAAAAAGGGTTGAAAATTTCCCATTTGCTCTACATAAGATTATTTAAAACTGTAAAAACAAAAACTGAACTGAGCACTTGAAGAAAGAAACTGAAGGTTTCATTTTGGCTGCCCAAGAACAAGTCTTGTAGACCAATTCCATGGAAGCAAAAATTCAACATGTCAGTAACAACAGCAAATCACGAGAAAAATGAAACAGTAGATCACCTTATTAGTAGCTGTAGCAAAATCTCATCTACAACATCATGATCAAGTTACCAAAATCATACATCAGAAGCTTTGCCAGACTTTTGGGTTCAAATGCAGCAAAAATTACTGGGAACATCAAATTGACCAAGAACTTGAAAATTAACAGGTCAAGATCTTGTGGGACCTTTGGATCCAAACAGACAAGACATCCAGCCCACAACAGGCCTGACATCACTATTGTGGAAAAGAAAAAAGTCAGGTTTATTGATATTGCAATACCAGGTGATTCACAAATTGGGGGAAAACAGCTAGAAAAAATAACAATACCGTGCTCTGCAAATTGAAGTTAAGTGATTATGGAGGAAGAAATCAATGGTTACACCAGTTGTAATAGGAGCCCTTGAACTGTTTAGATACATGGAAATTTTGAACTTATTAAATCTGAGTATGCTGACTACAAAAAAACACCCTACTCGGAACTGCCTATATACTCAGATGCTACCTTAACAGCTCTTAGGTTCTTGGTTAGCACAAACTGTTAAATTTTTACCAGTTCCAAACTGAATCGAATTTATGATTAACTATAATAATGATAATTCACAATTATAGGTATAATTATATTTAACCTCTCTCTAATTCTTTCATAATACCGTTAATATAATTTGAGCTATCTAGTCATCGAAGTCCTAAATCATGTTCATTTTTTCATTAATCCATTAGAGGTTTCCAATCACTAATAAATATAAATTTATCCATTTGAGTAAAATCTGTCAATTTCACAATTCCTCCATAGTGGTTAATGTTGGATCTTTCTATCTTTGTCATACAGTAATCTTACCACGGTAATCATATATTGAAATCATCTTCCATGGCTCTTTTCTAAGTGTTTATCCATTATTGCAGTTCTAAAAGGAAAAATCCTCACTTCCATTGAATATTAATCTTTAAAATCCTCTATGTCAAATTATGTATTTGAAACCAGTTTTAAAGCTTTTTTACATGTCCAACAAACATGATGAATTGTTCCTTCTTTTTGTTCACATTTCTAACATACATTTAAAGTGTCTTTATACATTCCAGATTACTTTTCTGGCATGTACCAACAATATTGTCATTTTATTAAAATTCTGATTGGGATCATAACACATAACTTTCAATCTTTTAATCACATATTTTCAGATTGATCCATCTTTATATTATAACCAAAATTCTTAGCCCATTTTATCATACATTACTTAACCTGTATTTCCCCTGTTTCAAATTTCAATGAAAGTATATACATTTTAGCAATTATCCGTATACAATTGTACTTCACATTTTGTCTTATGTTGCTCCATGCCACAGGTCATTCTGTCCATTTTGAATCTTTCTGATAACTAAATGGGAAAACCAATGAAATCCATATTCTTCTGCTGTTAGTGGCTCTTTTGGTTTGATTTGAAATTCCCATTGATGGTTTTCCAATAATTCCCAGTACTCCAACCATTTGTCCGTCTTTATCTTCTATGAAAAGCTACATGAGATGAGATCCATAAACATGTTTTTGAGCATGACTCAGGTTTATATCTATTCCATATTCTCAATATGGCACACGTAAAACTGATTTTAAAGTCTACATTAACTTTAACCTTATTGTACCATAAATATCCAAGTCACTCATGATCTTCTAATTGTAAAAAAAAATCTTCTCAGCAGCATTAATTCTTTCATCCAGACAAACAGCAAGAAATAAAATACAATTTCAAATCCAGTAAACCCAGTTCTTCTCTTTCTTTTGATCTCTTAATACTTCATATTTAACTCATGTTCTTTTTCCTTGCCTTGTAAATTTATTTATTTATTTATTTATTTATTTATTATTTGAACTTATATGCCGCCCCATCTCCGAAGACTCGGGGCGGCTTACAACTAAAACAGGAACAATAAATACTTAAAAAACGATTAAATTAAATTATAAGTTCAAACATTATAAAAACCTTAAAACCATCCCTCCCCAAGGGGTCACAGCCGGTTGGTCAAACAACCAGGTCTTTAACTCACGGCGAAAGGTGCGGAGATCGGGGGCCAGGCGGAGCCCCAAAGGCAGTTGGTTCCAGAGGTCAGGGGCCGCGACAGAAAAGGCTCGTCGTCGGGGAACCGCCAGCCGGCATTGGCCTGCCGACGGGACCCCGAGGAGTCCTTGCCTATGAGCTCGCACAGGGCGACCGGTATTTGATATTGGAAGAAGATGCTCCCTTAAGTATTGAGGACCCATGTCATGAAGGACTTTGTATGTTAACACTAAAACCTTGAATCTCACCCGGAGCGCAACCGGTAACCAATGAAGGCCGCGCAGGAGGGGGGTCGTATGGGAGAACCGGGTAACTCCCATCACCACCCGCGCCGCCGCATTCTGCACCAGCTGCAATCTCCGGATGGTATGCAAGGGCAGTCCCAAATAGCATTGCAGTAGTCGAGCCTAGAGGTAACAAGGGCATGAGTGACCGTGCGCAGGGCGTCCCGGTCCAGAAAAGGGCGAAGTTGTCGAACAAGGCAGGAGCTGGGCAAAGGCCCCTGGCAACGGCCCCACCTGATCCTCCAACCGAGCCGTACATCCAGGAGGACCCCCAGATTCCGCCCTATCCACAGGGGTAACACCTCCCCTATGGCCAAAGATGGATAATCTAAACTGGGCGGGGCGATATGCACAGCCACTCAGTCTTGGCTGGGTTGAGTCGAAGCATGTTCCCGCTCATCCAGTTCCGTACCACATCCAAACACCGAGTCATCAGGGAGAGGGCATCACTGATCTGGTCTGGGGTGGAAATGTACAGCTGAGTATCATCAGCGTACTGATGAAATTTCACCCCAAAACCACGGATGATCTCACCCAGCGGCTTCATGTAGATGTTAAACAAAAGGGGAAAGGACCGACCCCTGAGGGACCCCACAAGAGAGCACCCTAGGGGACGACCTGACCCCCCGCCAACACCGATTGCACCGCCCGAGAGGTAGGAGGAGAACCACCGAAGAACGGTGCCCCCACTCCCAACCCCTCAAGGCGACGCAAAGGATACCATGGTCGATGGTATCGAAAGCCGCTGAGAGGTCTAATAGGACCAGGACAGAGGAAAAACCCTATCCCGAGCCCTCCAGAGATCATCCATCAGCGCGACCAATGCCGTTTCCGTGCTATGACCGGGTCGGAAGCCCGATTGATATGGATCTAGGTAGTCCGCTTCATCCAGGAAAAGCGGAACCTGCTGAGCCACCACACTCTCAACAACCTTCGCCAGAAAGCGAAGGTTGGAGACTGGACGAAAGTTGTCTAACACAGTCGGGTCCAGGGCAGGCTTCTTCAGGAGGGGTCTCACCACCGCCTCTTTCAAGGCGGGGAAAGACACCCTCCCTTAAGGAAGCGTTGATAACTGCCGGAGCCAACCGCAGGTGACCTCCCTGGCGGCATAAGCCAGCCAGGAGGGACACGGGTCCAATAAACATGTGGTGGAACTCATTCGCCGCATGATCCTGTCCACTTCATCCTCGGAAACCGGATCGAACTCATCCCAGATAACAATAGCCAGACTCCCTGCACCCCTTCCCCAGACCACTGCAAATCGGAGGACAACCCGTCCCGAATCGAGCAATCTTATCCGACAGATGTTGAACAAATGCCTCAGCCTTACCCGCAACGGGTCCGGCCCCCCTGAATGAAGGAGGGAGAGTAACCCGAAACAGGGCGAGGCGATTATCTGCGGACGCTATGAGAGTGGAGAGATAAGATCTTCTCGCCTCTCTCATAGCTACCAGGTAAGTCCCAATAAAGGCTCTTAGCTGGGCTCGGTCGGACCGGGAACGGGTGGACCTCCACCTGCTCTCTAAACCCCTTGACGGCTTCATCTCCCGGAGCTCCTCAGTATACCAAGGGCAAACCGGGATCCACGGCGCGTAAGGGGACGCATGGGGACAACCCTGTCGAGAACCTCTGACGCAGCCCGTTGCCAGGCCACTGCCAGATCCTCGGCAGAGCTGTGGGCAAGGGAGGAAGGAAAAAACCCAGTTCTGCCTGGAACCTCTCAGGGTCCATCAGGCCTGGGGCGGAACCATCTAAGTGGCTCCTCATCCCAGCAGTGGGGGACGGCCTGTTGGAAGACCAGCCGTAGGAGATAGTGATCAGACCATGGAACAGGCAAAGTCGTAATAGTGACCTGCCCTCTGTCACTCCGCCACTGTTCAGAGACAAAAACTAGGTCAAGAGTATTTCCCCTCCATGAGTAGGGCCTTGAATCAATTGGGTCAGGCCCATGGCCTCCATAGAAGCCATGAATTCCTGGGCCAAACCCGACCCCCAGGGAAGGCAGGTTGAAGTCCCCAGGACCATAAGGTCCGGGAGCTCCACCGCCACCCGGAGAGGAGATCGAGAAGCCCAGGCAGGGCTGCTGCCACACAGCTGGGGGAAAGGTATGCTAGCAGCAAGCCCACCCGCCCATTAGGCCCCCACCTCAGGAGGAGAATCTCACTCCCGCCTATCTCTGCAACAGAGACCTCCCTCGGAAACAAGGTCTCCCGAATAACCACGGCCACCCCACCACCCCTACCCTTGGCCGGTGCAAAACCCGAAAACCTGGTGGGCATAAATCAACCAGAGGGACACCCCCCTCTGGGCCCAACCAGGTCTCAGTGATGCAGGCCAGGTCCGCAGCCTCCTCCTCAATGGTCTCCCGGAGGAGGGAGGACTTATTAGCCACAGACCTGGCATTAAAATACACCAACCTAAGCCCAGGGATCCTAATCCCATCGCCCCCTCGGGAGGAGGTCATAGGGTCGGAGCGCGCAACCGGCCTTAAGTGTCGGTGCGCGCTCCCTAAACTGATATGGCCCTATGCCTCGTCGCCCTCTTCCAATCCCGACCACCCTGGGAATCGCGGCCCCCATCCCCGGGCCTGGAGCCCCACCAGCCCCCAACCCCACACACTCCGCCGCACCGGGCTGCAAAATGACCCCTCCACCCCCACCCCCCCTAACCCTTTAAAACAACGAATTAAAAATTTTAAATTCGACCCTTAACCCTTAATTTAGAATTTAACCCATTGATTGCAGCATGCCACCTCTCGGGATCCCAGGATCCGTCATCAAGGTAAGCTGTCGACAGTCCACTGGGCCAACTCAAGGACAAGGGCGCAGTCCTGAGTGCCCACAGTTCCGAGCGCAAGTAAGGTCCCATAAAAAGTTGACAAAATTCATAAGGGGTCAGGGTAAAGTATGGCAGCCGGGTGAAGATGTTAAAAATATCCAATGGAGAAAGAAGGGTACAGGCAACAGTAATCAAGAGTTCCAGTCTCATAAACGGTCTCTCACACCCGTTCAGGGGCCGGAGATGGTAATAAATGGCAACCGCTCTCTCACTGCGGTAAACCAAACAACTCAAAAAAAACTGTAGGGTCTGATGTTAAATTCCTCTACTCTCTCACAGTAGAGGGATAGTCCTCCCATCGTCCTCACACAACAATGGGACCTGTCCAATCAAGTCCTGGTAAAGGGAGAGGTCCAGATGATAATTAAGGACCGTGGCCATTGGAGAGAGAAGATGGATACCTCCACAAAAATCCGTAGAAATAGGGAGGAGGGGGCCAGGCGGTCGAGTTTGCATAAAACGGCAGTAGTGAACCAGCATAGCACCATCCAATTCGATAGGCGGGAGATCCAGAGGAGCCTAAGCATCGGGCTCCTCACCGAAGGCAGGGTCCAGGGCCACAGAAAATAGCCAACCGCAGGGGAATGTCTGTTCCATCCCCCGCTAGGCAACTCACAGCCCACCCGACCCAGCCAACATCCAATAAAACCAGGAACCTGATAGAACCCAATGGGACCAGGATTCCTGGTTAAATTCAGTCCAGCCACTAGAAGAAGAAAAGCAGCAACAACGTTCAAGGGTCTAGGCCTGGACCACCACAGACGCCCCCCAAACAATCCAGGGGCTCGCTGGTTGGCCCAGGAGTCCACAGTGGCAGCCTCCAAACTTGCCACCACTTGTACCATGATTCCAGCCGGTGCAGCCTTTGCGGCCCCACAAACAGTCAGGCCACCAAGGCCGCAGGGCTCACCATCACGGCCGGAATCCTTCCTCGAACGGCCGCTGCCTCTCTCTTCTCCGCAGCCTCCGCCATCGGTACAGCCACTCCAGCCGACGAAATCCACAGCCGGAGCCTCCACCAGGGCAGCCAACATCGCTGCCTCCGCTGCTCCAGCTGCCGCCACCAGCGAAGAGGCTGAGGTCCACATCCCCGCCGCTCGACTTGCCCCTCCGACAACACCACAGGCATATCCCTGCAACCGCCGTAGCTGCCAGCAAAGCCGTCGCAGCCGCCGCAGCCGCCAGGAAAGCCGCCAAAGAAGCCGCCGGAGAAGCCGCCGGGCCACCGAAGTCTCCAGTCCAAAGCCACCGGCAGCCGCCATCTCCAGCCAGGGGTGAAGTCGGCGAGTTCAGAAGCCCGAACGGCGACTCGCCGACCACCCAGCTGACTCGCAATCTGCCCAGCTCCGCACCCGGACCTTCCCACAAAATCCAGGTGGGGAAAGGGGCATCCAGGAAGTCCCCATCGGCACCCCCTTGCCAACCAAACACAGATCCCCCGGAAGCCGTCTCAGCGTTCGTCCACCATCTTGGACATGCGCAATCAACGGGGTATTGAGGTATATCTTTTTGTCATTATTTGAATGGAATATCATAGATACTGTCTAATACAAAAACACCATTCTTGTCAAAACATTTATTTTTATGACAAAGATTCCTCCAACACTGATAATTTTAATTCCTCCTATTCCATATGTCCTTCTTAATTTTATTTCATATCTTAATATAATTATTTTGAAACAGCATGCAATTCATATTTGTTTTAGTAATAGCCAAACATTTTACTTTTTTAACAATCTTAAAATCACTTTTCTCCATCAATTGTATTTGGTCTTCTACTTTCATATTTTTGTTATCATCCTTGTCTTCTGATTATTAATCTTAAAACCAAAGTCCTTTAATTTTCCCAATTGATGTTTCTACTTTTTCTAGTGGATCTTTCAAAATTAACATCCACAAATGCTCTTATAAGTTTGTTTGTTTTTTTTATTTTAACTCCCATAACTCTCTTGTCTTATATCTCTATTTAGTACTTCAAGAACTAAAATGAGCAAAAGAGGCGACAGTGGACATCCTTGTCTTGTCCCTTTTAAAATTATACAAAGTTTTGTTAATTCTCTATTAACAGTTATTTGGTTTTTTTCTGAGAAAAATAAATTGAACTTACCCATTTAATAAATTTATATCGAAGGTTTATATATTTCAGAACTATAAACAAAAAAAAAATCTAATTCAAATTGTTAAAGGCTTCTCTACATCTGAAAATATCAATGCAGCAACTCTTTTCATGTGATGAACTTGCCATAATCTTGTCTCCAGACATGAGTGAGACAAATTGAATGTCCTTTATTCCAGAGTTAACATAGTTCTCTTTCCTATTCCAATGCTATCCAAAGCAACTTCATTTTGTGTGTGTGTATATATATATATATATATATATATATATATATATATATATTCAGACATTTTGAAGGGAGATCAGGTGATTATGATGACCTGAAACAGAGAATAGGGAATAGCACTGATGAGAAAATGTTAGGCCAGTAAAGTGTTGTGCTGACTCAAGGATGGGCAAGACCATACAACTGTATTGGGCTTTAAAGTTAATACCCCAAAAATGTTTTGGGGACATGCAAGTAACACTTGTCTGCAATACCTGTATGCAGATCCTTTCCCAAGATCCCAGTGCAGCATCTCTAGTGGATAGTGCTTCAACAACAATGAAGAACAGCCCTAGTCAGATGGCTTCTCTTGCTTGTGAACATGCATGAGAATGCCCCAGCAAATTATAGCTCCTTGCAGAAAAAACAACTACAATTACTCTTGAGTTGTTTGAGGAACCTCTTTCATAAGACAAAGTGCCCAGCAATGAAGGCTTGGACAAGTTATTTCAACGTTTGAATAATATCACTATCTCCAGCAGAAGAACAAAACATTACTAAAACCATGCCTGTAGTTGAAGCGATCCTTCCAACCATCTCACAAGTCATAATTCTCTACTTTTTTGAAATTAGCTTCCTCCAAGTTTGTCCATTTAAAAAAAAATGCACCTAGTAGATGGTCCTGGTGATGCTAAAAGGGTACTCATGAAAACGATGGGGATGACAAGAGTTGGGATCCAAAGCAAGAGCATAATGAGTCTGAATGGGCAAGTGATCGGGGAAAGCCTAGGCTACCTTGAAGAAGAAGCATTCTTTGCAACCTCACCAGCTAGAGAAGGAGTCCTCAAACTTGGCGACTTGAAGACTTGCGAAGACTGGCTGGGGAAGTTGAAGTCCGCAAGTCTTCAAGTCGCCAAGTTTGAGGACCCCTGAGCTAGAGAAAAGGGGGCAACGGTTTTCCGTCAGAGCTCGGGGAACTCTCGGAGAACATCCAGCCAGCTTCAAATAGAGCCTCTTTGAGGCGCTGCAAGCCTCTGATCGGGTGGCCAGTAGGTGGCATCATTCCTCTACGAAGCCACTCCGGCGACTCCCCCGGGCACTGAGGAGCAAGAAGTCTAGGAGGCAGCCACCCCGACGACCTTCTGCAACCTGGCGCCCTCCAGAAAGCTGGACTGCGGCCCGCACAATGCCCAGCTAGCACGGCCATTCGACCGGTTTGGTTGAAGAAGTTTGCTGCCCGAAGATTAGCGGAGGCGGGCACGACACCAGAACCTTGCTCCGCACCTACGCTTCCCTCGCCAGTCTGTGGGCGAAGGCACCCTCTTTCTTCGCGGTGAGCTTCTGGGAGAGCGCGGCCGTCGTTCTCTGGGGAAGAGAGGATCCTCCCTCCCCTTTGCCGTGCGGGGGATGCAACTTGCCAGCTTCTGTTCGTCCCGCAGGGCGATTCACAGCTGCCTTGAGAGGAAAAGGGCAGCTAACCTCTGAAGATAGCCGACTTGGGCATCGGTTTTCAGGTCTGACCTAAGCAGTCCCTTCTGCCTCCAGGCGTGGACCGACGGCGGCCGGGAAACTTTTCAGTCGTAGTTCTCCTGAGGCGCTTCTTCTCTCTTTACTGCCGCAGTCAGAGCTCGGTGAAAGGCGGCGACCGGGTCAGAGATTATCTGCCGTTCTAACACGAGTCACTCCGATTCACTCAGTCAAGAACCGGTCGCTTCTCTTTAGGGTTAACGGTCCCTTCCTTTCCCACGGGTTTGGGGGAGCTTAAAAGATGGAAGTCTTATTTTGTGATCAGAGCGCTCAGGTACAATCTCCCCCAACCGTCGAAGAGACGAATGGAAACGGACTGTTGGATGGTTGAATATAAACCGTAACGAATCCAGCCATCGGGCATGTCACAGGATCTCCGTTTCTCTAGTTACTGAATAAAGTCGGTGGTTATTTACATTTCTGATCCTTTCTGGGTGACCTCATCCTAGTGAGAGTGTTTACCACTCGTCATTAACAGGTCTGATACATCCAGCCCATTGTGTATCTGAGAGAAGGGATCCACCTGCGTCATTGTTGATTTAATAAATGTTGTATTCTTTATCCATCTGTCCTCTCTCATCCCCAAAGCCGACTAAATACCTGGTCTCTATGGAAATTTCTCCCATTTAGGCTTATTCTTCAGCAAAAAGAGAGAGAGAGAGAAAAGAGAGGTACATGCAATTCCTTAGAAATTAAGTCTTATTTCTGGGGAAATATGCCCAGATGCAAACATTTCCCATGTAATTCAACTCCAACTGAAACAGTCTGAAATAGAAGAAAACTGAAATAAAGACAAAACAGTACACACCATAGTACAATCTGGTGTTATCAGAAACTTCAAAAATTGTAAATAAGCAATAAATCAACACAGTTTTCTTCTAACAAATCGTTCCAAATCCTCATTCATTTTTGGTCGTAACTGTGGTTCCTAGGAGGATAGGTTCCTTGTTCAAATATTTAATAATAGAACTTGCTATATACAGAGAAATTATGGAGGGAATTTGTTGATTTTTAACAATATCACTTGTTCTTTAGTCCAATCTTTAAGGCTTGGCCACATTAAAAAAAGTTTACTAGAGCAATCTAGAAATACATTGAACTAAATGGAATTTCTTTTAGGCTGCAATTTCTTATACGTTTATTTGAAAGTAAATCCCAAGAAAATAAATTTGTTTGGCTTCTGAACAGACAGGTTAAAGAAGCATGATTAATGTACATTGCCTTATTTTAGGGATATTAATAGGTATAGTTAATTAATATAATTACTATATGTCTATATATCAGATTGATTTTTATCTACCAGTTGGACTAAATTGAGTTCAACAAAGTATTAAATATATAATTAAAATATATTATTAGAAAAAATGAGAATTGTATTTCTAATATATTTAAGATCAAAGCATAAGAGTTGCACCCCTTGATTTTGAAACCCTTGGTTATACTTTAAGAAGCAGGGCAATTACGCTGGAAGGAATCTTATTAGTATAATTTCATCAAGGAAATTCTTTATTTAGAAAGCTATTAAATAAAATGGGATTTTTATTTTTACAATGGCAGATTTCTCTAAACAGTCACCCAGTCTGAAATGCTGCTTATTTTTTATTTAATGATCTGTATTTTAATTTATTTTATAGATGTATACAGGAGAAATGGGAAAGAGAAGTTTTAAAGCCTGAAATATTTGCCAAACAAATTTGCTCTGGATCTGGTTGAGTGTACTTATTTACATACAAATACAGACTCTACACCCATAGAGACACAAACACACACGCACTGTAATAAGGAGCAAAAAGAAATCAACGTGTTGGTCTCTTTTGGCCTTTATTAGCTCCCTCACCCACCTACCCACATATAAGAGTACACACTCACAGAATATGCACACACTGCTACACGTTTCAGACGGTTTAATTCACCGCCTAAATAACCTGGGTGCTTTTTAAGTGTGTGCCCACTTGATAAACTACCCACTTACTAAGAGAGCAAGGAACAAACCAGCCTCTTCGCCCCCAAGTTCCAGCGAAAGGGCGTTATCACAATGCGGGTCAGGGAAGAGACAGTAGAGTTCCGCAAGTAGGTCGCTCCGCCTGGCGGCGCGTTGGCGACAGCAACACAGAAGCTCGGGCCCTCTCCTGCCTTTCAGACATCCCGGCGGCCGCCTTCGGCTGCAGAGCGACAAACGGCCAAACGACCGCGCTCTCTTGCCCGGGGACCATGAGCATCTCTAAAGCCTTACTTCTGAGGAGAAGCGTACTGCGCTGTTTAAGGATTGGAAATGCATAGATCCCTTCTTATCTTTTACCAAATGAATTTATGCCCAGTGGAGGGTCTGGGGGCGGGGAAAAGGGAGGAATAAAAGAGAAACAAACGTCGAGACAGTTTCAGGCATGCTATACTTTTCAATCGCTTCGCCTTTCAGTAAACAGTTTCTTGTTTTAATCTCGGTGGAGCGGGAAAGGCTCGGTGTATTTACTCCGCTGCCAACGACCGAGCCGGGCTTCACGGTCAACCTGCCCGTCCACAGGTATCCTCGGGTGGTCCGAGCAAAGGTACTCCTGGGAAAAGGTCCAGGCTGGAGAGAAGAGCCAAACCTTAAGAGACCCTTAGACCTCCTCGACCGAAGCGCGCCCCGTTGGGCACAAGGGGACAAGCAGCCGATTGACAAACCTCAGGATTGCCATTCACTACGTCCAGGCAGGGTTTCCAACCAACCGGCCTTCTGCCGGGCGAAAGCCCGACTCGGGGTTTCCTTTCTCTGCTTCCCAGCGCATAAAAGGGTTGGCGAGAATTTCTTCTTTGGGGGTCCCCCGTCCCTCCCTCCCCCCCGAATCGCGCGACCCTCCCCCTCTCCGTTCCTCCTTGACTCGATCCTGTGCAGCGCTTGGAGAGTTTCCCTCACATTTTGGGACATTTCCGGCGGCAACGCTGGAGTTCGGATCTCTTATTTTTATTCCGAAGGACTTTCTCTCCGCTGCCTCCAGTTTAAGAAGAAACAAATAACAACTGCCCGCCATTCGGAGTGGGAGGGGAAAGGCGAAGGAAAGTCTGAAGCAGGGAAGCAGCCCGGCCACAGTCCGGTTGGCGGGGGGGAGGGGGGAAGGGGGAGGGGGAAGGAGTTCCCGAGGGCGCCCCTCCCCCACCCCAAGGTTCCCAGCGGGTCTTTTTATGCCTGGAATGAGGCTCCGCTTTTGCCGCCTGCTCTCTTCTCGCTCGCTCGGATCGCGCTCCCCGCGCTCCCCCCCCCCTCATCCCGCCGCTCTTTTTCAGGAATCTTTCCCGGTTGTGGCGCTGACGTTTGGAGCCATGTGACTCTTCGCTGCGCTCCCCGCCCCGCCCGCCCGCGGGAGGAGAAAAGGCCATCCCCTTTGGGCACGGCCTCAGCCTGGCCAAGCTCGTCCGCGGGCTCCACTGCTTTTGCCAGCCTCCCCGAGAAGGGTGGCGGTTGCTTTCCCCGCAGGGTTCATTCCTAACTGAGGGGAACGGCGGAAGGGAGCAAGCTCCTGGCTCGCCTACCCGCCGGAGAAGCCATCCCATCAGTCCGGCAAGCCAACTCCGGCTGGTGGAGGAGCGCCGGGCCCAAAGCGGCGTGCGGCTGACCGGGACCGACACCTCCCGTGGGCAGCTGCCCCGCCGCCTCCCCGCCCGCTGCGCCCATGCCCGGTTCCGCCAAGCGATGACTCTGAGCGCGGAGATGTCCGCCTCCGCCTTGGCCGAAGAGACAGACATCGACGTGGTCGGGGAGGGAGAGGACGAGGGGGGCGGCGACGAGGACGAGGACGACGAGGAGGAGCCCCCTCCTCGGCGGCCCTACGACGAGGAGGACGACGAGGCCATCTCACTGCCCAGGTCCCCGGTGGGGCGCGCGCCGGCAGGGTCCCCTGGCTCCGGCTCGCCCTCCTCCTCGTCCTCCGGCTCCCCCTCGCAGCCGGGACCCTTCAGGGCGGCGGGCGGCGGCAAGAGCAGCCTGGTGAAGCCTCCCTACTCGTACATCGCGCTCATCACCATGGCCATCCTGCAGAGCCCCAAGAAGCGGCTGACGCTGAGCGAGATCTGCGAGTTCATCAGCGGCCGCTTCCCTTACTACCGCGAGAAGTTCCCGGCCTGGCAGAACTCCATCCGCCACAACCTGTCGCTCAACGACTGCTTCGTCAAGATCCCCCGCGAGCCGGGCAACCCGGGCAAGGGCAACTACTGGACGCTGGACCCGGAGTCCGCCGACATGTTCGACAACGGCAGCTTCTTGCGGCGCAGGAAGCGCTTCAAGAGGCAGCCGCTGCCGGCGACCGAACTGCTCCTCCGCGGGCTCGAACCCGCCGCCGCTGCCGCCGCCTTCCTTCATCCGCCGCCCGCACAGCCGCCGCCGCCGCCTGGGCACCCCGGCCAACCCCCCACGTACGCCTACGGGCCTTACAGCTGCGGCTACGGGCTCCACCTCCAGCCCTACCCGGCGCCCTCGACTCTCTTCGGTTTCCAGCCCCAGGAGAGGCGGCCGTCGGCGTCGGGCCCCGTCCTGCCACCTGCCCCGCCTTCCCTCCTGGGCCCAGCAGCGGCGGCAGGACCGGAGCTGGCCCGGACTACCAGTTTCAGCTACGCGGCCCAGCTCGGCCCGTCGCTGGCCGCTTCTTTGCACGCGGCCGCCACCAAGACCACTTCGGCCTTGGCGCGCTCCCCGTTCTCCATTGAGAGCATCATCGGAGGCAGCGTGAGCCCCGGGTTGGGGAACCGCTGCGGGTCTCAGGCCGCGGGGCTGCCGGTCCTGGCACGAACTTTGATGGCCTCGCCGTCGCCTTCGCCCTCGCTGGCCTCTCCCGCCGCCACCGCCGCCGCCGCTGCTGCCTCTCTGGGAACTCTGCCCCACGGGGCGGCCTTGGGCAGCATGGAAAGCTGCGCGGCCAGGATTTCCAATTGCTAGCTGCCTGGGCCAGCCTCGTCTCCTTTCGGCTTTGGAGAGCAGCGACGCGGAGAGACCTTTCCGGACAGATCGACTCGCTGGTTGGTTTCTCTGTGCCCTTTTCCTTGCTTGTGTCTGGCCTTCCGGTCTGCTTCTTCTTCCGTACCTCTATTTATGCAAAGCCATTTCTAGATGCTGCAGAGACAGATGGCAGAGAAACGGTCCTCGGCTCTCTGCTTTGAAAACAGACGCCGTCCTTTCCCCCACTTTACAATATCTTCTTTTTAAAAAAGTTTTATTTGCTTTCCTCTGCAGAGCGCGCTGGGTTCCCCCAGGAAGGAAGGAAGGAGGGGGGACATGGGAATCCTGCAAAAATGTTGAGGGAGTCGTCTTTTGCCGCTCATTCCCCGCCCCCTGTACTTTTTATGCACGGAAAGATCAAAATGTTTACATAGAAGAGATTGTCATTGTCGTTTTAATCTGGGGTATGTATGAATGGAAGGCTCTTTGTCTTTTCAATTTGTATTTTATGCATATTCTTTATCAGGATTATTGTTAAGAGGACTGACAAGTTTTATTGTACCTTCCAATTTAAAAAACAAAAAAACGTTTTTTACATATTTCCGGAAATAAAGCAAATGATTTTTCAAGAAAATAAATCCCGCTATTGGCTTTAGGGCTTCAGGTCTTTGGTGTTCTGCCCTGTGAAAATGTATTTGTAGTTCTAACTTTATCAATATTTAGGCAGATGAATAAAAACAACAATAACAAACAATAATAATAGCAGCAAATGTTTTCTCAGAGGAGGTATGGTTCTCAAGATTTAGCCATAACTTAATCCAGATGAAAGGTCATTAAATCTTATATTTCCATGAGATTAGCAACTTTGATATGAAGTTGTACATCCCCCTTTCCTGCAGTTGGTCTTCAATAATCCCACAGGCTCATAGTTGAAATCAGTGAGACTTTCTTTGTGCTTAACTGTAAAACCAATAGGCTTATGGTGAAGATTGCATTTAACTACCTCATTTCTTGATCTACCCTGGTAGAAACCATTATAATGCAGCAGACATAGAATAATATTTTTTTAGTTTTTCCTAAACAAATAACTCAAATGAGGGTAAGGAATAACCAAAGAAAACAAGGAGGTCTTTTAAAGATGGATAAAGTCTGGTAGCTGTAAGCTATAATCTTCTCTAAGGACAATGTTGTGTATTTGAAGCAAATGAATGTAAATTCTTTCAAGGATTTCAGAGTATAATGAACTTGGCAAGCTGATCACATTTGTCTGTGTCCCCCACCAATCTATGTGATATGAGGGGCACCTATTTATGGGTTTAGCATTTTAAACACACAAATAATGCAGATATCTGCCTACTTCCCAGCATTCATATTTGAATAGAAGCATGCATGCATAACAAAAAAATCCAATTAAACAGAGTTGCCTTAATGTGCTGACAAAAATTGCTGAGCACACTGGGTTGTATCCCAAAAATTGTAAGCCGCCCTGAGTCTTCAGAGAAGGGCAGCATATAAATGTAATTAAAAAAAAATTCAGCACTTACTATATTGCTTTTAAATATATAGAACTATAGAAAATGCTTTGAGCTGGTATGGCAATTTGAAAGCAGATGAGCAGTTAAAACAGATTTAAAAAAAACAAGTGTTGCTAATTATAGGGTAAATATAGTAACTGGTCTGATGTATTAATTTTGAAATAATTTTCAGTTCAGACAAAAAGAGTCTTTTCCCTAAAATGTCTGCATATACCTAGATACAAGCTATCTCTACAATATTTTGGTATTTCAAAAAAAAAAAATTAAATATAACACAAATGTTAAGGAATTCTAAAACCATATTCCTAGTTATGTCTGCCTTAAGGAAGAGTAATCATTAATTTGTAAGGCATATTTGAATACTGTTCCATTCCATAGTATACTGTAAAGGAGCAGCACAGTCCTTTGGGGGAGGGGAAACTTATATAAATAAATGCTTCATGTGTTCTTTTCCAGAAAAAAAACCATCATACAGAGTTGTTCAGAGCTTTAATAGCCAGGTATGTGGGAACTCTGCTGAAAAATTTTGTATTATCTCACTAAAAACTTGATTGCATTGTAGCAATCAGTGCACTCAGTGCACTGAACAGGTGCTTAGCAGAAAAACAGAAAGCCAACACCTCTCTCCTGAAACTTTTTAGGTACAACTATGAGTACTATGATGCCTCTGGCAAAACTCACCTGTAGAACCCTAGATCTGGCTGCCTGACTTGAGTCTACTTTTCCTAAACTGTTACAGTCGATCATTTTCTCAGTCCCTAAAACTGTTGCCTAGATTTTTCGTTATGTGTAAATTTGTTGCTCTCAGTTAATGTTTCAATTCGAAGACAATGCAATTTATATGTCAAAAAGTCGTGGGGGATAATTTTAAAGTGCTGGCAACTCTTATCTGCATTAATATTGTTTGGTTTTCCTAAGAATTCAGAATGCGGCAACCTGATTTCTTGTCTTGGGAGCAAAGGACCAATGTCTATATATATTTTAAAAGCCAGATTCCTCAAAGATATAAACAAAGTGATTTCCAATTTCCTAAAATCTCAGGAAACTATTCTGATCTTTCATCTAGTAACTACCTAACTACCTACATTGCCATTTGTTCAAAAGTTCTCCCAGAAATGATTGTGAGTTGGGGAGGCTTTGTGAGGTGTGTATCTGGAGAGGTGAGAGACCAAAGCTGAAAGACAAGCAAGTGCTGCTGCGTTTAGAGGTCTTTCTCTCCTGCGGGCGCCTTCTTCCCGGACAGTTAAAGGGTCAGCGGCGTTCTCTCCCTTGACCATTTTGTATCGGCGGTGAGGGGCACAGCCCGCGGTTGAGGTTTGGTCTGAAGGTGAGCTGCTCCAGCACCTCCGTGTTTGTTATAGCCGGACTTCTCTGGGGGAAATCCTCCGCTTTGCGGCGGCGACCCCTGCCCTTCCTTTCGAGCCTCTGCCCTTGCTGGCCTGCTGGAGGCTGCCTACTCCAGGCCGCGGCCCTGGGAAGAAAGGGACTCCCGCACCAAAGGGTCGATAGCGAAGCGGGCAATTCGGTTCCGCGGAAGCAGATGCTGAGAAGGACAAACCCGGACTGTCTTTTAAGGGGACTCCGAAGCGGCTCGCTGAAGATTTGCTCCCTTTGGGGCTTTGAACACGCAGCCACAGGAGCGAGGCGTTGCGGAGATCAAGCCGAAACCCTGGGCTGAGAAACAAACCGGGGGGGGGCTGTCTCCCCACCCTTCCTCCTCCTCCTCCTAATCTTTTTCTCCTCAAACTACAAAGTGTGGTTTTATTAAGACGCTCCCTCCCTCCCCACCCCCCGACTTCAGGGAAGAATTAGGAGGGAATGACTTAGCGAAGGGAGAGCTAATGTTTCATTTCGTGGCCCGCAGAAGGACCACACAAAAAGCCCCGTCTTTGCTGACGGGCTATTATGTCGCGTTGTAATCTAGGGACCGAGTTAACCAAATGTTATCTGTTGGAAACGTAATGAAGGCCTGCTGTACGCGGCCGGGTTTTTCCCAATGCCACACACGGTGTCGCTTAAGCAGCCGTACCTCCAGCCGCAGAGCTGCTATCTCGCCAAGGCATCTCTCTTCGCTTTCTTTTCCAAGGAGGGGAAGGGAATGGGTGCGATTCTTTTCGTTTCGGCTGTGGTCTTTTTCTCCTTTCTCGTCTCCAAAGATGTATTCCCCATAAGGTATTTTTTTTAACCTTTAATTCTAGCTCATCCCTGATCCCAGGCGCGGCGTTTTCTTTATTTTATCGCAAAAACCAAAGAAATCAAGGGGCAGGCCCACTTTCTTGCCAGTTAGATGCTTCAGAATCGGGACGGGCGCCTGGGTTTGCTGTGAGCAAAAATAGACTTCTCTGAAGGGGTAGGAAGGGGTCACAGGCCCTCCTGATCTGCCACGCCTGAAAAGCTTTTGGAATCTATATAGCCTCATTTCGTTTCTTGCGAACCAACTCGCCACTTTGCGGGGAGTCAACTTCCCAACGCAGAAATTTTTTTATGGAACAAGATACTTATTTATTCCAGGCGGGAATGATGGAGCAAAAAGCCGTTTATCTTATTTGCATTCTGACTATTTCGGATATTAATTGGTTAATATGAATAAAAGGATTATAGTCCCCCCCCCTTATTCTAACTCCACAAATCTTTCTCTCGGAGAAAGGAATCTGGTTATTTTCCGCATAGCCTTTTTCTAGAGTTTGTAATGAATAGGATGGGTGCTTTCTTCTTAGTCCTCCACCCGCCCATCTTCCTCCCTCCATTGATGGTTCTTAAATCCAGCGCCACTTTTTGAGGGTCGGGTTTTCTCGCTCTGGAACTGATTGAACGTGGAAATGAACTTCGATGCAGATGTGTGCCTTAAATCTTGCCCACTCGCTGGAAACCTTACCCCGATCAGTTTGGGTGAAGCGTGGGCGTCACATTGGGCCGGGAGGGATCTGAGCCCGTGGCCTTACTCTCGGAGCCATCCCTGCCGGGGGATCAGTTAAATAAAACAGGACTGCTTCTCCTCCGGAGAAGTAATAGGCCGCGGACCTGAGCCTGCGCCTGGAGCCTGCGCCTGTCGGGGTTTCTCAACTTTTAATGCCTAAGATCCCATCAGACACAATAAATGCTGCAAGCACCCGGGAGTGGGGGGATGGGAGGGACAGAGAGCGAAATAAAGCTCATGGCGACCACCTCTCTGGATTTACATGCCCATAACTCAGTCCTTAAGTGAGTTTCCAGCTTTCCGAGGTGCACTTACGCTTTCTTCACTTTTATTGGCCTCCACTTTTTTTTATGCTTTCAGCAGGTAAGTCCAGGTTGTGCCAAATGCAGTTATGGTTACACTATTATTACACTACATGCATTTTCTAGGCTCAGATTAAACTCCAGTATTTTGAAGCTAGGTGACTGCCTTGGTTATCACTGAGTTAACACAGACTCAGAGCTAATCTATTTCTCTCTTTTGGTTGTAGATGTACAGTAAATTAATAATCACCCTAGGTGGTCAGGCTACATCTTATACCAGTTTACTCAGAAGTAAATTTTGTTTCATTGGATTGCAATTAACTAGATAGAAAGGTCCTCTGGAGGACTTTGGAAGTTAGGGTTCTTTCGACATGAGTGATTTATAGGGTCACCCAGTCATAGCATGGTGTCATAAAGCCGGTCAGTGACTGGGAATTGGGCACAGCGAGGGCTGGATGGTGCTATCAATCACTCGAGTAAAAATTTCCCAGCTCTTCCCCAGCTTAAACCAGCAGGATTCCGCAGCAAGACCAGATCACGGGCTGCGCTGAGAGAGTATGAGGCATGTCTTTGGGTTGGCCTGGGATCCACCTGCATGTGAAAAAGGACCGAGTTCCTAGCCTTGATAGAGACACCTATAAAGCCGCCTCTAGTACTCCAAAATGGAAAATTGCGCTCCACAAGCAAGTCCTTCACGAAGAAATAGGATTCACTGCAGGCCTCGCTGCCCTTTTGTGCCCTCCAAACCTACTGCTTACTGAGGCTGCCGCCTTCTGGCCTCGGTCTTCTGTTCTGTCCTGTTCCACGGAGGCCAGCTGATTCCAGTCCACGGGAAACACGGAGTTCACTGGTCACACGGAGGAAAGCAAGGGCCGAATCCGCTGCGTTACGACGCTTCCTCGCTTTGTTTTCCTTTAAGCCGAGCCCAGCCTTTCGCGGCCCAGCAAAAGAAGCCGAAGGCCGGGTACCGAAAGGGACATCTGAGGACCTGTGGAAGCCAGCTGCAAACCAACAGGTCGCAGATGGCGAGCTCTCGGCTCTTGCTCAGTTTCTTAGGGTTGCCTGCTCATCCCGTGAACACGGGGTCCTTTGGGGGGGTCTCCATCCCCCTCCATCCAGGGGAAAGTGGTCGATTGCGTGGAGAAAAACCCTCCGAGTAAGAGGCCAAGTCCTGAATTTTACTCTTTTAAGATGGGAAGCGGCGGAGGAGGGGCAAAGCAGGCCAAAACCCAGCTCGCAGTGGTTGACGAATAAAAGTCGAAAGCCCGGCTAAACTGCAGCGGCGGGAAGAAATGGGGCTTGCGGGAAGCTGTCCGGGGCTCTCGCGTGAGGGTCGCCTCCCTCCAGCTTGCTCTGCCCGGGGCTGCGCCCTTTGTTCGCCTCTGTCGAGGAGCTTAGCCCTGCGTTTCTGCTTTCGCTGGGCTGGAGGGCTTTTTGGGCCAAGGAAGGGGAAGCACGATTGGGATGTAAAGGTCGCTCCCCGGACCTGGGATAGGGACAGCCGGCTTCAAAGCCTGAGTGGATCTGCGAAGAAAGGTCGAGGCCTTCTCTAGCTTGCCCACACCCTGCAGAGTTGCTCTGGGCCTTGTGTGCCTTTGGTGAAAGGCCAGCCAGGGTGGTTTGCTTAGGCCCCTTCCAATTCATTGCCGGGCAGGAGGGGCTTTTGGTGCCTGGTAATCTAAGAAACTGTTTCCTTAGTATGTGGGCCCATTCAGCAGCCATGTCAGCTGCCTTCACAGAACAGGTCTAACTTGTTGACCGAAGTAACCCATTTTGTGTGTTCACTCTACCATAAGCTAACCAATTCCGCTGGATATGCCCAATGTGCTAAACCACAAACAAGCAAACTTTTGCCAAGGCTAAAACTAGTTCAAATTTACTATGTTGAAAGAAAGCAACTAAAGACAGGAGCACCGCTCTATGATTTCAGGCAAGAATTCCCCCCCCCCTCTGTTTAAAATGCCCAGGATTGATTCAAATCCATGTGCAAGCCAGTGTGTGGGCAGATTTTGGTCAAAGAAGTCAAAATGGGTGGTGTGATGGAAGCTCTACCTGATTTGTATGCCTGGCACATAAACCCTGCAGATCCCTGGCTCCTGCACTGTACAGAATTGATGCCCTTGTCCTGAAGACTATGGATCTGGGGAGAAGGACCTTAGTGCCCAGTGGGGCAATGCTGAAGCCACATGTACAGGATTCCCCTGTTGTCAAAAGACTGCTGCCTTGCCTCCTTCTGTTCTGTAAAAGCAGTGGAACCTGCAATTGCCAGGGCTTGGTGGAAGGAGAAGAGGTGGGAAAGGGCCTCCCAGACAAGCTGAAGCTTTAAGCAACTCCCATTCTTGTCACAGAGAAAGGACTGAGAATAATAAAAAGGAGAGAAGCTGTCAAGAGAGGTGAGTTTTACTTAGAGCCTTTGGAAAAATAATACCCATAAATTCTGGGTGCGTTTTATTTTGCTTTTTAGCAATGCATGGTGTGCTGGGGTAGGTGCAAGGGTTTCAAAGTGAAGCACAGAAGACACAGCAGCATTCCCTGGAATTCCAGAAGGCAGCCTATGCTGCAGTCAATTGGAGGGGGAGACAGAAGAAGATATGATAACAGAATTACAGGCTTGGAGGGACCTTTAAGGTCTTCTAGTAGTCCATACACACACCCCATGATATTGTGGGAGGGGTGATATTACACCTGGGATAGCAAGGAGAGTGAAATTGAGGTTCCTTCCTTTCACTGGACCTCCTACTCACAAGGGCCTCAATTATGAGTACTGCCTAATTTCCAAATCAATGGGTGTTGATTTGGGTTGAGCATCCCGGCAGTTCTAATAGGAGGCAGGCTTTCTCTCTGAATGCAGGCATGCATGGTGGCTTTATATGTTTATTATTTCCTCCTTGCTACTTTTAGCAATTCCGCAACTGCTAAAAGAATAGAACCTGCGCCTAGACAGCCTGGCTCAATTCAAACAGCCCAGGTACTGGGTGTGTGTGCTGGAGAAGTTGAGCCACAAACCAGCTAACCTGTTCCCTTTAGGCTCAGATGCTGCACAAAGCCATTCCGTATAATTAATCCACGGTTTATTGTGTTTTACCAAGCCTGAACATCGCATTAATGGAATAAAACATGGGAAAATGTAATGTAGGAACAACTACAAAAAGTGAGCCATGCATCTGGGCATACACATATACAATGAGTGGAAGCCAAGAAGTGAGTGAAGGATGCAGGTAAAAAGGGTGTGTGTCAAGCTGCTCTTTTGGTCTGGGGTTGGGGTTTTTGCTAATTTGGTATAATCTGAATGGAAAGAATGGCAGTCTGGTGGGGGGGCGGTGACTTTGATTCCCCCACGTGTTCCCCTACCACAAGATTCAACTGATGCTCATGACCATCCTGTGAAAGCCCATGGAGCTTTACTGTGGACACAGTGACTTCACTGGAAGTAAATCCCATTCAAATGGACAGTACTTGAGTAGACTATCATCCTGAAGGGGGCTGGCTGCCTGCATCCTTCCACAAAGGCAAGGCATCCCTATGAACTGGGAAATAGGCGGGGAAATCAGATTCATAAGGTTCAACACAGGCACTGCTGGCGGGGTGTTGCTTGTTTAAGGATTGCTAAAGAGCCAAAGGTTTATATCCTAGAAAAAAAAGGTGTGGGAGGCTATGATTGATAGCTTCCTGAAAAGTCCAATGAACATTTATTTGGAAGTACATTTCTTTATGAACATTTTCCATGATTTATGATGTTGGAAATATACTAGAATGGCAGACTTCCAAAACCTTCTGCTAAATGCCAAAGGACCACTCAGGAATTTCAACAATTCTGAAATTATAAATATCAGAAAAATAATTTAAAAAATAGAAATGAGTATGTAACAAAATCTGAAAAGAAACAGGCAATAACTTGTATCTCACACTTGTAATTTACCTTAACGATAAGTATCTATCTACTGATGTGACCAAAGTGCTTTTAAATAGATATATGGGGCAAAGAGATAATTTCAATTCAGTCTAGTGCAAATGGATTAAGGCCTCAAATTCAGATGTTCTTTCTATTCAATTCAGTGGGGCCAAGGTTACAGACATGTTAGTATTGTAAAGCTGCTACTAAGTGGTTATTTAAAAGGAAATGTATTTAACAAGTGGACTTAGGCGTATGGTGAATGAAAATTGCCACTGTCCATTATTTCAGGTTTCTGATTCTCCCCCTTCCCCCTCTCCCTCCCTCCCTCCCTCCCCCCTCGTCTGTCTGTCTGTCTGTCTGTCTGTTTGTCTGTCTGTCTGTCTGTCTATAATCTAGCTGAGGTTGCAACTCTGCTTTTGGGAGCAAACCTGAACAAAATGAATGAGGGCTGCACTGTGAGGAAGCATTAACTAAAAATAGAATCAGCTGAATCAGTTCAACTACCGTATTTCCTCCCCCCCTTTTTCCCCCCCTCTGTTTTCCATCCCGAAATTGGACTTCTTGGCTCTTATGAGTGTTGGGTGGGATTATAAGTAAATAGGGCCAACCCAACGTTGCTCTGGATTTTTCTTCAAGTCGGGAGAGTCACATTCGAAGTACTTTCTCTGTTCCGCTTCAAGTTCCAAGGATAGGGTCAGACCTCTCAGATTGAAGCGGCAACAGTCACTGAGGCGAATGCGAGATCTAAAGCACCGATTTGTACGATGGGAGGAACGGAGGGCGAAAAAACTCAGGTTCAGCTCTGGCTGAATTGCAGTAATCGGGGCGCCGTCGCCAAACCCTTTGGCAAGCGAGAACGGAACGTCCCAGTTTGCGGGATGGGACTTCGGGGAGCACACGAAGGAGGCTTTCGCTCTTGACCTCGGGCTCCTGGGTGCGCTCCAAGTTAGAAGGAAGCGGACTGCGGCCGTTCATTGCTGCCGGGCGGACGGAGAGAAGCCTCGTAAGCCCGGCTGAGTCTGCCCAGGGCTCTTGGGTCAACCCGATGGCGACGCTACTCTGTCCGGGAAGTGTATCCTGGCACGTTATTTAGTCCAAACATCCTGAGCGCCCCAAGTTGGAGAAGACGAGATGAATCGAGCCGGCAACTTTTTGGGAACCGTGAAGGAGACTGCGGGTTGAGGGGCACGGACAGGCCACACTGGAAAAGAAATGGAACTGGACGGAACGTAGATTTGATTGAGCTGAGATAAATTGAAGTAAACTTACGTTAACGGAATATTGCGCAGGCTGGGATGGCTTCTGTTATACTGAATTTTCTCCGTCTGCCTCCTTTCCCTGCTAGTTTCCACGTTACGGTTTTTGGGGGGGAGGGGACAACGTTTGAAACCTTCGGTTGGAAGAGGTGCATCCAGTCGCTCTTCGGAAGCTCTTCACAGGCTCGTCTTCCTGAACGAAGAATGTCTGTGGGTCGTCTTGCTCTTGAGTAGCCCGAATGAAATCAGGGAGTAATGGGTAGTTTTCCTTCCTAGCTGACGGACGGAATGCCAATTCATGCGCATCCCGATCCAGGAAGGTAGGAAGGCTTGAGGAAGGATCTGGGGGAACAACCGAAGGTCCAGATTCTCTTATCCCGAGTGGGTAACCTTGATTTTTCAAAGGGCCCTGTGAGACTTTGTTGCTTGGGTTCCAACACCAGTGTGGGCATCAAAGCCAGTATTCCAACTTTCAGAAAATCGCTCTGAATTAGGATAGAGGGTAGGGGGATTATTTAATGTTGCATATCAGAGACTCTTAATTCCACATGAACGATAATTCAACTGCAGTACAGTCTAAGATCTGATTGCTTAGAAGTAAATCCTATTGTTTTTCATTTCTGTGTGGTATGTAGGGCTTGAATAATATTTATAGAGTTGAGCACTCCGCTTGGAAAGCAAAAAAAGGCTGAATTTCCATTATTTATTTAACGAACTGGTTACTCAACAGCCTGTATCATAGATTAACCAGTGACACATAGTTTACAAACCACCCTAGGCTTAAACATAGTCAGATAATTTGTGAGTCCATGTATTGAGGATTAACCTTACAGAGAAGGCCTGTTGTAGTACCTATCAAAATAACTGGGTGTTTCAATAGGAAAGTATCTGAACACATACCTTGGTGGGTATATACAGGGTACACTAGAAATGAACAGCATTTTTAATTGCCTGCTATTTCAACCATGTCAGAGGATAACATTTAGAAGGTGGTGTACCTGGATGAATGTAAAATTAAGCAGGATGATAAATCACAATATACTGCAGGTCAGTTAAAATCCTCAACTGTAAAAAAAATCTTGATAATCTATAGACAAGAGAACTTTAATTCTCAGCAGTGCCGGTTACTGGCTGGGAAATTTGGAAATTGAAGGTTATTGATTGGAAGAGCCAGGTTAAGGAAGGCTGTTCTTATGGAACATCAATTAATTCTCCTTCTGATGGTGCCTAGGAATGTCAGCCATAGAAGTTATCCTGCATGAAGCTAGGTGCCCAATTTGAAGACTGAACATTGTGGAGCTTAACATTCATCATACCCAGAGTACTGGGGAAATTAATCATATTGACTTTGGGTCAAATGCTCTGGAGTGAATGGATTTTGGATTGGAGGTAAACTTCAGCTTTGCATGCAGCTGCTTTATATCTCTACTTTTTGTTGGAGGAAGGATAGGGTGAAAGAGGGAAGCAAAAGCTACAGGTTCTGTTTGTTGGAATGTGTGCGCATGAGAAATGTATGACTTCAAGCACTCACATAAGTTCTTTGCCAAACAAACTCTCAATCTTTGGATTGAAAAGTAATCTTTTGGTTCCAGTTCCTTTTTTGCGCACAAATACGTTTTTTGCTTGCCAGAGAGTTGTGTGATCACAATAAGAATAACTTCAAATACATTCTACATGATATAGCTGTGCAACATTCCTGTAAACTGAATTATTGAAGAATAAAAGTTCACAGAATCTGCCTGTGCAAATTTATCTGCAATCAGGCAAAAACTTTGGAGACATGAGATTTTATCACTTGCAGTGAGCAAAAAAGGAACAAGAGCCCACCTTTCTTCTTCTGGTAACATTTCGAAACCATTGCTCCTTCCCTGGGCGATAAACAGTATCCTGAGAAAATGACCTAGTAGGCTTTCCATAGTTTGCTTTGTCAGACTGCAATCCCCCTGGAGAATAGATACAGACCCTTGACAGGAAGTTTTGCTCTTTCATAAAATATCTCTTCGTTAAACCAGTCACTTTTCTCTTTGTCTCCTTGCTTTTTTCTTTAGCAGACTGCCTGTGAAAGATTGAGATTTAAGGCTAAATAGAAAGCTATCCGAGGCTTCAGGATCTAATGGAATTCATTTTGCTGAATATATTTGCAACAGGCTTTTATCCTGTTCTTTATTTGAAAGAACAATAATACTGTAATAACACCCTGTGACTATACCTATTTCAGTTTTGTCTATCCCAGGCCCTTGGGAAGGACTCAGCAGGTGGATAAAAATGCTAAATCCAGTCTAAATATCTGGGTGACTGTGCAACAAACAACAACAACAACAATAGCAGTAATAAGGCTGGCAGCAGTCTTACCGTCTAAAAATCAATGGCATAAACAGAAAATGGCTGAAAAGGAAAGAGGAGGGACCCTGAATTCTCACTGCTGCTCATCAAGCCAAAACAGCAACTTTTCTATAATGAAAGAGAAAGCAAGCAATGAAAATCTGTCAATACCTGAAGACTAAACAGGATTTGAAACTTTTAGCTGTTAATTGTCATAAACAATGGCCAGTATAGATATGCCGCATATGTTTTTAACTTTAACATATTAGTTTTCCCATAGAATCTTAGGGTGTTTGACAACACATTTCCAACTAATACATGTTATATAAAAACATAAGTTTTTATGAGCTGCACCTCATGTCCTTTATTACCATTTTATTTTATTTATTTATTAACATTTTAGTAGCAAAAGAGGCTACCAAACTCTTGGGTTTTTTGCACCATAGTTTAACATCATAATTTCCTCCTGCGCAGCTAGCCCATGACCATGTTTTATCCCTTCAGAAGTAGTAGGTGCTTCATCACTGGATGTTTTTAAGAAGAGACTGGACAGTCACTTGTCTGAAATGGTGTAGGGTTTCCTGCTTGAGCAGGGGGCTGGACTAGAAGACCACCAAGATCCCTTCCACCTCTATTCTGATTGATAGCTCAGTGTCTCATGTGAACACAGTCTGAAAATCCCACATTGGCACCCACCAGGTCAGCAGTGTTCATAACAAGCTATGATGACATCGACATGATGAAGTAATTGATGGTGTCATGTTGACAGTGCAATTATGTATTTGTATCATGTCTTATGCCAGTATGCAAGTGGTGACATTCACACGGTTATGTTACACATGTGCCATTATTTCCTCCCTGCCCTTATTCCCCCATGAACATTCATGAAGTAGCTCCAATGAGGAAAGTCTTCTATCTGAAATTCTCAGTATTTTAGTCCTTTTATTGAGTTAAATGGTCCACTCATTGATGCCTCATATTAGCCATCTACCAGTATTTTTAAATTCCAGATTGTCAAGAATGAGGAACCATGGTGAAGAACTGCTGTTATCCTCCTGATTTAATGGTGGCTAACTTTAAAGTGTGCATCTAGCAACTTTGAACTTGTTCTACCCACAGTTGGAGGGAAATAACATTTTCATTGGTCCAGATATGTCCAAAAGCTTGCCCAAATGTCTGTGCCATATGACAAAAACTGTATTCACAAGACTACAAGCTAACCAATAATGATGTAACCTAATGCATTGCATGAACCCAGTCTATATGGTTATGGTGATTGGGTTGAGTGAAACAAGTTGAGTTGTTCCTCTGTATTTCATAGAGACATCCATTATTTTCATGATGACATGGGAGTGATTTGCCATTGCCTTTCCCTCCCCGCAAATGTTTCCTTGATTTCCTGGTCCAGTTGGGATTTCTATAAATCTTCCTTCTAGAACACTTCCATTTTGATGCCCAAGGCAAAGATTAGGAAATCGTCTCACTGTACTGTACTTGGTAGTGGAATCTTATTTCCACAACAGGGGTGGAATTTTTCATTGCATCAGAGCAACAAGCCAATTTAGGAGGGTAGGATTCGTTTAGGAACCCTCTTCAAGCAAACAATATGGCTATGGGGTTCAGTCCCACTGAGTGGAGGTAACATTGTTTGAGTTCACTCTTTTGAGCTGTTTTTTAAAATAATAATTTTTGGCTGGACAGAAATTGAAGGAGAGTTAATTGTGAACACTCTGAGGCATTTTAAGGCAATAAGGAATCTTCTGGGACTTGTTAAATGGAGTTCTGGAATTCTGAGGGGGATAAAGACTTGCTCTTAGTACAAATTAGTGTATTACTTACAAATACTATACTTAATATACACCCACCCATTATATTCACACTCAGTTATACTCATTTAGATGATGTCTCAGGATTTAAGGGGCCTGAGGCCTAAGGCCTAAGGCACTCCACCCCCACCCCCCCACCCCCCCAAGCCTGAGCCAGAGAACCAGGCTGGTAAAGCTTTTACCTCTGACGTCTCAGGCTTGCCCACAACAGCTGCCAGAGCAACCTGCATGCAGAACAAACCAAGGACTGGAAGTTGTGGTTTGTGTGATCTCCTGTGTTCTGCCTTTTTGTTTTTGATGCAGTTCAACCAGAATGAAGACACTGGTTTAAATGGGGTTGCAACTTTAAAATCACATGGCATCTTGGCCTTTACTGTTAGTAGGATTTCACACAATGCCAAGCTTTAATGGATTAGAAATCATTTTTATTTAGAATGCAACCTGACTGATTAAACCGTGGAAGAAGAAAAGTAGTTTCAGAGAGAAAGTTCATTTCATTTCAGTAAAACCTCATTTCCACTTTCTCCATTTTCAGAATCGTTTTGAATGATGCACCACATTTCAATCCTGAATCAATAAATAAATGAAAGAAGGCACAGCATACTTTGTGTGCTTGGGAATTGTTGCTTTGAAATCACCGTTCCCCTTGCCCTATTCACAGGAACGACATGTCTGAATGGCGGCAGCATGATATGGGATTTAGCTAGAAATCATTTTCACAGCTGTTAATGTAGGTTGAAAGAAATGACTCTCAGGAGAAGGTAAAGAGGAACAGAAAGTGGGGGGCAGCAGGGATGGTTTACGTTAGAGCTCAACCTTCCAAGTGGGAGATCCCGAGAGGGTTACCCCAAGGCAGGGGATCACTGCAAGGGACACATGCAGACTCCTGTTAACCTAGAGCAAGGGTCTCCAACCTTAGCAACTTTTAAGACTTGTGGACTTCAACTCCCAGAATTCCTCACCTGAGGAATTCTGGGAGTTGAAGTCCACAAATCTTAAAGTTGCTAACTTTGGAAACCCCTGAGGTAGAGCTTCCCTGCTTCCTTGTCTCTAAGAGCAGCTGGCTTGGCACCTGTCCCTCAGCCACCACCTTGCAATTAGGTTGACTTGTGGCCCAGCCTCATTTCCTGAAACAAACCGAGGCTTGGTTCATTTAAACTAAGCCTTAGGCCCTTAAGCTCCTCCCCGTCCCGGCTCCCGAGGAGGCCCGTTCCGCTTTCCAGGACAGCCCTCCAAGCGAGGGAAAGTCGTGGGTTGCGTGCAAAGCAAGGTGGGAAGAAACGGCGCGCGTCGCTGGGGCCACGTGCCCTGAGCCTCGGCTTGGGCTCGACCGCTTGCTTGCTTCCCCCGGACACTTTTCCTCTGATTGGTGCATAACCTCTCCAGAGTCCAGAGCGAGGTCCGACAAGCGGGAGCGGCAGAGAAGGCGTGGTTCCGCATGCAAAGAAGGGGGCGGGGCCTCCGAGTAAAGCCCGGCGTTCTGCTGCGGTTCGCTCAGCAGTGCCGCCTGCCTCGCCCCCTCAGCCTTCCAGGCGGCTATTGCTTTTCCTTCTGCTCCGCTTTCGGCTTTTGATTCCTCAGCTCCGTCTTTCCTCCTCCTCCTCCTCCTCTCTTTGTTTCTTGTCTGGTTTTATATTCCAGTACGCGGCGTCGCCTCAGAATCGCGGGGCTGCTGCTTCCCGCTCAGATGTATTCGCCGGCTGGGCACCCAGAGACCTTCGCTTGTCCCCCCCCTTCTTTCCTGGCAAAAGCGGGATCAGAGCTGCCCGTCTGGATGGTTCATCAGCTCAGCGGAGCCAACCCTCGCCTTGTCCTTCGCTTTTCGTCGCTCCTGGGGAGGCTTTGAGGGTGGGGGTACCGCTTCGTTCTGCGGAACGCCTTTCTTGCCTCCAATGGGGAGAAATTGTGTCACCGATTTTTAGCCACGCCAGTCGGTCAGAGGAGGCTTGGAAAGGGCAAAGAAGGGACACAGAAGGAGATAGGTTCCCAAATGCGGACCCGACTTCATTGAACTTCGTTGGAGAGGAGGAAAAAGGGAAGAAGAAGCATTACGAAGCAGCTCGAAAGCTCTTTTCGCGCAATGTAGGGCGGGAGGGGGAGGGAGGTTAGAATGAAAAAATGCTGAAAAACTACTTCATAGTTGTTTCGTATTGCCAGGAACTACATTTCATTGAATTTCAATAGGGTTGTTAGGGGAAGAGACTCTGAAAGATTCTGCTATGGGATAAACATTGGAAAACATCCTTCTCGTTCAGATGTACTCGCTGGCTGGGCCCCGGAGACCTCAGCTCCCCGTGTCCTTTGGTTCATTTTAAACTCGGCTTCCTTAATCTACTGTGCTTCTGATGTGCTGGATTTCAGGACCCATAGTTCTCAGCCCCCATGACAAATAGGAACAGATATATGGGAGGAAGTACAATACATTTAGATAACTCGGGCTGTCAAGGGTTGGGCTAATGCATCATACTGCTGCATATAAAGACACTTAGCCCAATTGTTTAAATACGTAACTAAAGACATGAATAATACTTATATCAGTGGACAGTCAGTTCATATTTGGAATTCAAATTTGAGCACATACTGATCCTAGATTGAAGTCCTGGGCATGAATTATAATTCCCTTTTGTTTTTGTGTGTTGTTTTCTTTTCTTTCGTCTTTTTTGTTTTACCTTTTATGTCTAGTAAAGCATAAAATTAATAATAAAATTGTTTATTTAAAATAATGATCAACAATTATAACGGGTCTGATTTATTGAAATTCCTGTAGTAAGGATCCAGATTGAATCTGAATTTACTTCATAAGAGGGCAAAACATTTTTTTCATTTAAATATGAAGCCTTCATTCTTCAACAAGAAAGGATTATTCATATTACAACAAAAGTTAGGAAATTAGAAGCATAATCATTAAACAGTTTAAATTAATACTGAGTTTTTGTTTAAAGTGTCCATTAATTCACACTGCATTTCTCAAGTAATACCGGTAATGAAGATGAATAATAACACAACAGTAAGACTCTGATTTGGGGATTTTACCAAAAAAATGTCACTGTGACTACAATTTAGTCAGTATTAAGCTTATTATGTAATGCTATCTGCTTCCTCCAAATGAAATCTCATTGTTTTGGGTAGGAGTTGTAATTATATAATTATAATTCACATGGTGTAATTGCCAATTAGCTTTCACCAAAGCCTGGCTAGCAAGAAACTATTGGGAATTAAAATCCAACATATTTCTCCATGGGGAAGGCTGGGCCACACATTTTATTTTACTTTTATATCAATAAATCTATGCATTGATAAAAATTTCTATCCGTCAACTGCAAAGAAGTCACATTGCTTGAATCTGCACATATACTACATTGCAACATCCTAGGTGTGTCATTCTAGGTTCTTGGAACAACTTGATGGATATGAAGGCCAATACCAACTAAGGAACTATCAGCTGTGACTTCATATTCTGGGAGATTTGATGTAAAATAATAATTTGTTACTATTATTTTATCAAGGTAAAGCCATTCTGAAATGCAGGTTGGCAGAGCTGAGTATCTCCCTCACGCCTTTCCCTCTGTCTTGCCATCTATCAATCCCCCTCTCTAATTAGACTAATTAGAAACTCGGTGGGCTGTGCAGACTGCCCCCTCCCCTTGCTTCGAGTTTGTGAAAAGAGTCCTGAATACCCACCATGGGAGAGCAGCTTTTCAGTAGGGCGGTAACAGTCGCCACCATTTATCCCTCTCCATTGAAAAGAGCTCGATTAAAATGTTTGGGAGTTCTTGTTGCCCCGATCCACCCTAATTAGGGGACCAAAGAGATCACATAAAGGGGAGGGGGAGACAGAGGCTCCCCCTTCTGCCATCTTGCCTTTGCTGGGCAGATCTGAAGGCAAAAGGAGAAAGGAGGCCCGGGAGGGGGGGCAAGCAGAGAAAGAGACTCTCAGCCTTTATCTTGGCCGCCCACAACGGCAGAGCAGCGACGACGCCCTCCTCCTCCCCCTCCCCCTCTTCCTCTCCGGAGAATGTTCAGCGCTCCTGTCACTTCTCGAAATATTAAAAAGCAAGGAGCCTCCGAGCGTGTGCAGAGTGCTTATGAATAAATAGCGACATAGTTCAGCCCCACAAAGATTTAGGATCTTCGGATGTTGCCGATTGGTAGTGGCTCGCCCACTACGTCGACACTTTTATTTTGGTGGTTGGTTTATTGACCAAGCCTGAAACAAAAGGCTCGTTTCCCAGCGCACAGGATAGCCCGTCTGGTGGAGTTTCAGTTTCATCCCTTGCCTGCAAGAGGGAATAAATGCCCCACTTCCTACATTCCCTTGGAAATAGCCCGTTGTCACATTCTAAGAGAGATGGGCGGAGCGGGGCGGGGGGGGGAGAGAATTATGGAAACCAATGGGAATACTTCAAATTTACTGAGCTTATGCCCTACGGGTACAGGCGGACGTGGAAAAGCCAACAGTCCAACATTGTGGTTATTGCTATCGTTATCATCAATATCATCGTTAACCGAATGGCGTGCATTTCGCAAGGAGTATGTGAAGAGCGGGGTTAAGGTCGCATTTGCTTTCGCTCTGGATTTGTTTTCCGGGTTCTGCCAAGTGCATCTGTTATTTAAACGTTGATCCAAAACAAATAAATAATCAGGCTCTCACCTGTTCAATAATAATAATAATAATAATAATAATAATAATAATAAAGGATGAACTACGGGAGCTGTTAATAAATCCTGCGTTGAGCGGCCCAACTTGGAAGAGAAGCGTTTCGAGCCCCGCCCCACTGCCCACTCCCCAAGGAGCTACATTCCCTTCTGTTTAAGTTTCTCTGCCGCAGTTCTAAACTTGGAAGTAGGTGTTTCCATTTGTAGAAAGTCAAATTTTACTGCGGGTTCTTCAATAATCGCCCTGAATGGAAAAGGAGCCACGTGCGCAAAGCAACTTCATTCAGTCAGTGTTCTTTCAATAACTAAAGTAACTAGTCCACACCGTTTTCAAAACGTTTTAATTAAACCTCTTTAGATTCACGCTGCTACACACACACATGGCCAACATACTCTCTTCCCTCCTCCAAAGTTGTTCATATAGCAGCTGTTTTTTTTGCCGGATGCAAGGTATGGTCGGCTGCTTGGTAACTGTGAGTCAAGCTAAGGAGGTCCTTGTCAAACCCTCGGAAGATTGTGCCGTGGGTTCAAAGAGACGGGCCGGTCAACTTGGCGAGCCCGGAGGGCTTTGTAGTTTCAGAGGTCGCGGTGGGGTTGGGTTAGTGGCGGTGATGGAGGGATTGGAAAATCGAATAGCTTGTTTCTGATGTAGAAGTAAGCTCAGTCTTCAACGACTGGCGCTTGGGTCAAACCCACATGTAGATTGGCATGATGCTGGAACCCAGATCTTGTGGCTGGCAAGTCATCAGGTTTGTATACAGCTTCGAATCTCTGTGGATGGTTCAGTAATCCAAAAGTAGACTTGCGCCATGTGTGAACCCGACTAATAATCTAGCCACCATCCATCCAAATTCTAGAAGGACCCAAAATTGTTGGAGGCAATATGCTGACTCTGTAAACCGCTTAGAGAGGGCACTAAGTCTAAAGCATTATTTTTTTAAAAAAATTCATATTTATATGCCGCCCTTCTCTGGAGACTCAGGGTGGCTTACAATTTTTGGAGCACAACCCAATGCGCTCAGCAATAGCCTTCATTCCATTGTATATGCCTGCTTATTACTAGGCCTTTTTTTTTGCCCCCCCCAAGTGGCATTTTTACAAAATCAGCTTATTGCCCCCAACAATCTTGGGTCCTCAATTTACCTACCCCGGGAGCATGGAACGCTGAGTCAACCTTGAGCCTGGTGGGATTCGAGCCTGCATTAATTGCAGGCAGCTGGAATTAAGTGCTAGGTGTTTAACAGCCTGCACCACCAAGGCTCATTATGAAGCGGTAAGTCTAAGTGCTATTGCTAGAACTGCTCTGAGCCAGATGATGCTCAGGACTTTGCTGGGTGGTGTGTGGCCAAAAAAGCCAAGATGGCATTCATTTTGATCCCACCCTTGCGGCTTCCATCACCATCCGAGCACAGCAAGAGGAGTTGTTGTAGGAGGACCTATACTTAAAGCAGTCATTGAAAATAATAGTAAATTGACCCACTTCTCTTCTTAAATTATTATTATTAATTAATAATAATAATAATAATAATAATAATAATAACAACCATCTCAAAAGACAAGGAAGCCAAAAATAGGAATGGCATTTTTAGCCCGGCCTTGGAAAGCTTTTGAGTGGGGCACCCAACTCTCATTGGACAGTGTAGTTGGTGACCCGCCCTCTGCAGGAAGGAGAATGCTTTGAAACACATGTCATTTGTGTTTGTGCAGTGAAATCCACTAGGTTTAATCCGTGGCTCTTACTCTGCTGCACCCAGGAATGCTTTAGTTAGTTAGCTGTGTCATGGTGGGTTGAATTTATTTACCCCTGACCACTCCAGGAAATCGATGCTAATTTGTATGCCAAAGGAAACCACACTTCGGGACCCATTATCTGAATTTCAAGGTTCATTACTTAAAGTGCAAATACGTGTGCCTACAAGAAACAGGAAAAGCTTTGCATTACAGTAAACTCATCTTCAATTGGCACCAATATACTCATTTAGCAGTAGTCTGTGGGTTGGTTGTAATTTAGATGTACTTCGATGCAAGTCAATGCTCTTTCCTTGACTTTTTAACTCTGAGCATCAGTATCACAACAGCTGTGTAAAGACGGGAGTGAGGGATTACGGCGCAGATTGGGCTGCTTGCACCCGGGGCTAAATCGCAATGCTCTGGCTTTGCCTTGGGTTGTTGACGCCTGGAATCTACTTCTAGGAGGAGCTCCGTTCACCTGGAGTCAATCCCAGGGATCCTAAACGAGAAAGGAAATAGAAAAAAAGCACCATCAAGCTGCTGGAACGGAAAGACCTGGCTTTGAAATTGGTTACAATTCTTCTGCCGTCCAAACACATCCATGTGCACCTGTGGTAAACAACCAGGTGTTATTCTTGGTCCCAGACATACAGTGAGTTACAACAACAACATTTTATTTTGCAGTAACCTTCCTAAAAGCAGGAAAAAATATTTTCTGGCCTCAAAATCCAGGCAGGAAATTGACACAGATTTAAGGATATCAGAGACGTATTGGGAATTCTTTCTGAAGAGACCTTATACTGTATAACTTGTGTATGGTTTTTGAGCTAATCAATGTGTTACTCTGAAAATATAACAGAATTGGAAGGGACTTTGTAGGTCATCTAGTCCAACCTCCCACCCACCCTGCCCAAGCAGAAGACCCTGCCTACACCATTTCTGACAGATGGCAGTCCAGTCTCTTCTTGAAAGCCTCCAGTAATCCTTGAGTAGGATTTCATACAGACTTGATCAAATTGTAATCTTCACCATTATAAAGAATTTGCTAAAAGCATCCTCTGTAAAAAGTAAAACGTTCCTTTTTGTTTGCTTTCGTTCAAGACACATCTTAGCTCTGAGTAGAACCGGGTTGGATTCACCTATCCCGGTTCCCAAATGCATTCGATGTAGGAACCAGGCCAATTCTTGGTCAATGCCCACAATTGTTTGGGGGGCGGGTTCTGGAGGCTATAGGGAGCTATGAGTTTGCTTTTAGTTGAAAATAAATAACCCACAAGTGCAGTTTTTCATGAGTTCAGAAAACTTTATTTTATTTACTTGCACTTTTCAGGGTAATTTACAGTAAAACAAATTAAAATACTGAAAACCATGAAAGAAATCTAGAAGGCTGGGGAGGCAGTCTAACCTAACTTTCCCAATAATTTATTGAGTGGGGCATCGCTGTTCTTCAGAACTGTTCTTCAGAACTCGCTTCCCATGGACTTTTCTGCCCGAATATCCAGCAAGTAGTTGAAGCAAAGAGCAAACTGAAGAAGCTTTTTGGATGAGAAATGAAACGTCTTCAAAGAAAAACAAGGAAGTCCAGTTGCCTCTTGAAAAAGCACCTTTGGGATAGTTGAAGCAAAGTAAAATGATTCTAAAAAGGAGAAGGCCCATATGATGGTCGATTAGCTGTGGATGATGCGCTTTCTTCTTCTTCTTCTTCTTCCTTCTTTACTGCTGCCCGAAACCAGGAAAATCTGAGAACGAGCTGCTCTTGGCTGACAAACCCAGCTGATCATCAGTGTATTTCTTGGTATTGGTTGGATTTCAGTCCTCATCCCCCACAGCCAGCACAGCCATTGGCCGTGGAGGCGACTATACTCGCTGAGGATTAGCACATCTGGAGGGCCAAAGAAGACGGTCTCTCAGCTGAGCGAGGGGCAAGATTGCTGCGCTGGCGGGAAGAGCAAAAGGAATGGAGCCAGAAAATCACCTCTGGCTGAGGAATCTGATGGGAAATCAGAGTTTTTGGGCGGCGCCCTCCAGATGTCGATCCCACAAGGAGTATGTGGTGTGTGTGTGTTTCGGAAGGAGCGCTTCTCTGGACGTTTGGGGGGGTGGTTTCAGGGTACAACCCGCAAAGCGAGAGTGGATGAGGGGGTGGGAGGGGGGAAGCACAGGCCAGACCCCATGGCTGTATGCTCTGGACACCGTAGCGCTTGCCATCCATCAGGAACGGGGCAGAGGGCCAGTTCAACCGACGTCCAGGCAAGTAGCAAATTGCGCCGGATGGGGAAAGAATGCTCTGGGCAGGGGTTTCATATCTTAACTCAGAATTCTCCAGCCAGCTGGCTGGAGAATTCTGGGAGTTGAAGTCCACAAGTCTTAAAGTTGCCAAGTTTGGAGTTGAAGTCCACAAGTCTTAAAGTCGCCACAAGTCTTAACGTTTGCCAAGTTGAAGTCCACAAGTCTTAAAGTTGCCAAGTCTGGTTCAGGGCATTTTTACGTTGAGCTGAACTGAAAAGGCGGGACCCGCCATCTGCGAGTCGTCAATTCTGGCGTTTTCGGAAGAGGAGACGGGGCACTACGGGCAGTTGCTTGGATGCCGGCGACCCGAGTGCCATGTTTGGGAGAAAGTCCAGCAAGAACGGGCAAGAACTCTTCTCTCCTTCGCAGAAACGAACCGCCGTCCTAGGAGGGGGCCACGCAAGAACTTCTTCTCCGTGTGGAAGCCTCGTCTCTTTCTTTAAAGGCGGGTCTTATTCTGGATCGCGCAGGTCAGAAGGGCGCACAACTGCGAGCCTCCCCGAAAGCGCTTTTACAACCGGGTCAGGTCCCTTCTGCCCGGCTTCCCAAGCAAGGGGCGCGACTTCGGGGGCCGAAGACTCAAAATAGAAACAGATGAACCGAGGAGGAAGGGACCTTATAGGTCATCTAGTCCAACCCGCAGAAGACCCTCTACCATTCCTGACAAATAGCAGTGATATTTATGATGGTTGCAATGCCCCGTGATTCCCTTTTTTGACCTTCTGACAAGCAAAATCAGCGGGGAAAGCCCGATTCGCTTAACAACCAGGTCACTAACTCATCAACTGCAGCCATTCACTTAACAGCTGTGGCCAGAAAGGTCGTAAAATGAGGCAAAACTCCACTTTTAATAAATGCCTCACTTAGCAACAGAAATGTTGGGCTCAATTGAGGTCATAAGTTGAAGACTACCCAAAGGGAAGATTTCCAATAGCCTAGTCCCGTGCCCGCCTACCCAAAAGTAAAACCCCTGAAGCCAGCGAGCGAGAGTTGTTCTTCCTAGGTTAATGCAGAATTGCAATGGAAACGACTTTTTAGCTTATGAGAGGGAACAGGAGAAGAATAGAACTCAAGATCAACAGTGGCGGCATCGCCCCTATTATTAAGGCCTCCTGGAAACAGATGGAGTCATTCCAAGATCGTGGTGTTGTTTGAGCAGAAGAGAAAACCCAGAGAAGTGCCCGAAACCGACCTTTTCCTCATCTAATAAGGCGACCCAGACACCATGAATTAAGAGGCAGCCATTCCAACGAGACACGGAAGGACAGTGTTTGCCTGCACATTGAGCCAGGCACTGTGGCTGTTGAGTTTCGGAGAACTTTCCCCTCCACAAGTCACATAAATGGACCCAATACAGGCGGAAGACGTTGGTTAAGACTTCTACGGCTAAAATTCATCTATGTTTTGCCTTTTTTTGTAGCTGTAGGCTATTGTAGAAATATCCTTGACTCGGCTTTTTAGAAGGATACCGAAAACTGCAACTTAGCCCAACCCATTCCCCATATGCCTCATCTGCACCACACATCCTTTGGATTGGGACGGGCGCGGGAGAGATCTTCACCCTCTTGATGTCCCGGGTGTGACGTTCCCTTTAGTGATGACCCAGAAGTGAGCATGATTCTTAAAGGAACATGGGCTTCTCTGACTGGCATTGTTTGGTAGGCATGTTTCTGCTTTGTATGGCCCTCCAGGGTGGGCAACAGCTTCTGACCACTCAGCCAGTAAAAACTCATTTGGCTCCTTCCAGTTTCCTACCTTGGGACCCCTGATGAGGAGTGAGCTATCCCAATCAAAGCTTGGTTGGTCACTAGAGACTGTATCAAGGGTCTTCAAACTTGGCAAGTTTAAGAGTTGTGGACTTCAACTTCCAGAATTCCTGAGCTAAGATGACTGGAGGAGGAATTCTGGGAGTTGAAGTCCACAAGTCTTAAAGCTGGTTTGAAGACCCTCATCTGTATCATGTTGACTGACGCTGCTTATAAAGTGTATGTGCCTTTCAGTCAGGGCTGACTCTTAGCGAACATATACGATTTCCCCAGGACCATTGGTCCCCAACTGGATTTTCCAGATTTTTCAGCATTATTTGAATAATATCCACAAGTTAAGCAGCCAAACCTGGATAAATTCTCCTAACATAGTGAATCTGGAAAACTTAAACCGCGTGAAGTAGCATGAAATGTTGGTATTGTTCTTGCATGCTAACCATGATAAACTAAATACAATTTATTTATTTATTTATTTATTTATTAATGGGACTTATATGCCGCCCCATCTCCGAAGACTCGGGGCGGCTTACAAATAAAACAGCAGCAACAATAAATAATTTAAAAGCAGATTAAACTAAATAAGCCCCATTACAATTACAAATTCGACCCATAAAAATTATCCCGTTAAAACTATCCCATAAAAAAACCATCCCGTCCCAAAAAATCACAACCCGGATTGGTTAAACAACCAGGTCTTCAAGTCTGGCTGAAGGTCGAATAGGCTCGTCATCGGGGGACCGCCAGCCGGCATTGGCCAGCTGATGGGACCCCAAGGAGTCCTTGCCTGTGTGCTCACACAGGGTGGTTGGCATTTGATGTCGGCAGGAGCCGCTCCCTTAAATATGAAGGACTTTGTATGTTAATGTATGTCATGAAGGACTTTGTATGTTAACACCAAGACCTTGAATCTCACCCGGAGTGCAACCGGCAGCCAATGAAGGCAGCGCAGGAGGGGGGTAACATGGGAGAACCGGGAAACTCCCATCACCACCCGCGCCGCCGCATTCTGCACCAGCTGCAATCTCCGGATGGTATGCAAGGGCAGTCCTAAATAGAGAGCGTTGCAGTAGTCGAGTCTGGAGGTAACAAGGGCATGAGTAACCGTGTGTAGGGCATCTCGGTCCAGAAAGGCAACTGGCTGAACCAGGCGGAGGAGCTGGCAGAAGGCCCCTGGCGGCGGCCCCACCTGCTCCTCCAACGGAACCGAGCGTCCAGGAGGACCCCAGATTCTGCGCCCTATCCACAGGGAATACCACTCCCCTATGGCCAAGATGGACACTCAAACTGGGCGAGATGCGGTATGCACAGCCACTCAGTCTTGGCGGGTTGAGGCGAAGCATGTTTCGTTCATCCAGATCCGTGCATCCAGACACTGGGTCATCAGGGAGAGGGCATCACCGATCTGGTTGGGGGAAATGTACAGCTAGTATCATCAGTACTGATGGAAACTCACTCCAAAACCACGGATGATCTCACCCAGCAGCTTCATGTAGATGTTAAATAGCAGGGGGAGAGGACCCACCCTGAGGGATCCCACAGAGAGTACCCTTGAGGTAGACCTCCCCCCGTATTACTGACTGTGATGGCCGAGAGGTAGGAGGTGAACCACGAGCACAGTGCCCTATACCCAACCCTGAAACTTGAAGTACCATGGTGCGATGGTATCCGGCAGCTGAGAGGTCCTAATAGGACCAGGACAGAGGAAAAACCCCTGTCCCGAGCCCTCCAGAGATCATCCATCAGTGCGACCAATGCTGTCTCCGTATCAAGTGGACTTGGTTTAGAAGGGTTCACATGAAATTCTGAAATCTAAATTTGTCATGCGGCCTGATAGGCAAATAAGCTAAAACATTGCAGAATAACAATTAGCGGCTGATTTCAGAACTTGATACAGGATGACATCTTTCATAATCCCCAGACAGCATGAATATTGAAGATGATGCAGTCCAACACTCCCGGAGGCAAAGTATCAGCAAAGATCTTTTGCTCAAAGTTGTCAAAATAAGCTTCTCAGCAAAGATGCACATTACATCTTCTCAGATTGGTTGGGGAGTAAGTCCTGGAGGAGGCTGGGCTCCAGTGAAGCTGCCGAGATGAGGGGGCTTCTCTAGGCCTTGCATCCTCTCAGGACTCAGGAGGCCTTTTCTCAAGAGAAACAATCCCACAGATTTAAATTCCCATCAGACAAAGACACTGTAACACAGGGGTCTCCAACCCTGGCAACTTTAAGACTTGTGGACTTCAACTGAAGTCCACAAGTCTTAAAGTTGCTAAGGTTGGAGACCCCTGCAGTCTAACACACTGATGAAACAGCATTGGTCGCACTGATGGATGATCTCTGGAGGGCTCGGGACAGGGGTTTTTCCTCTGTCCTGGTCCTTTTAGATCTCTCAGTGGCTTTCGATACCATCGACCATGGTATCCTTCTGCAGCGGCCCAGGGTTGGGAGTGGGGCACCGTTTGGTGGTTCTCCTCTTACCTTCGGACCGCTGCAGTCGGTGTTGGCAGGGAGCAGAGATCGTCCCGAGGCCCCTCACTTGTGGGGTGCCCCAGGGGTCGGTTCTCACCTCTCCTGTTTAATATCTACATGAAACCGCTGGGCGAGATCATCCGTGGTTTTGGGGTGAGGTATCATCAATATGCAGATGATACCCAGCTTTATCTCCACCCCAACCGGATCAGTGATGCTCTCTCGTGATGTCCCGGTGCCTGGAGGCGGTGCAGGCCTGGATGGGGAGTAACAGGCTCCGGCTCAAGCCGGCCAAGACCGAGTGGCTGTTCTTACCGCATCTCGGTGTTCAGTGGAAGTGCCATCTTTGGTCATGGGGGGAGGTGTTACCCCCCGTGGATAGGGCGAGGAATCTGGGTGTCCTCCTGGATGCACAGCTCAATCTGGAGGAGCAAGTGGGGGCTGTGGCCAGGGGGCTTTGCCCAGGTTGGCTGGTTCGCCAGCTTCGCCCTTATCTGAACTGAGATGCCCTTCGAACGGTCACTCATGCACTCGTCACTTCCAGAATTGACTACTGCAATGCTCTCTACATGGGGCTACCCTTGCGGATTACTCGGAGGTTGCAGCTGGTGCAGAATGCGGCCGCGCGGGCAATGATGGGGGTATCCCGATACTCCCATGTTACACCCCTCCTGTGCGACTTGCATTGGTTGCCGGTTGCCTTCCTGGTCTCCTTCAAGGTGTTAGTAACAACTTATAAAGCCCTAAATGGCTTGGGTCCAGGGTACTTGCGGGAACGCCTCCTGCCAGCATCACATTCCGATCGCCCCGTGCACTCCCACAGGAGGGGCCTCCTGGGAGTACCGTCGGTTAGGCATTGTCGGCTGGCGGTTTCCAGGGCTAGGGCCTTTTCTGTGGGGGCTCAGCCTATGGAATCAGCTCCCTGCGGATCTTCGTTGGCCCCTGATCTCCGCTCTTTCGAGACCTGAAGACTTGGTTGTTTCAGCAGGCCAGCCTGGATTAACCCGGGGCGGGTTGTTTTAATTGTATTGTTTTTATTGTAATTTTAATTGTTTTTTAATGTTTTTAGCAATTTTAGACTTGTTCTGTTTAATATTGTTTTATTGTAATTATTCCTCTTTTTATATGTTCGCCGCCCTGAGTCCTTAGGGAGAAGGGCGGCATACAAGTCTAATAAAATAATAATAATAATAAATAATAATAATGATGTCTCATCGAATGGTGAAACATCTGCAACCAAATTGCCAAGCTAGGAGCTCAAACCAACAGCCTAACTATCAACCCAAGCTACTAACATTCAAACACATTTCAAAGACTCTGCCTAGACTGAGTTCTTCATCCATAACTTGCCTGGCTAATATCCATTGAGGGATGGGCATGATGGGATGGGTTATTCACCCCCTTGGAGGATACCAATTCAGAAAGCCTGCAGATAATTGGATGTCCCTATCCAGAGCCTTTTCCCCTCTGGCAAACAAGAAACCAAGAGAGTCACTGGCTGGAAGCCCCTTCCTTCCCAACTCTGGGGAGTGATGCTCCCATCCCTTCCCTTCCATTCCACTCTGTTCCACTCCCATGCAAAATCTGGCTGGGCAAATGTGGCAGTAAGTAAATGAAAGACAAGGCAATGTTACCCACTACGGTGGGAGGAATGAACTTGTTAGAGGCTGGTCAGTGGCTGTTTTTAGACTGTGGTTTGGAAGTCATTTTCTTTCTGCTCTCTTTCCCACAGGCAGGTCACTGAACTCCAGGCAATTCCTGACTTTTGCATTGCTTCAGCATGCAAAAAACCGCCTCTTCAAGGCAAAGCTCAGAGACTGCCCAGGTCTGGTTGAGGGCATGGAGTGGCTGGGGAATTGGAGCTTTTCAACCAGTGAAGACTCTGCCACCTCCTCATCCACCTCCGGATTTGCAGGGATAATGAGATCTTGGTTTCCCCTTTTGAGGCCCTCTTGCTTTATCTGGACTCTTGGCTGCTGGGTATCAGCCTTCTTAGTGGGCTACTCAAGAGGAAAGGAGGCTGGGAGCTTTCATAGCTCCCATGCAGAGGAACTGCCTGGATCTTCTTGTATAGGACTGGAGAAATGCACCCAACACAGAATAAGGTGGTGTGTGCAAGACACTTTTTATCTTCTCCCTCTCCCTTTCTTATTTTGGGGATCTGCATGGCTTAAATGTGCTTAAGTAACCTTTATTATGTTCCCATCTGAAGTTCTCACCAGACTGTTCTCATCATGTGGTCAAAAAAGTCAAGAAGGCAGCCACAACTGATTGTGATTTTTAAAAAAATCCCCCTCTTTTTATCTGCATTGTGTGTGCCAAACCAGATGGCACTTCAATCATAACATCACAACCACTCTGTTGACACCACATGAGGAAAACATCCCTGGATTGGAAAACATGAATATGAACTAGATTGCCTTCAAGTTGCTTTTGAAGGAGAGAGAAGATTGGTGCTCTAGAAAACCAGATAGTGGCTGCCTCAGTGAAGGCAGAGGAGCTTCTTCAGAGGGCAGGAATTTGGGAGAATTCTATAGATCCTGGTGATTCAGACCATGGACAGCTGTTCTCTTTAAAAATCCCAAATGACCAAGTGGTGGGCTTAGAACCTCGCACTTTGCTTCTATTCAAAACATGAGGGCTTTCTCTTTTTTTAAAATATATTTTTATTGTTTACAGATAAATACATTGAATACAGTGTAATTGGGCATGGCATTCCAATTGCCATAAAACAGAAGTAAAAACAAAACAGCATGTATGCAAATTTATATATACAAATTTTTGAACAAAATTTTCTGACCATCATATGTCAACTCCTCTATCATTCTAATACTTACATTCCTCTACCAATAATAAAACATAAGGGCTTTCTTTAGTAAGGTGTCAGGACATAGATTCCTCAAACTTAACACTGTCAACACTGACTAACAAATGCCCTTCAGGATTTCAGCTTGTGTGCCCAGCCCAACTTGCAAATGCCCAAGGTGGAATATAGATCAATTTGCAGGTAGGCACTCTGCCTTTTGGCCATAATTCCTCTTCTGTGTTACTTTATATTTTCTAGGGGCAAAGGAGCTCCCTTAGGGGTGGGGTCAGCTTTTTTAACTAATGCCAGTTCCAGCTGGTTCCCTCCCCTCTAGGAACGGGTCCCTCTGATCATTTTGGACTGGGCAGCAGAAGCAACCTGGAACCTAATTTCCTCCAAGACATCTGCTTGTGTAACATCTGACCTAACTTTAGAAGATGTCAGAGAAGCATGATTCAAGCTAGACCTGGAAGGGAAAGTTGATAGGAGAGAAAGGCAGTTCTGCTAGCTGAGTGTTTCTTGTTCTGCCCCAAATGAGGGATATCCATTCACTCCTTTAAGGGATGCATATGTAAGTAGATATGTATGTATTTATTTTTAATCTTTATTTTTGTTTATTATATGCATTTATGTACACATATATATTATTGAAATGTATTTGCAGTAGAGCTATAATAACTGTTAATAGTCACTATATATTTTCATAAGGCACTATAGATTACAAATGTAAACTATTTCACATGTTATACCTTTTACATAATAGGTATAAAACTTTGCTTGGTTGCTCCATTTTAGACTATTGGAAAATTCTATATAGTTTTTCCTTACTGGAACACAAACTCCATGCAGTTACAAAGATGGGCCATAGAAAGGAATTGTCTAATCTGTCTTTCTGATATGTTAGTTTCCCATAGCATAGAAAACTAGGTGAAAAGCATAGCATAGAAAATACGGCTAGGTGAAACTTGGCTTAATGCCAGTAATTGTGGGAGGGCTGTTGGAATCCTAGTAGACACTTAAATATGAGCCGGCAATGTGTGGCAGCAGCCAAACAAAGCCAGTGCACCTAGGCTGCATTAATAGAGGGACAGAAACAAGAACACATGAAGTTCTAGTACCACTTCACAAAGCCTTAGTAAGACCACACTTGTAATATTGCATCTAGTTCTGATCACCACAATATAAAAATGATGTTGAGGTTCTGGAAAGAGAGCAGAGAAGAGCAACAAAAATGATCATGAGGCTGGAGGCTAAAACATTTGAAGAACAGTTTCAGGGACTGGGTATGTCTGTTTAGTCTAATGAAAAGAAGGGCTAGGGGAGATGTGGCAGCAGGGTTCCAATATTTGCGGGACTCCTACAAAGAATTCTTCAACATAGTGACTAAATTAGTAGACCAGCAAAATACTGCAGACATAATATATTTAGATTTCAGCAAGGCATTCGACAAAGTAGACCACAACCTACTTCTTAGTAAGCTAGAAAAAAGTGGAATAGATAGCACCACCACTAGATGGACTCGAAACTGGCTGACAAACTGTACTCAAGGAGTAGTCCTTAATGGGTCTAAGTCTACATGGAGGAAGTAAGCAGTGGGGTGCCACAAGGTTCCATCTTAGGCCCAGTACTCTTCGATATCTTCATTAATAACTTAGATGAGGGAATAGAAGGGGAACTTACCAAATTTGCAGATGATGCTAAGCTGGCAGGAATAGCTAACACCCAAGAAGATAGGCTCAAAATCCAGATGGATCTTGACAGACTAGAACACTGGGCCATATCTAACAAAATGAAATTCGATGTAGAGAAAAGTAAAGTCCTACACTTAGGCAAGAAAAACCAAAAGGACACCTATAGACTGGGTGAAAACAGGCTCAACAGCAGTAACTGTGAGAGGGATCTTGGCGTCTTAGTGGACAACCAGCTAAATATGAGCTAGCAGTGTGCAGCCAAAAAAGCTAATGCAATCCTAAGTTGCATTAACAGAGGGATACAGTCAAAATCAGGTGAGGTACTAATACCACTCTATAAAGCCTTAGTAAGACCACACCTAGAGTACTGCATCCAGTTTTGTTCACCACATTACAAAAAAGATGTTGAGACTAAAACATATGAAGAACAGTTATAGGAACTGGGCTTGGCTAGTCTAGTAAAGAGAAGGACCAGGGGAGACATGATAGCACTCTTCCAATATTTGAGGGGCTGCCACAGGGAGGAAAGGGTCAAGCTATTTTCTAAAGCACCTGTAGGACAGACAAGGAATAATGGATGGAAACTGAACAAGGAGAGATTCAACCTGGAAATAAGGAGAAACTTTCTGACAGTGAGAACAATCAACCAATGGAACAGCTTGCCCTCGGAAGTTGTGGGAGCGCCATCACTTGAGACTTTCAAGAAGAGATTGGACTGTCATTTGTCAGAAATAATACAGGGTCTTCCATTTGGGTGGGGGTTGGACTAGATGACCTACAAGGTCCCTTCCAACTCTGTTTATCTGTTAAAGACGAGGAGGGTCAAACTATTTTCCAAAGCACCAAAAGGCAAGATGAGAAACTATGGATGGAAACTAACTAAGGACAGAAACAACCTAGAATTAGGGAGAAATTTCCTAGTGGTGAGGGCAATCAACCAATGGAATAGCTCGCCTTCAGAATTTTTGTGTGCTCCATCACTGGAGGCTTTCAAAAAGAGACTGGACAATCGTTTATCTGAAATGGTATAGGGTCTCCTGTTTGATCAGGGGGTTGGACTAGAAGACCTCCAAGATCCCATCCAACTCGATTATTCTATGTTCTATATACAAGGAGGTCACTCTTTGGAGCATACAATCTCACTTCCCATTGTTTGATATGGAACCATTTAACATAGTTGGACTATGTTTTTTCCATGGACCAAACAAGCAAATGTATCTGTTTAGATTGTGCATTTTTTCCTTCAGAATTCTGGTACTCCAGAATACAAGCAAAAAAAGAGTTTAAAACTGGGGGTTTCAGGCAATCAAGTAGGAAGGAGACGTTTGATGAATATTACCACTGATGTCAAAACTCCCCTCCCCAAACGATGGGAATGAAATACAACATCAACACTTTCAGAGATTTATGCTTCTATTCCAAGTCTTTCTGTCTAGAGGAGTTATCTCTCTTAAGGACAAAAACAGATGAAAGGAGATAAAACATTGCCTGATATAAACTATGACTTTATTGTCTGGAGGTCCTATTATACTGCTGTAATGAACTGGCCACACCATACATTTAAAAGTCTACCTGGAAACAGTCCAGGTCATTCTGTGTTAGAACGGCCACAGCTTTGGGAAAATAAAAGGTAAAAGACCTAAGGGTAAAAACCCATTCATGAGAAAGAAATGTTGCAAATCATTAGCCGAAGAAAGCAGCCATTCTGCCCCAATTCTATGTGGACATGAAGGAAAGATGGTCTATGGTCTGCTAACTACCAAAAAGCAAATATTGCATATAATTTATTTAGATGAAGTGTGCAAATTGTTTGTATTTGTTCTACAGCTAGCTGTCTCACCCCTGCGTGAACTCCCTAAACTGAGATCTGCTTGGAAGGCTGCAGAGGTCTCTTCTGAACACTTCCTTCCAACGTGTTTGCTTTGGCAACTTCCATGTTCCTACAAGTTTCTCTTCCAAGGATATCAATCACTCTTGCACCCAGAGAGAAAGCCTCTGCACTCAATGCGATGACAAAATGAAACATGTTTGAAGCAAATCATGTGTTCCCGTGTGCCAGGGATTGTGTTATTTGTTCAAGGAACATGTTCTGAATATTTCAGGCTTCTGTTACTTGGGGCTTGTAAATTGTATTGTTCAATTTTGGAATTAATGAACTCAGAAACACAAAAAAAGTTTCACGATGGAAGGGTAACTTGGAAATGTAATAACATATCTGCTCTAGTAGGTATTCATATTTGTAATTTATTGGTGACATGGTAACTTTTTTTTTTACACAAAAACTTACATTCAGAAATAAACTGAAAGTTTTAGTCAGAAAACTCAATAATGGATGTTGGCCATTCTTCTTCTGTTTTTATTATTCTAGTCCTGGCCATAATGTAACTCAAATTAACAGATTTTAGGTTTACACAACAGACTAAGCCCACATTAACAAAAACATACGATGTATTATTTAACTTGCTAAATCCAAACATATAAAAGTAGTTAGATTTAATGTACACAACAGGCTAAGACAATGACTGGTTCCTACAAGGTGTTATATCCAATTTCCATTTTAGGCTACTCTGTCTTGTGAGATTTTATTCAATATGCCCATAGATGGATTATACATTTGTTTTTCTAATGTGGATCAATTGACTGTTTTTGTTCTTTGGAGGAGAACTGAGGAGAATTGGGCTTGCTCCAGGGGTGGTATCCATGTATTTTTACTACCGGTTTTGTGGGCATGGCTAGATGGGTGTGGCTAGGTGGGCATGATCATGTGACTGGGTAGGCGTGGCTTCTTTTTGCAGCAGCAGCAGCAGCACCTCCCCCCTGTGCTCTGGTTTTTTTGCCTCCTGGGCCTCAGGGAACCCTTCTGAAAGCCTGTTTTTGCTCCCAGGAGGCTTCCCTGAGGCCCAGGAGGCAAAAAACAGAGTGCAGGAAGGGTCAACAACCCCCCAGCGTGCCCCTTTTGCCTCCTGAGCCTCAGGGAAGCCTCCTGGGCAAAGCAGTAAGACAGCGAGGGGGATCCTGACACAGCTGATCATCGGAACAGCTGATCATCGGGAGGAAAAAAAGGCATACTGGCTCAGCCGAACCGGTAGCTGTTTTTTTACTACTGGTTCAGCCAACGGTAGCATTTTTTACTACCGGTGCGCTCGAACCAGGCTGAACCAGTATAATACCACCACTGGCTTGCTCTAAGTTAAATGACCAATGTTGTAGCCTGAAGTGCTCTTGTTGATGATGCTCCATTCCACCCTGTCTCTCGATTTTTCATCCCCGTCCACAATGAGCAATCAGATTTCTATGATGCTGCACAGCTTGGCTGGCTCTTTTTTGAGGCCCTATCACACACATACACACACACACGCCAAAATCTGTGACCTAAGAAGATTTAAATGAGAAATCACCATTTGGTCATTTGACTTCATAGCCATAGAGATCATCTCTACATTTTATTTGGATGAAGCGAAGGTGAATCAGGCACTCATAAAATTGGACATGAGACTATTCTTTACTGTGCAGGTTCATAACCATGAGGCAGATAAATTCCTAAATTCCTAAATATTTAAAAAATAACTGTGAAGTTAAAGGTAGTGATTTTTATACTCTGCAGCTTTGCTGATGAGGAAATACAATTGAAATGGAATCTTCATTAAAGATACAACTGAAGCATCTGTACACTTCCACTCAAATTTCATTGTGAGTGCCCCAGGTCATATTATTTTTAACAAAGACCAGAAAACATTCTGTGCGCCTCATAACATTTTATGCTGGTTATGGGCCTGTTCCTATACCCCTAGTTTAATGCAGAGTTTCCTGTGCTACTTTCCACAATTAATCTTTGAAGCATCCGAGAATAAAACAATCTTGAAGTCTTCTTTTCTGCTTTCCCTTGGCTCTAGAATAATCTTTTACACCCATTTCTATTCTTTTCTCAGTGTCATTTGCTAACATTTTTCATTGATAGCCCTGTTACCTTCTCTCCATGTATTTCCTTGTGGTACCTGGAATTCTGCAAAACTACAGCTTAGCTTGTGGATTCCAGCAGAAAGTAAAAATCACTAAAGTGGTAATGCTAAGTGGCCATCAGGATTTTCAGTTTCCTTTAACAGAAATTTGTTTTCGGAAGATTAAGATACAGGTTTCTAAAGCTCTGGCCTCTAAATTATTATCTGCACCAGTGGTGAGATTCAAAAAAAATTACTACCGGTTCTGTGGGCGTGGCTTGGTGGACGTGGCAGGGGAAGGATACTATAAAATCCACATTCCCCTCCCCACCCCACTAACCTGCTTTCCAGCTCCGTTCTCCTGTGCAGGGCAACAAAAGAAGACCCAGTCGATCAGCTGGGACTCAGGAGGCAGAGAATAGATGGGGGCGGGCCAGTCAGAGGTATTTGCCGGTTTTCTGAACTACTCAACATTTCTGCTACTGGTTCTCCAGAACTGGTCAGAACCTGCTGAATACCACTCTGATCTGCACTATTTGTTACTCTCAGAGATGATATCCTGCTCCAAAGAAATCAGCTATTTAGTTTGATCAGAAATTTTTTTCAGCTGCTGGATTAACTTCATGTTTTCCATCTCTCTCCCCCGCATCTTCTGTATTTGTTGTGATTCCTGGGGGAAGATCAGAGAAGGCTGCTTTGCATGCGCACATGAAAAGTTTTAAATAAGTTTTCTCAGGAATAAATTTGACCAAGTCAAAGGGAACTTTTCATTTGTAACCAAGGATGACTGCTTTACTCCTGGCTCATGCCTTTGGAATTCATGTCTCAGCAATTATCTATTGGACTAGACGGAATATGTGCCTACTTCTTAAAAAAGCTATCCAATGCCATAGCTGAACCTCTAAGCATAATCTTTGAAAAATCTTTCAGGACCAGCTCCTTGCCAAAACTATGGTCACAAGCCACAGTCATCCCCATCTTCAAAAAGGGAGACCCCAGCCTAGTTGAAAATTACAGACCAATCTCTTTATGCTGCATCATCTGTAAAGTCATGGAATCAATTATTAACCAATCCATTATCCTCCACTTAGAGACAAACAACCTAATAAACAATTTGGTTTCAGAAAAAAAAACTATCCTGTAATCTGCAACTCTTACACTGCAAGAACATATGGACTACACAACTCGATCAGGGCAAAGCAATAGACACAATCTACATAGACTTCTGAAAAGCCTTTGATTCAGTGGTACACGACAAACTACTCCTAAAACTAAAATCTCATAGTATCTCTGGACACCTGCATAACTGGATAGAAGCATTCCTGTCAAACAGACAACAAATGGTCAAAATTGGGAGCGTCCTATCAAATTCTGTACCTGTCAACAGTGGTGTCCCTCAAGGCAGTGTTCTAGGACCAACTCTCTTCATACTCTACATAAATGACTTCTGTGATCATATTAAGAGCAACTGTGTTCTCTTCGCTGATGATGTAAAGCTATTCAACACCACAGACAATACTGCTACCCTTCAAAAAGACCTTGACTATGTATCAGAATGGTCAAACAAATGGCAACTTCAAATCTCAACAAATACATGCTCTGTCTTACATATTGGCAAAAAAAAAATCAGAAAATAAAATGCAGCTAAATAGTCAAGACCTTGTTGATGATCTAAACTCTGTCAAGGATCTTGGAGTACTCATCTCTAATGATCTAAGTGCTAGAGCCCACTGTAACTACATAGCCAAAAAGTCATTAAGAGTTGTTAACCTAATCCTACGTAGCTTTTTCTCTGGTAATATCACAGTACTAACTAGAGCATACAAAACATTTGCTAGACCAATACTTGAATACAGCTCATCAGTCTGGAACCCACATTACGTATCTGATATTAACACATCTGAGAAAGTCCAGAAATATTTCACAAAAAGAGTTCTCCACTCCTCTACTCATTGCAGAATACCTTATGCCACCAGACTTGAGGTTCTAGACCTAGAAAACCTAGAACTATGCTGTCTTCGGTCCGATCTAAGTATAGTATATAAAATCATACATTGCAATGTCCTACCTGTCAATGAATACTTCAGCTTCAACCATAACAATACAAGAGCACACAATAGATACAAACTCAAGGTTAACCGCACCAAACTTGATTGCAGGAAATACGACTTCAGCAACAGAGTGGTCAATGTCTGGAATATGCTACCCGACTCTGTGGTTTCTTCCCCAAACCCCAAAAACTTTAACCTTAGACTGTCTACTACTGACTTCATCCCTTTCCTAAGAGGTCTGTAGGGGGCGTGCATAAGCGCACCAACGTGCCTACCATCCCTGTCCTATTGATTCTATTTTTATTTTTATTTTTCTTATATGTATCCATTCCATGTATTCATAACTATGTTTATACTTATACCTATTATCTTGCAAGCGATTGACAAATCAAATAAATAAATAAATAAATTGCCTTCTTTAAAACTTCTCCCCAATTAATGTGGAGGTTTTGCTATGACATTCAACAGAATATAGTTCACACTCTTTCTCTGTATAAGCAACCTTTTATAATAAATGTATTAGCTATTTGTTGCATCAATTTATCTTACCTTTTCATCTGTTCCTTGTTTATCTGACAATGGGACTGATATGCATAGTCCATCACTACTCTTAAGCAAACAAAAGTTTCCAGAGAACAAGGACACACTCTTGATCAAAATCTGGAGGGAAGACCCAGATATAACCCCACTGAGGACTTCAGATCTTTTCTGGACTTGCAACATTACTGGCCAAAGGGCTCCAATTTATCCTCCATACTGTTCCATGTAAATAGATTAAAGCACTGGAACTGGAATGTGTTATACATGTATCTTCGTTGTATTTCAACTTTGAAGGCAAGTTTTAAATTAATTTTGCTGGAAGTAATCTTTATTGAAGATTATTCAGTGTTACCAGCATTACTGTAAGAAATCAGTCACTTTGACTTTTCTATCTGAGTTAAAAATGTGACAGAATCCTCTGAAGTATAGAATTACTTCATATTATTTATGTACTCAAACTCAGAATGGGAGATGAAATTAGGCAGCAATTAATTTTATACTGTCAGGGAAAAATTATAAATGGCCCTTCATTTTTTGCACACACTTGCTCTTCGTCAAAGGCAGACAAGTCTTTATTTGTTTTTATTAATATAAGCTGTACAATTCTACAGAAATTGTACTGTGGATCACCCCATGTTTAGAAGATGCTAGTGTTCAAAGTATATACAGTACTTGGGGCAAGTGATAGATTGATGGATCTCTACTCTGCCTGGCAAGAAAATTCCCTTCCCAATGGTTGCTGTTCCCAATGAAATCCTGACTCCAGCTCTTCAGCAACATTGGATAACAGTAGTCTTCTTTGCATGACCACCAGATGGCAGCAAAGACAACCATTTAACTCCTTGCTGCCATCTAGTGATCATAGATTAAACAGCTGATCAGTTAATCCATACTTTCAAGGGATGATGATAATGATGAATGAAGGTGAATGTACATGTCCCAGGATAATGTTGCAGGATCCAATCTGGCTCCGTACCTCTGGTCTCAGTGACCAACCCAGATTGGATCCTGTGATGATAATGATTTTCAATCAGTTGACCTACCATGGGGAAAAATACAGGGCAGGGAGTAACCAGAATAGTGTGCGTGGCAAATGGTTTTTCATATACAGGTAGTTCTCAGCTTATGACCACAATTAAGCCCAAAATTTCTGTTGCCAAGCAAAACAGTTGTTAGGTGAATCACTGCAGTTGTTAAATTAATAACATGGCTGTTAAATGAATCTGGCTTCTCCATTGACCCTACTTGTCAGAAGACTGTAAAAGGTGATCACATGTCACCGGGAGACTCTAACCGTCATAATTATGAATGAATTGCCAAGCATCTGAATTTTGATCACATGATAATGGGGATGCTGCAGTGGTCATAAGTGAAAAAAAGGTCATGTCACTTTTTTTGGTGCTGTTATAATTTTAAACAGTCACTAAATGAATTGTTGTAAGTTGAGGACTACCTGTATCGGATGGCATTTTTCCGCGGCTCCTTCATATGCCTTAGAACAGGGGTCTCCAACCTTGGCAACTTTAAGATTTGTAGACTTCAACTCCCAGAGTTCCTCAGCCAGCTTTGCTGGCTGAGGAACTCTGGGAGTTTTTTTTTTTTAAATTACATTTATATGCCGCCCTTCTCCGAAGACTCAGGATGGCTTACAATTTTTTGGGATACAACCCAGTGTGCTCAGCAATAGCCTTCATTCCATTGTATATGCCTGCTTATTACTAAGCGGCATTTTTACAAGGTCAGCTAATTGCCCCCAACAATCTTGGGTCCTCAATTTACCTACCCCGGGAGGATGGAAGGCTGAGTCAACCTTGAGCCTGGTGGGATTCGAGCCTACAGTAATTGTAGACAGCTGGATCTTAAGAGCAGGCATTTAACAGCCTGAGCCACCAAGGCTCATGAAGTCATGAAATTGAAGTCCACAAGTCTTAATGTTGCCTAGGTTGGAGACTCCTGCCTTAGAAAGTTGACCTTGTAGATTGTATGGCCAGCAGTACAGCACAGATCTAATCCAGATAAAGAATAGAATAGAATAGAATAGAATAGAATAGAATAGAATAGAATAGAATACTTTACTGGCCAAGTGTGATTGGACACACAAGGAATTTGTCTTGGTATGCCATTGGGCATGGCATTAGGCCAGTGAATTTAAAGGTGACCTTGTTTCCTGCCAGCTCTGGGATAGGAGGGGAGGGAGTGGAGCACAACACAGCACAGCACAGCACAGCACAGCACAGCACAACAACTGTCTAGAGGTGGAATCATCTTAACAGATTAACAGAGTTAGAAGGGGACCTTGTAGGTCATCTAGTCCAGTGGTTCTTAACCTTTTTGAAAGAATCGCCCCCTTGAGCCATTGAGGAAGTTGTCATCGCCCCCCTTCCCCAACATAACCGCCCCCCTGCCACCTCTTAGCATCCCCAAGGGGGCCATCAGAGGGGCACTAAGAGGCAGCAGGGGGGCGGTGCGTTGAATGCGGCCGCGGCGGCACGTAACATGCCACTTCTTCCTCATTGGAGGCGCCGGCTCCGGAGCAGTGCTAGTCAATGGGTGAACCTGCAGGGCCAGCCGGCACCTCAAACGCCCCGTGTTGCCTCTTAGCACCCCTCTGCCGACCCCCTTAGGGACGCTAAGAGGTGGCAGGGGGGCATTCGAGGCACCGGCCCTGCAGGCTCACCCCATTGACTGTTGTACCGCACCTGAACTGGCGCCTGTCCATCCATCCACCCAAAAGATCTGTCTGTTTGCCGGCCTGCCTTCCTGCCTATCTACCTACCTGTCTGTCTTTTTGTCTACCTACCTATCTACCAATATAGATCTCTCTCTCTCTCCCTCTCTCCCACTATATCTTGCTCCATCGCCCCCATATTGCCCCCCTTCCATTCCTTTGCCCCCACGTCGCCCCTTTTCATTCCATCGCCTCCCTGAAAAACAAAATCGCCACTTGGGGGGCAATATCGCCCAGGTTAAGAACCACTGATCTAGTCCAACCCCCTGCCCAAGCAGGAGACCCTACACCATTCTGAGAGTTGGCAGTCCAATCTCTTCTTGAAAGCCTTCAGTGATGAAGCTCCCACAACTTCTGAAGGGAACATCTGTTTTATTTGTTGATTCCTCTCACTGTCAGAAAATTCATCTATTGAAGCTTAGATATTAAGAGATTAGGGATAGACAAAAACACCCAAATTATTGAATTCATCGCTATCAGATGTCATGACAATAACACTTAGATGGTTTTAAAAGAAGATTAAAATATGCATGAACAATAGAACTATCGATGGATGCAGCCTTATTACTCTGAGAGTAGTTATCTATTTCCAATTTAATTAAATATATCTACAGTATTCTTAAATCCTAGTTGTAAGAGAGGAAGAATTGAAAAGGACTATCACTTTTGATGCTCTTCTTTTGGGTTTTCATAATGCATTTCATGATGGGACATAGATTGATGGATTAAATATGGCCCCTTCCCCACCTCCACCAGGACTTATGATACTAATTATGTGACAAACCTTTACTAATATTTAGTTGCAGGAGTACTATAACCCTCACCTTTCAGTATTCTTCCAGCCTCTGCTTGAATACATTCAGGATTTTCATCTTTAACTGAGTCAAAACTCAGATGTAAACTGGGTAAAGGCAATATATTTTCTGAGTCAGGTTAGAAAAATGTACCGATATACAAATGTTTACTTCCTTGTTAATAAATTACCATGTGTATATTATGGATCTTGTGATATGACGTGCAGTCTATGAATGAGATAATGTGTCTAGCTCATGGTTACTGCTTATATTTCTAGTATTTGTTTTATAACAGTGATATGCGGTGCGGATCTGGATGGGAAGGAACAGGCTTCAACTCAACCCAGCCAAGACTGAGTGGCTGTACGTACCGGCATCTCGGATTATTCGGGATATACCACCGTTGGTCATGGGGGGAGAGGTGTTGCCCCCCGTGGACAGGGCGCACAACCTGGGAGTCCTCCTGGATACACAGCTCAGTTTGGAGGAGCAGGTGGGAGCTGTGTCCAGGGGGGCATTTGCCAAGGTGCATCTGGTTCGCCAGCTGCACCCTTACCTGAGCCAAGATGCCCTACGGACAGTCACTCATGCACTCGTCACTTCCCGAATCGACTACTGCAACGCTGTCTACATGGGACTTCCCATGTGGACCACCCAGAGGTTGCAGCTGGTGCAGAATGCGGGTGCGCGGGCTGTGATGGGAGTGTCCTGATACTTCCATGTTACACCCCTCCTGTGCGACCTGCATTGGTTGCCGGTTGCCTTCAGGGTGAGATTCAAGGTATTAGTGACAACATATAAAGTCCTACATGGCTTGGGTCTGGGGTACTTGCGGAACGCCTCCTGCTGGCATCACATTCCGATCACCCTGTACGCTCCCACAGGCAGGGCCTACTTGGGGTACTGTCAGCCATACATTGTCGGCTGGCAGTGCCCAGGGGTAGGGCCTTCTCTGTGGGAGCACCCACCCTGTGGAACCAGCTCCCCTTGGGCCTTCGTTTGGCCCCTGATCTCTGATCTCCACTCCTTCCGCCAGGACCTGAAGACCTGGCTGTTTCAGCAGGCCGGCCTGGACTGAACCAAGGTGGGGGGGTTCTTTTTTAAGGTAATTTTTAATTAGTTTTAGTGTATTATTGGGCTTGTACTGTTTAATTATTTTTAAAGTAAATTATTGTATTGTGTTTTATATGGTTTATTTGGTATTAACATTCAAAGTCCAACAGGGCATGGGTCCAGGCTATCTACGAGAACGGCTCCTCCCAACATCAAATACTAACCGCCCTGTATGGGCTCACAGGCGGGGTCTCCTCGGGGTGCCGTCTGCGACACAATGTCGCTTGGCAGCGACCCGGGAGAGGGCCTATTCTGTGGCGGCTCCCACTTTGTGGAATCTTCTTCCGCTGGAGCTCCGTTTGGCCCCCGATCTTCGCACTTTCCGCCATGACTTGAAAACTTGGCTCTTTTTACAATCTGGGCTGTGCTGATTCTCTTGGGTTGGGGTTATTTTAACTAGGGGTTTTTAAATCTTAATTCGGCTTAATTTGTTTAATATTTTTTAATTAATTTATTTATTGTTGTATTTTAGTTGTAAGCCGCCCCGAGTCCTTTTGGAGAGGGGGCGGCATATAAGTCGAATAAATAAATGAATAAATAAATAAATAAATATTGTGAGCCACCCTGAGTGCTTAGGGAGAGAGGGCGGAATACAAGTCTAATAAATTATTATTATTATTATTATTATTAATTGATTTTTATGGCACTCTAATAACAGTCGCCTAACTGTTCTTTGATTTCCCTGTCACATATACACACAAACACAGAGAGGACAGCATGTTGTTACCTTTTATTTATTTATTTATTTATTTTCTTTTTATCCTGGAAAAAGCATGCATTTTGTACTTTGCTCTAAGGATTTTACTAAGTGTGATAATACCTCCCCTTTGTGTACACGTTGTGTCATTTTTATTACATGAAAGGGAAGACATACATGTTCACTTGCAAATACATGTGTTCGCTTCTACATAGCATATATTGCTATATGCTATATGTAATCAATAGTCCTTGGCAAAGAGAAAAACTTGTCTCTTCTTTCCTTGCTAATGATTCTGCTGCAAATCATTGGTTCTTCACCTTCAGTAGCTGGGAAGAGGTAGATTGTTGGTTTTCTATTGGAATTATGAAGAACTGTTTCCTTGATAGGCTTGATGTCATGAAAGGGTTTAAAAGTGATAGCCAGCAATTGATATTGCATCTGGAGGCTTCATGGAACAGAGGTGCTTCATGGGAATCACTGCTTGTGCTGCTACATTCTGGACCATCCCAGCTTCTGAGTGATCTTCAAGGACAGCCCCACGAAGAGCACATTGCAATAATCCACCCATGAGGTCTCCAGAGCTTGAGTCACTATCCAGAGCCCCTTTTGGTCTGGAAAAAGATGCAATTTGTGCAGAAGATGAAATCATGCAAAGCTCTTCCTGGTCAGAGTTGCCACTTGTTTCTTGAACTGGTGGGCAAGTTCAGGAAATCTCCCAACTTGCCACTCCAGGTCCAAAGAAGGAAGGGCCAACCCAATGTTTTTCCAATTTACCATCTTCAAGATGTTTGGACTTCCACTCCCACAATTGCCCAGCCCCTGGAAGAACACCATTCGGGACTAAATGAAGAGACAGCATTTTATTTCTTTTGCATTTTTTAGTGTTTGTGTGTTAAAGGCCCAAAAATGTGGCTCTTAACAAAATTATAAAGCTCTTGATGCTGTCCCTAAGTGGAAGAAAGTTGCAAATCCTGGTATGCAGGACTGACACTTGTGGTCTGTTTTTGTATTTTGATAGACATTGTAGAAGCCACCTTGTGGGCCCAGTTATGGTCAGAAACATGGAATAATGATTGATGTCACTTAAAGGCTGGAAATGGTGTTCTTTGTCAGTTATTGTTTAGTTTAGCTGGAATGGGTAGGGGAGTTAGGTAAGGATGGATGGACCCATGGCAGGAGTTTGGCAGTGTGAAGGGCGAAAAGTTTATTCAAAGTTTTAAAACAACCTTCAGCTTATTTGATATCCCTCTCTCTACTGTATTTGTTCAGTCTTTTTTTTTTTTGGTTGGTGGAGTGATATCAAGAAGGAGGCGTCAAGAGTTCACCCTTCCTTTTGTTTGCTTTTGGGACATATGGCTGCAGCATGGTATGCTAAGCGGTTGAATGCTGAAAGATGTGCTTCTAATTGCTTATTTTACTCTAATAGATATATTCGCACCAGTGACTGATTCCAGAGCCAGGGCAGAATAATCTCAATCTTATTTGGTTTTATAGGAAATTAATACTGCAGCCTATGTGTTGTTTAAAAGGAAGTCTAAAGCCAAAAGCAAAATCTTGTAAAAATAAATATTCATCAGCAAATATTTTGATTAACTGAAAATGTTTTAAGTGTCCAAGTCTGAACAAAAAAAATAGAGTGGGGTAAGGAGAGAGGAAGAAAGACAGAGGTGGAGATTTGAAACCAACGCCAAGGGCTTCTTAGCTATTCTGTTAGTTCAATAGGATGCATCCAAACACATTTAAATCAATTTGGCAGCTAGCTATATGTTCTACAATAAAACAGTCTTCTTCCTCTGAAAACTTGCATTTTTGTGAACGTGTTGAAAATTGTTAGAGAGCTCTAATCCCTAGACTTTCCAATTTTTCAGGTTTGGGATCCAAAATAATGTTATACAAATAGGAAACTCATGTACACTGTACGTATCCCATTATTAAAAGGTTGAATTTTATTGAATTGGGTAGGCTACATTAACTAGGCCTTCAAAATGGGTTTGAAGAATTAATGTTCATGTTGTTTATAATAAATGTAAAAGGACAAGGCTACAGAAAAAAACACTATGATGAAACACATCCAAGTAGAAGGTGCATAAAATATTTGCCTGTAATGGTATTTTGAACCAATTCAAAAATCCAGATTTGAAGTCCCAGCACATCCCTAGGTTGGAAAAGGTCTGTTTAATAGATAGGTTTTAGAGTAGGAATGGGGAATCTGAGGTTCAAATCCATACTCAAACCATTATCTCTCATATCAGAGGTGATATTCAGCAGGTTCTTACCAGTTCTGGAGAACCAATAGCAGAATTTTTTTTAAAAAACAAATTTTATTCAATTTTTAACAATTTTTTAAAACAGCTCTTTTCAGTAGACAGCATGTTCCCGGGTCGTCACTTTTACATGCAAATATGACAGTAAATCTATATTCATTTTAAACATTTGACTTCACTTCTATTCCATTTTAGCAGACAAAGGATCAAAGAAATTAATCCTAATCTCAAATCTTAATCTCAATCTGTATAGCTCCCCAGTTCATTTCGAGGTAATTGCAAATATATATATATATTTTAAAAAACTTCATTTATAAATCTTACAAATAACAATATATTTGCCCATCATATTAAAGATAAGGTTCATCCATATCTATCCTTTAATTATCTTCACATTGTTAATACTCTTTTATCATTTACAGAATTCTTTTGTCCATCAGATTTGCCCTTTCATCACATATTCTCTCCATAATTCTAAATCCGTACAAATTTTAACACTAAAAAGAATGAGAAGAAAAAAACCTAGACTTGCCCCCCTTTTACTACTTTGAAAGTGGCACCTCAGTGGTTAATATAGTAGCATAATCATAATCATTCCTTTAAAACGAAAGATAGAGAAAAAGAAAAAAAAAGAAAATAGGAAAAAAGCTCCCTTACAATATATCTCTAATCGATCGGGTTCTGCAACACATATCCCCCTAAGATTTATTTATGGTTCCAAGATAATAATAAAATAACTAATCTTGGTTATTGACAAACCTCATTTTAGACATTTTCTAAAATCATTTCAATTAATTCAATTCATCTAATCATCATTTAGCTTTCTTTTGTAAATAAGAAATAAAAATGTGACCTTTTACCGTAAAATTGTCAGTAACCCCATTGTTTTACACTTTTATAATCAATATATTCTTATTACCATTTCTTCATGCAGAACCCCTTTTAAATACGTTAGCCATTATCTCTATGCAAACAAGTTTCTTTCTTTATTATGTATCTCCCGTGTCTCTCTATCTTTTGTTCTTGTTTCTTGTTCCTTCTCCTCTCTTTTATCCCGCTATCCCCTTCTCTATCCAGTTTAAATCCCTCTCTCTCTTTTACCTTTCTGCTCTCTATCCTTCTGGACCTTTCTAACATGCCTAATTTCATAAATGTTCCCTTTTAATTACCTTCTTAAGTTTCATTTTTGACCATCCTCCCTTTCCCTTTTATTTGTATAATCTTTGTGTTAGTTGTTTTCTTAAAATGGCTTTCGCTTGTGCTGACTCCCTTCTCCTCCCTATTATCCTGCTCTCCCCTTCTCTATCCAGTTTGAATCCCTCTCTCTCTTTACCTTTCTGTTCCCTTTCCTTCTGAACCTTTCTAACATGCTTAATTTCGTAAATGTTCCCCTTTTTATGTATTAATCTTTGTCTTTTAAGATGGCTTTCTCTTGTGCTGGCTCCACCCTTTCCAAGGCTCTTCTTCTTTATTCAGCATTTGAATGCCCATATTTTCTGCAACATGCCAAGTTAGTTCAGTCACTTCCTGTAACAGTTCTTTCATACTTTTAAACTCCATTTTAATTCTTTGGATGACCACCAAAATTTTAATTTTCCTTATTTCTTCTTCTTTAAATTTTCTATGATCCTAACCCAGGTCCAGAGTCTATATCAATATCACCAATTAGTCCGATAGTCCGTCTTTGTGTATTCAAGCTTTCACTTTCTATGAGTCTTGCGTCTCTTTAAAATGTAACAACTCCAATCCACAAAGGAACAAGATAGTTTCTACTTCTTTAGCTTCCAATTTTTCTCCACAAAGTGGCACTTTCTGCACAGAGTCTTAACCCTTTCCTTTTATTTTGATATTCAAAGTTTTCCGAGCCCCAAACTTAAGTTCTTACGCTGGCTTCTTTCCTTTCCAGGTTCGAAGCCCTTATAGCTGTCAAAAATATTTTACTTATTTTTTCCATCACTTGGAACTGCCGCTTCTGTTTCTCTTTTTAAAACTCATCTTTATCTTAATCCCGGTGCCTTGATCTTACCATCCGATACTCCCGGTTCCTCTGCTGTCGACTTCTCTCTTTCCTCCTGCACCAATCTTAATCCCGTTGAGACCTTCTCTTCGAGGTGGCCATTTTTGACCACCACTTCTTGACGTCTTCGGAGGGAAAAGACCAGACCCAAAAGGGGGAGACGGCTCCCCCTCACTCTGGCTGGCAGATTTCCTTTCTCCACCGCCCCTACGGCAGCTTCAGCCCCGAACCTTGCAGGATCGGCGCTCTCAGACGCAAGAGCCAGGCTGCGGTCGTGGACGATCACAAAACCGCCGCCCGTCTCGTGAAGGCTCAACCCGAAGTGAGGGTGTGTATTCTTGTGGTCAGCTAGGCTTGGTTCTGAGATGAAACGCCTAGCTGACAAAGACCACTGAGAAAGAATTACACACCCTCACTAACGTATTAATGTCCAATGGATTCCAAAGAAGCACAATCACCAACCTAATCTGAAGGGGACTCCCCAAAAACCAAGACACAGAGAACAGGACAATGGCACGCCACTCCTACCCTTCATCAAAGGCACCACAGATAAAATCAGCAAAATTCTCCACAAACACAATATCAGGACAGCCTTTGGCACTGATCAAAAATAGCCACATCTAAGAAACCCCAAAGACAAGATCCAGCTAGAAACCAAGGAGTTTATAAAATACCATGCAAAATTTGCCCAGCCACATACATTGGACAAACCAACAGGAGAATAAATGCACGCATCGAGAACACAAGAACAGCAGTCAGAAAAGAAGAAAAAACTTCCACCCTTTTCCAGCACCTTGAAAAACGGGATCAACAAATCGAGTCCCAGCCACACAAAACCAACACTGGACCCAAAATAACACATGATGCCACCACCAACCTTCACTTCACCTCAAACCCAAGCCCACGCCACAGATGAAAGGCAACCACCATCCAGAAACCAGACCATGGCTGCACACCAGCTGCTACACCCCCTCCAACCCCCAAACTAAGCAAACTGACACACGCTTATAAACACATAGCCAGACCTCAAACTCGAGCCAAACCAAGGCCCAGAATGCCACATCACAGCCTTCCACCCAGGATACTACATCACAGAACTCAGGAGATCACAACACAAAACATCAGGAGGTTGCAGCACAGACAACACCCAGGAGATTACAGCACCACACCCAGGACATCACAACAATAGAACTCAGAAGGTCATCACACAGCCCATTACCCAGGTCGTTACAACACAAAAGGCTGAGAGACACACAGCCAGCACCTCAGCCACACAGGGTCTCAGGAAAAAGCCATCCAATCTGCATACATCAACTCCACAAACCAATCAAGAAGTAACAACACAGCCAACTCTAGAGTTTAAAAGGGAAAACAGCCACGATCACACACTTCTCCCAGGAGAACGAAGCTGAAGACACCAGCCTGAAGATGACGGATGAGATTTCGTCGAAACGCTGCCAAGGTATTCTCAATCTTACACGGACAAGACCAATACACCAAGACCTACATACCTTTACCCGAAAATCATTAAAACAAATATATATATATATATATATATATATATATATATATATATATATATATATATATGTCTTGGTAGGGTCTTGTCCCTGTAAGATTGAGAATACCTGGCAACCTTACACGGACAAGACTAATACACCAAGACTACATACCTTTACCCGTGAAAATCTAAAAAACAAATATATATATATATATATATATATATATATATATATATATATATACACACGCAAGTCTTGGTGTGTTCGGGTCTTTTCCCATGTAAGAATGAGAGTATCTTGGTGACATTTCGACAAGGTCCCACTCACCATCTTCAGGCTGGTACTTTTGGCTTCGTGCTTGTGCGATCAAAGCATGATCGGAGCTGCCGTCTCTCTATAAATACTGGTGGGAAGGTGTGGTGTGCTGGCTCTGTTGTGAGAGGGCTGGTTGGCTGTGTTGTTACTTCTTGATTGGTTGATGGAGTTGATGTTTGCAGATTGGTTGGCTTTTTCATAAGAACCTGTGTGGCTGAAATATTGGCTGTGTGTTATCAGCCTTTTGTGTTGTAATGACCTGGGTAATGGGCTGTGTGATGACCTTCTGAGTTCTATTGTTGTGACATCCTGGGTCTTGTGCTGTAATCTCCTGGGTCGTTGGCTGTGTTGTAACATCCTGAGGTTTTGTGTTGTAACCTCCTGCGTTCTGTGATGTAATATCCTGAGCGGATGGCTGTGATGTAACGTTCCGGGCTTTGGTTTGGCTCTGAGCTTGAGGTCTGGCTATGTGTTCATAGCGTGTGTCAATTTGCTTAGTTTGAGGGTCAGAGGGGGGTATAGCAGCTGGTGATGCAGCCGTGGTCTGGTTTCTGGACGGTGGTTGTCTTTCGTCTATGGGATGGGTTTGGGTTTGAGTCTGGTGAGGGAGATTGGTGGTGGCATCATGTGTTGCTTTGGGTCTGGTGTTGGTTTTCGTGGCTGGGACTCGTTTGTTGATTAGGGCTAGTTTCCAGATGTCTGGTAGGTGGGAGGTATCATCCCGTTTATTCATGTTATGGGGTTGTTTCTCTATTTCGATGGCTTCCCTAATTATTCTCTTGTTGAAGTGTTCAGTATTGGAGATTAATTTGGTTTCCTCAAAATCAATTTCATGTACTGTAGCTTTAAGGTGCTGGAAAAGGGAGGAAGTTTTTTCTTCTTTTCTGACTACATTCTTATGTTCTGTGATGTGTGCATTTATTCTCCTGTTGGTTTGTCCAATGTAGGTGGCTGGACAAATTTTGCATGATATTTCATCAACTCCTTGGTTTTCTAGCTGGATCTTGTCCTTGGGGTTTCTTAAGATGTTGGCTATTTTTTGGTCAGTGCCGAAGGCTGTCCTGATATTGTGTTTGTGGAGAATTTTGCTGATTTTATCTGTGGTGCCTTTGATGTAGGGGAGGAGGGCGATGCCATTGTCCTGTTCTGTGTCTCGGTTTTTGGGGGAACAGAACAGAATTACACACCTTCACTAACGTATTAATTTCCAACCCGCTCACAACAGAGCCAGCACACCACACCTCCTCACCAGTATTTATAGAGAGATGGCAGCTCCGAACACGCTTTGCTCGCACAAGCATGAAGCCGAAAGTACCAGCCTGAAGATAGCGAGTGGGACCTCGTCAAAACGTTACCAAGATACTCTCATTCTTACATCGGAAAAGACCCAAACACGCCAAGATCTGCATACCTGTACCCGTGAAAATCTACAAATATATATGTGTGTGTGTGTGTGTGTATTTATATCTTCTAGGTTTCATAATTTTTTTCTTGTCTGATGTATCTTCTATGCTTTTTAATTGCCCGTACCCCACCTTCTTTATCCTAGTCGCATGATGGCGAACCTGTAGCGTGCATGCCAGAGGTGGTGCACAGAGCCCTCTCTGTGGGCCCATGAGCCATTCCCCACAACTCATCTCTGCCATGCCTGTGTGCATGCGCAACAGAGAACCAAAGACCAGCCTCCCGCCAGCCAGCTGGTCTTTGGTTCTCTGCTGTGCATGCACAGGCGGTGGGGCACATGCGTAGGGTAGGGCACATGTGTGGGGGCATGTGCATATATGTCTGGGGGTGGGGCACATGCATGGAGATGTGTGTGCATGCACAGGGGATGCACACGCATTGAATTTTGGGGATGTGCACACAAGCACGTGCTTTGGACACTTGGTGCCAAAAAGGTTACGCATCACTGTCCTTGTCTATGATTGTAATAAAGAATTGATTTGGATCGAATTGAATTTGGTAGGAATTAGCTTGTGAGAAACTTGGTCTGCCATTCCCCACCTCCACCACCACCCCTCAGGAAATAGTTCCTTTTGAATCGGGACCAAAGACATCAGTGGGATCTCTTTCTGCAACAGTACTTTCTAACACCTCCTCAATCACCTTGATGTTGTCAACCATTCTTCTTCTTCTTTCCCTTTCACTTGGAGCCTTGATGCAGAGTGGCTGGGTGGCTCCTGCTATAAGCAATCTGTGTAGTTCTCAGTTTTCCTCGAGGCTGGAAGCCTCAAACATAGGCCCCAACCTGTCTCCCCTCACAAACTGAGCTCTTTATAAATGTCTTTCCCTTCAGCTCTTTATTAACTACCCCCAAGGACCGTGGTGATGGCTGTTGCAGCTCCCCGGGCTTGATGGTGGTCTGCCTCCTCCACAAAGCACACATGCTAAACAGATTAACATGCTTTGGTTGACCTGAACTTCACAAACCAGGGATAGAATTTCTACAGCTCCATGTGGAAATTAACCTATATGTAGCACTGGTCAGTGCAAAGAGGGAGTTCCAGTTCAGGCTAGTCAAGCTGAATAACCAATGTTCTTTGTTACCCTTGGCCTTCCCCCCCCCCCGCACCCTTCCGCTAATGGAAAGAAGAGGGAAAAGAGAGCAAAACCATTGTAATTTTTTGCTCAGCTTGGACAAGGCTCTGCAAAAGCTTTATTTGTAAATGATTTTTGGCAATTGCTTGAACTGTTTATACACTTGCTAAAGACCCTTGGAGGACTGTTTAGATATAACTTGCCCTGCAGAAAGTGTCTGATTTTCATAAAATACACGGACTCGTCCCCTACCAACATTTTTTTTTTTTTAAAAGCCCAGTGCTATGTATCTTTCTGCAGCAGGTTGACAAAATTGTCTATATTTAGTGTGTTAGTGTTCAGCACCTCTCTCTAAAATAAATCCAGCAGGATTAAACAAAAACTACTTAGGCAAATTCAACACTCCAGTTGTCATGAAAAATTACCTGCAATTTGATGGTGCCGAATTAGTGCCAGGAATGAAGTTTTAAAAAAAAACAACTCACAAATCCAAATAAACTCCAAAGATCCCAGCTTTATGTGTAAAGTGATTCTGTGTGGACTTTCCCCCCATTACATTCTATACATCGTATTTTTTTAGGATAAATCTGTGTATGCTTGGGGCAACACTGTACAAAAGGGCAGGATCAGGCCACAGATATTAGAGAAGGGGGAGATTCAAATCATCTCAACTAGATAATCAATCAACTCGAAAAGAAAAATGAGCATCCTTGGTCCTCTCTAGAGGACTGCCTCTTTAAATAATCTTGGCATTCTTTAAAATTTAAGTCACACTAAAACAAGCCTCCCACTACATTTTCTGAGGTGGCAGCCCTCAGTGAGCTTTTTGATTCATTGTAGTTCTGCTCCTCTCTCCTTTCTCCCGTTTCCTTCCATTTTTCTCCATGGATTGCAATGTCATTCTGTTTGGTCCTGAGACACTTTGCTGTCAGACTATGGTAGCAAACTCTGCTGGTTGGCAAATGATGAGGGTTCCGGGGAACCCCAGGAAAGCATTAAAGGGGGTCAGATGCAACCTATGCATTTCTTGCAGAAAAGTTATATTAAATACCTCATGGTATGTACAGTATACATCATGTAAACACAAGTGGAATCTTGGCACAATTTCCCTGCTCTGTCTATAATATATGTTATTTGCAGGTTAAGAGTTTTTAGCAGAACTACAGGGTGAAATCTGTGCTTCCAGAAGCAATAGTAGCTTCAGATTTATTATAATATGCTATTCTGAATTTCAGAAGGGAGATGGATGGGAAAATATTGCTTTCTTGCTCAAAGCTGAATTCTTCAGATTCAGTTTCTAGTTTGCTAACAAAAAGGTATACACTTTCAAATAGACAAGATTTATACAAGTGTCTATGGAGAATCTCAGTCATCCAGGTCATGGTTGTCTTAAAGGTGCTGATCAATAGGCAGTTGGACTTTCTTAGGTTTTTCTTTGAAAATGTTTTGCTTCTCATCCAAGAAGCTTCTTCAGCTTTCCAGGAAAAAACCCAGAGAAAGTCCAGTTGCCTTTTGAACAGCATCTTTGGGATAAGATTTATATAACCTGACTTTGCATTTTAGAGTCTGTTCTGGGACTGTTAAACCCACGATGAAATCCATAGCTTCCAAGTTATTCATGAGTGTTGTGCCTTTTATTCCATGGATTTCTACATAAACAGCATTTTTTCCTAAATGTATGTATGCTGGAAAAAAATGGATGCTACAGCATTTACTTATCTTCAGCTGCAGGAATGCTGCACTCCAAGGTTCTCCTTGCAGTAGTTATTCTGTCTCAGATATGCAAATTTATTCCCGCATTCAGCACCTTGCTGACTTTGGTTGACCTCAGAAGCTGATCAGGGTTGGCCACAGTTACAATTTTGATGAGGGGAATGCCTGGGAATTTTAGGAGTATTGTTTAGTCTGGGAAATTTTAAAAAAAATTCCCAGAGGAAGGCAGTAGAAATATTACCATTTTGGTAATATTTTCAGGAGAAGTGCCTGAGTGTACTCTAGTTCAATTTAATGACATATTTACTTTTTATTGGACATCTAGAGGTATTGAGTAACAACAACCTGCCTGTACACTTGAAGCAAATGAGTAAGGAGTCTCGGTATCTTTATTCCCTGTATAAACTTACTTAGAAATTAATGATATTGTGCATTTGTGTGAGTTTGTGTGTGTTACTGCTGTGCAGTGCTTCAGATTAGAAGGCAAAAGAATGTTTAGGAATCCAGGGAGGCATGAAGGCAGCATCTGTTTGCAACTATTTAAAGCAGCTGCACATTTTCCTAGGATTATACAACTGCAGCTTCCTCACAATCCTGAGGTGCTGCTTTTGGATTAAAGGTGTGAATTCATACCACCCCCTTTGAGGCATCTTTATGTCTTTGAATCCAAAAACTGCACAGCCCTAATGTGGCTGCCTCTATCCCCAAGTACACTTACCGGTAATGGCAGTTGTTTAAAAGTGCAATTTGATACATATTTTTTGAGGTATACATATTTTTTCATTGCTTACTGACCACTCTGTTTAGTGACCACACAGAATCATGATAGTACTGAAAATTATGTACACATGGTCCTTACTTAACAATGTCAATTGGGACCAGAAATTTAGTTATTAACTGATGCGGTTCTTAAGCAACACATCATGTGACCGTCACTTGCAATTTTACTACCTCCTAATTGAAAGTGAAATTGTGCTTGATTCAACTTTTCGTTGCTTTACAGACCCGTGGAGATTGTAAGTGTGAAAAGTGGTTATAAAGTTACTTTTTTACCGCTCTTGTAACTGTGAATGATTACTGTACAAAGCAGTCACTAATAAGGTGACCAATTGTCCTCCTTTAAGGAAGACAGTCCTTCTTTTGTAAGTTCTGTCCTCTCTCAAAAAGTGTCCTCCTACATGTCCTCCATTTTGATATTTAAAGACTAATCTGTAAATCTCTGTATTTGATCGATGCCGATCCGATCCGTTGTGTGTGATGTGACGTATTTGTATTTGATATGACGATTCGTCAAGGCTCGGTACAGTGTGGCGAGACACGATTATGAGACACATGCGCTCCGCACAGGAGAATTGTTTTGAGAGAGTGCACCATGTGCAAGAGTGTGCCACATGTAAGAGTGCAGCGCACGTAAATGGCTTTGTTTTTTTTCTTCAATTTATTTGTGTCCTCATTGTAAAAAAGTTGGTCACCTTATCACTAAACAAGGACTATCTGCGCTGCACTACAAAATAAGCCAATTGAATACTGAGTAAACATGCATGGCACATTTCAGATTTCATGCCGTCTTGGAAATGTGACTTCTGGAGAGAGAGAGAGAGAGAGGAGGGAGGAGGGAGGGAGGGAGGGAGAGAGAGAGAGAGAGAGAGAGAGAGAGAGAGAGAGAGAGAGAGAGAGAGAGAAGTCTATGGATTGCAGCACCAAATTCTACTTTGCTTTTTCTAAGCATAGACTCCTCCATTTTGCAAGAGAGAAGGAGCAACAGCCACGGAGAGTATCAACAAACAAAAGTCACCATTGGCTTGTGTCATGAAAGGCTGTCAGGGTAATAAAACACATAGTTTCTCCAGCAGGAATTCCTGATCCTCCCTGTGTGGCTCTAGCCCTGTGGATAATATCATTACAGGCCTAAACAAATAAACAGTCTTCCAGAATCAAACAGAGGCACGAGGGACTACAAATCCTCTCTGCAAAGATGATACAAGTAAATTTACACTCATGACTTGGACCCGGTCCAGTGACTCTGAATAGATGTTCAGTTCTGTTACATACTAGCTTGGGTCAAAGATATACTGTTTGCCCTCCTACACTCGATTTGCTGCAATCAATGTGAGCTATTCAAAGCCGTGTTTTCCTTCCCATCCTCTGCTGAGAACATCAAGGAGCAGGAACACTTTTATGAAGCCAGGCTCCTCCGAGAAGCCGCTTTTACTACATCATGAAGTGCATTGAAAATCAGTGACAGAAATGACATGTTAACATACTCTTGCCAACAAGCAGTTGAATATTCAGATGGGATTTCCAGTGCTGTGCATTTCACTGCAGCATCCTTGATAAACACACACAGGTCATCAAATGTACAGCCACAATCTTTCAAAATCAATTTAGAAAGAGAAGAAGCATGTACTAAAAATAATGTAGGAACAGGCTGCAATAGAGAGCCTGCACAGACATTTTAATTACCTGCTATAAATTCAAAGGTTGTGTCACAGAAAATAAACTGACTGACACTCGAAAAATGGCCAAGCCTTAACAACAACAATAAAAATAATGGTAAAAAATGCTAAAATTAGCTCATGAATCAAGGTTATCTCTGGGAAACAGATTGAATGGAATAAAAACATATTCAAAACTCAAGACTTTAAAAAAGGCCAATAAAAACTTAGTTTACCTCTTGGCTTTTGTCTCTGTATTTACTGTTTTATGAAGTATTCCACTTCAAGTGCACTGTAAAAACTTGTAGGGACAATGATTCTTATAACAGAAGAGAATATGTGTAGTTCAGGGTTGAACGGTGAAGTCCTTGGTTCTTCTCAGAGCACCAGCTCCACAGTGGTTTTTTTCTTTCATGTTCTGAAATAAATACACAAATACATAAATAAATACCATCTTCTGTACCTTAGGAGGGACAGAGGTTTTCTTTAAGGAGGTCAACAAAGATTACCTTTATGATACAACTTCAAGGTACTTAAGGCTGAGAGGTTTTTGTTCTGTGCATGCCCAGGTCCATATATTGAGCAATATCTATGAGCCACAGTGGTGAAGTGATTAGAGCACAGTACTGCAGGCTACTTCTGCTGCCTGCCAGCTGCCTGCAATTTGGCAGTTCAAATCTCACCAAGCTCAAGGTTGATTCAGCCTTCCACCCTTTTGAGGTGGGTAAAATGAAGATCCAAATTGTTGGGGGCAATATTCTGAATCTGTAAATCGCTTAGAGAGAGCTGTGAAGCGGTATATAAGTCCAAGTGCTATTGCTATTGCTATCTCCTCAGCTCAAGTCCTGTGCTGTCACTTTCCAGCTCTAACAGGCCTCACTGTGGATTCAGAGTTAATTACAACCTTAATTCCAATTATAGCCATAAGAATGATCTTTCATTTCTTCCTCAAAGCTTTTTCCCAGCATTCATTGCAGTTTCGCTAACCACTGCATTTATATATATAATATGCTTACAATGATCATATGCCCTTTATTACAAAGGACAGTCCTTTATTTCAAAAAAACTGTCCTTCCAATTTTTAAATTATTTTCTTAGTTTTGCTCTTGAATTTTATTTTATAAAGCAAAGTTGTAAACCACAGGTGTCAAATTTGCCATGTCACGTTGCCGTCACGTGACATTTCCTCCATTCACGGAATTGTGGTGGGCGTGGCCTGCACATGATGCATCTGGCCCACAGGCCACTAGTTTGACACCCCTGTTAAAAACCATAAACATTTTTATCTATATGAACCGCTTCAAGATCTGCTCCATTTTTCAGGTTTGTCTTTTATTTTTTCCAAGAAAATATGGTTGCTGTATGTATCAGTGGTGGTATTCTACCAGTTCGGCCGAGTTGTGCCGAGCGGTAGCAGTGATAGGCAGTGGAGACCGAACTGGTTCTCTACAACACTCTGCTGTTGGGCCCACCCGCCCACCCGGGCTGCCATACTCACCTTTATCCTCTGAATTTGAAGCGCAGCTGCTTTGCTGCTGAAGCGACAGGGAGAGTGCAGGCTTGCAGGAGGTGAGTTGGAACACCTCTGCGCCTGCACAAAGTGTGTGTTTGGTGCATGCATGCATGCAAAGTGTGTGCACGTGTGCAAAGCATGCCCACCAAGCCACGCCCACTGAACTGGTGGTAAAAATATCTGAATTCCACCACTGGTATGTATGCAGGACAATTTACTATCTAGAAAGAGCTTATTTCTTAAGCAAGATCATCATTCAAACCAGGCCAGGGCCCATGCATGGGATTCTTTGGCCAGATAGGCCACACAATAGGGCACAGTCTAGTTGAATTATACTACATTTTATATCATCTCCAACTTTTTTTCAATATAAGGACTGAGAAATAGGCTCTGTCTCTAGCTGACTGCACTGCATTCACACTATTGCTACCTGGCATATTCAGAAAGAGTAAAAAAAAAAGTCAACCTAACAGCTGTGATCAAAGACCCCTTTCTCCATGTGTCACATACACAACACCCATATAAAAAGGAGATGAGCCTTGATGGCATGACCCTAGTAGGTCTTTATCTTGTTGATCTCTTCCTGCATATTGCTTCATTCTGCCTTACTCTGGTGAATATGGGAGGCAGTTCTTAGTTCTTAGTAAGACTGCCTAGAATATTTCTGCAAACATCCACAGGAAATGCTAGGAAAAAACTACCATGCCATCATCAAGGGACATAAAGAAACACTTGCCTGGATCCAGAGCCTCCTCTATGTTATAACAAGGCCCAACCTATAAAAGGATTGTGATTCTATTATTATTACAGCCATATACTTGCCTAAAAATACTTACGACTTCTCAAGTGATGCATGTGACCAGAGAAGCAGAATCATATTTTCCCTCTTTATTTCCTATTTGAAACTCTCTATACCAGGGGTGTCAAACCAGGGGTTTCATTGAGGGCTGTATCAGGGTTGTGTTTGACCTTTCGGGCCCAGGGTGGGCATGGCCAGCTCAACGTCACTCATGTCGGGGCACCTGCGGTGGCCTGAGTGCTTTGCAGTGAAAATGGGCTCCCGAGCTCCATTTTTAGCTGTAACAGCTTCCTGCAACCAGTGGTGGGATTCACATTTTTTTACTACTGATACTGTGGGCGTGGCTTGGTGGCCATGGCAGGGGAAGGATACTGCAAAATTCCCGTTCCCTCCCCACCCCACTAACCTGCTTTCCAGTTCCGTTCTCCTGTGCAGGGCAACAAAAGAAGATCCAGCCAATCAGCTTGGGACTCGGGAGGCAGAGAATAGATGGGGGAGGGGCCAGTCAGAGGTGGTCTTTGCCTGTTCTCTGAACTACTCAAAATTTTCGCTACCAGTTCTCCAGAACTGGTCAGAATGTATTGAATACCATCTCTGCCTGCAACCCTCTGCCAGTGAAAATGGAGCTGGGGAGGGTCTCACATGCAGCTGTCCTGAGCTCCATTTTCACTGGCAGAGGCACTGCAGGCTGCTCCTTCACTGTTTCTAGGACGGCCCCACAGGCCAAATCTTAGCACTCCATGGACTGGATCCGGCCCGCTGGCCTTGAGTTTGACACCCCTGCTCTATACAGTCTCTTTCTCTAACGACTAGTCCAACCCAAACTTTATAATTTGAATCCAAATTCTATTCTATACATTACAAAGAACTAATCTGTTATGTATGCAGGTTTGAATGTCATTGGTTAAGTTTGAACTGTTCTTGTAAAATGTCAGAAATGATTGGTTTAAAAAGTGCGGGAAAACCCTGCACTCTGATTGGCTGGCAACTGCGGCTGCTGGCTATAAGTAGCAGCCGCAGCCCAGCCAAATCCGGTCTGTTATGAGCTGTAGTCACTAATAAACTCTTCACTGAAGCACTCCGCGTCTGACTCTTCATGTAAATCTAACACTGGCGACGAAGGTGGGATCCTTCCCGAAGAGAAGACAAAGCAGAGAACAAGCTGAGAGAGATGGCTGTGCTGAACACCCCCCCAGCCCTGTTCGATCTGACGGCAGAAGACTGGGGCTCATATGCAGATCGTTTCCAAATGTATTTGGAGGGAAACGATCTCGCCGACATTTCCGACAAGCAGAAGAGGGCGGTCTTTCTCACCCACTGCGGTCCAGCGGTTTTTGTTATGTATGCAGGTTTGAATGTCATTGGTTAAGTTTGAACTGTTCTTGTAAAATGTCAGAAATGATTGGTTTAAAAAGTGTGGGAAAACCCTGCACTCTGATTGGCTGGCAACTGCAGCTGCTGGCTATAAGTAGCAGCGCAGACCAGCCAAATCGGGTCTGTTATGAGCTGTAGTCACTAATAAACTCTTCACTGAAGCACTCTGCGTCTGACTCTTCATGCAAATCTAACATAATCCATTGCCTATTTTTCTAAATGGACAGTTGAGTTTTGGGAAATATGAGGAAAGATTTTGCAGGAAGCAGTGAGTGTTTTTGTGCCATTAACTTCATTCAGATGCATTCTCAAATCTTTTTCAGTCAGGAGAGCAAAGAACCCAGAACACCGAAAGAAACTTCTGCATTCCATGAAGCCAAACCTGTCTCTTCTGACTCAAGGCTGCCTATTTCAAAAAGAGGAGTCTTTTCCAACCATACCTGGAGATGTCAGGGAAATTGTGACTTGGACTTTTCCATGTGAAATTGTGAGTTTTAATCCTTGGGAGTCAGAATTATTGCCCTTATCCCATTGCTTGGTCTAAGACTGCTATCCACCTGTTCTTCAGCAGGCAGAAAATTGTACCTACACAAAAATTACTCACACAAGGTCCTGCGCCAATCCCCTTTCTATCTTTCTTTCAATCACTGTGAGTCACCCAACTTCTTCTCTTTAAAGCAAAAAATGACAAAATCTAAAGCATTTTAATGGCTCTTTTTGGATGTCATAGGAATTAGTGGAGAAGTGCTACTTTAATGTTGGTACAGCTAAGAAATCTTAAGCCTGTCTCATTCATTAGCTGGGGTTGATGTGAAGATGTCCTAGGAACATGGTAAAAATAAAAGGTCCCAGCATGTTTGTGCCATAAAGTAAAGGCAACTAAAGAAAGTTCTTATGACAAAAAAGGTTATGAGAGGTTGTGTGATTGTATAATGTACATTTGTTATGGTTTTATAGACATAACATTATCCTTATACTAAATCTATTATTGTTTCCAGAAACTGCCCCTTGACTGATTTTTGGGAGAAGATATTCAAGCCGACAGTAACAGAAGCACAGGAGCTGAGATGTTGATGGCTTCCACACCTTTTTTTCCATTAATAAAAAGATACAATAATGTCATTGATTTTGGCTTCTTTTCCGCAGTAATAAAGCTGGAATCAGAGAATGTGATTACTTTTATTGGCAAAACTGTAGATAAATCAATGATACAAGAATGTAGGGAGGAGGTGCTGGACACAGCTCCAGTGCTGCTTATGATGACTTTCTGGGTGAAAAGTTTATTCTGTCAATTTCCCCCTTGAGATGCTGAAGTTTAAGGAAATGTTTGTCCTCTTCTAGAGGAAGGGTTGGTGCTATGTTTTTCTTTTGGGCTTAAGCACTCTGAAGAAATTCCTGTGGGCATAATCATCATTTCACATAGTGCAAGTCAAAGACAATTGATGGGGGAAAAAATCCCCTGAAAGGTCATTTGGATATTTCTGGATGGAACCAGACAGAGGGAAATCTAGTGTGAATCATAGTTGGGGGGAGGGCTGGTCCTATTCCCTAACCTGAAGGTATTTACCCAAAGATCCCCTTTGTTGACCTGGAAACCACCCAATGTATCAACAACAAATCCCATCATCTGACCATCTGTCTATTCTACTGTGGATTTTAGTACAGTAGTCACAATCCAATATAATGGAAGTGGGAGAGATTGGTGAATGCAATCCCCAGAGAAGATGGATTTTCCACTCTAATTTTTTTGGAAAGCCAAATGAGAAAATGGTTCTACCATATCATCATAGATTTCCAAAAGTATTATTATTTAAATTTATACATATAGTCTCAACAATGAGGGGCCATTTGGATAAGATGCTGTTTTTTAATAAAAGGGGTACCTGAAATGGAACATGAAAGCCAAGCATTCTTCTGTTGTGCTTTTTTCATGTTAATGCCTGTGCAATTTAAAAATATTAGAGGTATTTGGTTGGTTATGCCAAAATAAGATTTGAATAAGGCATAGAATTTTGTGAACTCAATCACTTTTTATGGTTGTGTTGTGTGAATCAACTCAGATGTATTTAGTAATCCATGATTAAGCAATTCAACACTTAGTAGAAGAGAATATTTCAGGGTTGAACAGAGGAATCCTATTGATGTTAGGTTGGGTAATGAAATCTCTGCAGGAAAACAACCAAGAGTACAGAACACTAAGGACTCCAAAAGCTTAGTATTTTGTATGAATGGAACCTTTGGATTATTTTATCTTTACACACTACAGAATTAGGGCTTCAGCTCCATGATTCTATTTGGTATAATCACTCTAGAGAAGACCTTTACGAATTTGGTTGATTTCTTTTTTAAAAGGATAACATGTTTTAAGAGAAAATGACTCCTTGTGTGGCAATCAAGCATCCTGTCCCAATACTGTGGGAGCAGCTCTTCAAGATATCTGCAGTTCTTTCAGATGTAGGTACAGCTCTTCCATATTTCTCCAAACATTGCTGTTCAATTTTGTGACTTTGACTGAAATAGGCATTACAAGCAACCTTGGGTCTAAATAGAAAATAAACTGTTGTTCAGAACACACAAATACATTGGAATATTTGTTTGTTTGTTTTTGGCTTCTAAACATCAAAAAAGTGATCAATTTCATTGAAAGCAGTCAATGTGATCAAAGGTGGATCTATTCATTCAAGTCATTTATTTGGGGATCATCATGGAGAGGAAATTTCAAAAAAGGGAAGATGGCGGCCATGATGTGGTCCCTCTTCATGGCTTCTTTTGAACCTTCCTGAGGACAACCCGGCATTCATTCATTTGGCTTACACATGGCTCCATTTCTCCAAGACTCCAAGCAGCTTACCATTAGTAACATATAATGAAAATATAAAATCCAGTATCAGTTGATTAGATTATTAATCAATATTTATTTACTGGATTATTAGTACTGGTGGTTGCAGGACCTGAGCACAAATTGAACAAAAGGCTATCATCAAAGACTTGGAAGAAAATAAACTGTTCTTCCTCTAGTACAGAGGCAGCCTGAGACCCAGATGCATCATGCACAGGCCACGCCCACCCCAGCTCCATGATGGGGGAAAAACATTGCAAAATGTTACATGACAGCAACATGACACTACGAGTTTGACACCTGTGCTCTATCACAAACCAGGCGTTAAAACACACTCTGTATTATGTTGAGATGGAATGATTACAAAGCTCTTTATAAAATGAATACAGTAACTAGCCAAGCAAAATATTATATTGTAAATCCAGAAAAGCTATTTCACGCTGTTCTGCTGCATTCTGTTTGTATAACCAAATGTCTTTGAGATTAAAATGAAAGCAATGAGATTTGTGTGGATTGACACAGGCTAGAATGCATTCAAGAAAATGGAGATGATTTGCTTCAAATGTTGATTCATAAGGATGTCACGAGATGTTTTCTTCAATTAAAATAATCACATGTTAAAGTTAACTGTGTGCCAAAAAAATAAACAAAGCATCTTTCATGCACACATCCAGAAGCACAGGCAACAAAATAGGAAGATCATACAATTTCTGGAAGACTAATTTTGAAAGACCCAGGATTTGTGGTGAGTTTCCTGCTGCTGCCCGACACATTGTGACTAGGAATTAACATGCCATTATATTAGCAGCAGCAGCACCATGTTGTTATAGTTAACAGAATGTCTCTGTGTAACCAAGATTTAAGAATATGATAAGCTTTAATTGGTCCAAAAGCTAGAACTGGACCTCAGAGCCAAAGCCCAGAGCTTGAACTAAAGCAGTATTTTTCAAACTTGGCAACTTTAAGATGTGTGGACTTCAACTCCCAGAATTCCCCAACCAGCATTGAAGCTGTCAATTGGTTTGTTGTGCAGGGGATGCAGCTATTCATAATAGCCCCTTTTCTAATTAATTAAAACATATAATGAAGTATAGTTACCATATTATATGTAGGATATATAGAATTACAAATGCTAATTTTGTTATTTTTATTTTAAACAATAATGCTGGTTGTCAAGGAAGATATTTAACTAACTGTAGGGCTAAAGTGTCCATGTCATGTTGATCAGGATTTAACATTATCTAACTTTAGTGTTGTCTAGATAAAAACTCAGTGTAGCACAAGAAAGAGTAAACAGAGTCTTCAGCAGAGTAGAAGCATGAGACTGTATAACAACACTCCTTCTACAAAACATGTCGTTCGGTAGACATTACTACTATTAAAAACAGTAAAATCATGGGCTTTAGTTCAATTACTAGCCAACATCCACACTGAGTGGTGAATTAGATTTGTACTTTGATTGACCCTCATGGCTTCATATCTGAAGTTCCAGAAACAAATTAAGTTTCAATCAGTACAATCACATTTTTCAGAGATTTTTGTCATATTGTACATTAGGGATTTAGGCTTTTTAAAATATATGTATATTTTATTTATTTTCCTTATACATACACAATTTAAAAGACAATATTTAACCATAAAGAAAAATAAAAATAAAAAAGCCTACATGCACAATTAACAAGACAATCTTTAATATTAAAAAGAAAAATGAAAAAACCCTAAAAATACCAACTTGGAACTAAAAGAAAACAAATCTATATTATATTTTGTACTTATCAACATTGCTTTATAATCATTACTAATTAAGTTAGTCTGGAATAAATGTTTCATTATATCACAACAACTTTTAAAATTATATTCTCTTTTCTAAAACACCTAAAATCCTATATCCCTATTTTCTGGCAAAGCTGCTCTTTGACAAATACAGAAAGTAGCTATTTGTTTATTTGACCCTGGCTTTTGTGCCTGAGAGTATATTTGCACTTAAAATGAAAAAGAATAATTTTTTGGGTAACTTTGGAAGTTGAATGTTGAACCACAGAAACGACTTGAATTAAAAATGAACAGGGTTTAAAAAAAACAATAGCAGTGTCCTCTTCTGTTGGTCTTATTAGCCAATCACTAAAACAATTTCCATTGACCCTACACCAGCTAGAGAAGGTGCAATGGATCATAATTCCCATTATGGCAGTTTCAGTCCAACACAATTGGAGGGCACCAGGTTGAAGAAGTCTGTCCAAACTTTGGGGAACATTGAACAAGCAATGCCCTTTTGTTGCTGAAATGATATTTGGCTGTAGATTTATTTTCCTTTGTAAGGGTCATACTAGATAATAAATATGCTTTTAATGTAGTTTATCATCTGTTAATTTCCACATCCTTCCCTTCTTTTGCCGTTTGAAGAGTCCATGCAGTTTCTGTGGCCAGGAGATGAGCATTAACTCCCCTGACAGAAACATTAAAATGGTTTATGGCATGAGCACAGTGGGCATGGTGCATGCAGGGCAAGATTTATGATGTTAGTATCACTGAACCCTATAAATCATTTCTGGTGCAGTTCAGTTACAGCCCCAGCTTGCTGATTCAAGGCTCACTAAACCACCTCTTTTTTTTTCCTGCAAGAAGAATAATTCACTGTCAAAATATTAATCTCCCTTTAATGTTTATATTGGCACATCAGCTGTATGTCCGAAGTGATATCTTGACATGAACAAATCAACTAAAATGTATGTTTAAGGGGAGGGAATGCCACAGTTCAGAATGACTGAAAAGCATTACAAAAGCATGGCCTAATTTTATAAAGAATTACTTACAATGCAGTATCTTTTGATGTTGTTTTGTAGCACTCTGAAGAAAACTAATAGATTCTAGCCGATAAACTCAAATATGCAGAATGGAGGAACACAAAGAAAAACAAGGAATCTGAGATTTGCCCAAATTAATCAGGCCTGCAACATTTAGTATTCCATTCATTATCCATATAGATAGTCCTCAATTTGCAACTGTAATTGAGCCCGCAGTTTTGATCGCAAGTTGTGATGGATGTAAAGCGGTCATTATGTGTCATCCAATTTTATGACCTTTTGCCGTAGTTGTTAGCCAAACACCATGTTAAGTAAACCCATTGTTTGCTATGGGATGTTATTTGCCAGAAACTGGAAGTAAATGTTGGTTTCTGGCAAACACATAAACGATGATCACTTGACTGCAGGACACTGGAAATGGGTTGGTTGTTGAGTGTCCAAAATGTGGTCACGTGACTGTGGGGGAGGGGCAGATATCACAACTTTGAATTTGGATTGTAAGCTCCTTTTTCTGGCTGTGTTGTAACTTGGAGTGGTTGCTAAGCAACTGTTTGTAAATCGAGGACCAGTTGTATCATTATTGAAGAAAATAGGGCTTTTCTCCACTATTGAGTTCAAGTGCAATCCACCTGTCTTTGAACTGGTGTATAATAATGCTGATAAAGAATCCAATCCCCAGTGCTAGTCTTAGTCCTACTTCTGTTCCAAGCCTTACTAAGTGAGGATAATATCTCTAATGACCGAATAGTGTCCCTATACTTTGCAATACTGCCAAAAGACTTTTAAAATACTCCTCTAATCACAGCTAAACACAACTTCTAGGACAGTGGGTCTAAAACTGTGTGGCCCAATTACTTTCCTTCCCAGTCTCAAAAACAATACTCTGTTTGCAGGGGGATTAAAAAAAACCTTTGATTATGTTGTTATCACTGTCATCTTGACTTTTTTTACACCTCTATCCTATGGACACACCTTTCATTTTTTAAATCTCATTTAGACATTTTAGATATTGCCTTTCCTAACAATATTCACTCTTCTGGAAATGTTTTCACAATTCTTAATTTGTTTCAACACTTATCAGGCTTATCAGCTCTGATAAAGATAAGACAACTCTGTATTTGTCTTGTTTCTGGGAGGGGAAGCTAAACTAGAGGATATGAATTGTTTCTCCTTAACTTCTACTTCAGTATTTCTCAACCTTGGCAACTTTAAGATTTGTGGACTTCAATTCCCAGAACTCCCCAGCTAGTGTAGGCTTTTGATAGTTGAAGTCCATTCGAAGTTGCTAAGGTTGAAAAACAGTGTTCTTCTGCTTTAAGCCAATAAGGACACCACAATGCATCCTTCCAATTACTGAAGCAGAATAGAGATCAACAATGAGAGCAAGCTAACCAGCACACTTTTCTGCTGGCTTTCAGAGTGGAGCATAGCACTTTAACACAATTGTCTGACTTTCCTTCCTTTTTCTCAAGCAAAAGGGACAAATTGACTGCGTTCTGGGAATGCACAGGTTATTTTTGTAATCTTCCAACTTTTTTTTCCCCAAATGAGGTAGATGGTTCCCAATACCTCTATGCCAGGGGTGTCAAACTCAAGGCACATGGGCTGGATGCAGCCCACAGGGTGCTTAGAGCTGGTCCATGGAGCTGCCCTGGAAACAGTGGAAGACTGGCCCATAGTGCCAGTGAAAATGGAGCTCACAAGGGCGTGAGGCCCTCCTGGGCTCCATTTTTGGCTGTGATGGCATTTTGCAGCCCCCTGCCAGTGAAAACAGAGCCGTGGAGGGCTCCCCGCAACCCTCCTGGGTTCTATTTTCACTGGCAGAGGACTGCAGGATGTTGAGCTGGCCACGCCCATCCTGGCCACGCCCATTCAGCCCACAGAGATCAAACACAACCCTGATGCAGCCCTCAATAAAATTGACACTCCTGCTCTATGCAACTGAAGGCATGAGCTTGTTACTGGATTTTGATTAGGCCGTGCACTTTCATTCAGGTAGGCTTTACTTTTGCTCATCCTCCCCCAATTCATCCTTCCTGTCTGCATCCTGTTCCTGCCCTACTGTTACAGATTCTTTGCCTAACCCAGCAAGGGCTTTTCTTTTGGAGATAAACAAAATGGGTTGTCCACCTGCAATCTGCTCTAGCACTGGAAGTGCGTTTGGCCTCCACAAAGCCACCATACCCAGAATCCTTGCCACCTTCAGGGCTTCAGTCTGCTGAGGCCACCTGAAGTATAAGAATTTATCTCTAGAATACACAACTGCTTTGTGAAAGTCATATACAGTAAGGATGAGAGCTTGTTGCTGACTGGATTTTTTTGTTTTCACTTTTCAAAGAATGAGACAACTTTAAAATAGTTGTCTAACCTCCCATTGTGCAGCAGGAGCCATTACAATGCATGCATTGTAGAGCAGAAAGAGATCTGTCTGGTTGTTTAGACATACATATGTTAAACATTAGCTGACACCAAGCCACACCTGTGGAAACATGCCTCCATACAGATGGGTGCTCTAGTTAAGATATTAGGAGACTGGGGCCTCTGTTGCTTCTAACTGGCTGGAATTTAAACATACAACTTCTCTTTCTCTCTCTCTCCCCTCCCAATCCTTTGGAGGAGATGCTTTACAGTTTGCTAGGGTTGTGTCAGTGTTGATGTACCAGATAGCAATTAAAACATATGCTAATCCACTACTCTATTTTATAGTCACCAGTCGGATGGCATGTCCCCTGAAAAAATGGGCAGCTGCTGTCACAAACTTCAGAAGGAGCCTTGACCTGATTCAAATATTTAATTGTTTATCTTCTTCTTCTCCAGTGGTATCTCCATGACCTTAGGCCCAACTCCTTCTTTGCCCCCCTGTTTGAGATCTGAGATTGAAGATGTCTCTGCTTGCATGGGCTCTTTCCAGTGAGCTACTGGCTCTTTCCTGGTGGTTGCTCTCAGCATCTAACATATGATGATAGCTGCCTATCATCATATGAAACAGAAAAGAGGAAGCCTTTTCCTACTCAGAATTAGATGAGTTGCGATCTCTTTGCATGCAAGTGATGGGTAGAGCAAATTAAAGGTATACCCAGAGCGCCCATTGCAGGTTCTCTTTTGTTTTCCTTTTTCAAAGCCTCTTGTTTTGAGCCTTCTCCACATGCTGCAACCACCAACCAGAGGAAATTTCACTTTTGTCTGAGTTCTGAACTGATCACTTGCAAAGGATTTTGAAAATTAGGGTGGCGATTTCATGACATTTGTTCAAAGTCTGCATTTGAGCCTACAGTCACTGGCTCCCTACACCTGACAGAATATATTATTTATTCTTCCTTAAAGTGTGTACACTTTACATTTCTATAAAAAAACCCTTTAATGTGATGAATGAAAGGGAAGAAAGAGGAAGCATTTAAAAGCAACTTTAAAACAAAAATAACGATTTTGAAATAAACAACCAAAAGAGCAACTACATAGCATATTATCATTACATAACACAACAAATGTATATGTCTTTAAAGGAGAATATTTGTGGCTCAGGGTTGAAATGAAGGATCCTTAGTGCTCTCTGAGCTTGGCTGTTTCTTGCAGTTGGTTCATTACCCAAACTAGGTAATGAAATGTCTGTAAGAAAACAACCAAGCTCAGAGAGCATTAAGGACACCTCCTATTCATCTTTTTACTCAATTTGTCAAATTTCAGTCTTAAAAGCTGGTCACATTTTAAATCTTAAGAGTCTTCCAATAGCTATTACTATATCCTGTGCTTAATTTTCAGTTGCACAAAGAATGTAGTGCAAAAGTATATGCCACGGAAAGCCACTCTGTCTCTTCATGTTATTGGTGTTTCAGCTTTAAAGCTTCCCGTGTTTAATCCCAGCCATAAACACTGTAATCATTAACAGAGTTCACTGTTATGAATACACAAAAACAGTCATAAATGCAAGTTGAAGATGTTGATATGCAATTACAAGCCAGTACCCAGAACTATAAAATGCTGAACGAAGGGAGGAATGAAAGAAGGAGGATCACTTTTATGACTTGCATGAAAGCTGGTTATGTGGTGACTCACTTCCACCTCTTCTGATTCAAAAAGAAAAATGGGGATAGGAAGGGATAGAAAGAATACTGGAGTTTTCCCAACTTCTTTTAACACACTTCAACTTTGGCTCTGCACGCTGAAAAAGAGACAGGCAGTAAGAAAAACAACGTTGGGCTATAATGATTAAAACCATGTGATGTGCAAATATTATAACCAGGACTGATAATAAGAAACATCTCTTCCATTAGCTTATTTGTAAAATGAGAGATGTTCGAAACCAAGCCCTTTGACCTCAGCCTATTTATTGACTTACACTTTCAGCTCATCTTTCCTCCCAGGGGTTCAAGGGGATGTACATGGTCCTCCTTCTGCCTTATTTTATTTTATCAACAACCCATCAGCTGGGTTATGCAGAAAGAGCCACCCAAAGATACTTAAAAAAAACCCTTTGTAGCCAAGTTAGGATTTAAAATGGCACTTTTAAAAAATATATATTTGGTGCTTGAAACCCAAACTCCAGGACAGTGGGAGGTGGGAAGCTGTGACTGAGCAACAAGGAAGAAAGAAAAACCACTGATCATGTGCACATGTACTCTTTGTTATCATTTCTGTAACTCAATAGCCAGATTTTATGAGCTGGTTTGGAATTTTGGAAATACTGACATAGCTGGAGAACATCAAATTGGTAAAGCTCTTCTGTATATTCAGAACCATCATTTTGTGAAGATTCTTTAGGCTTGTCTCTAATTATGTCATTACATCAATGAGAGGCAAGTGACAAAATGTGACAAGATCAGAAGTTGGTCTTACATATTTGCATTAGATCCTGGGTTGCAATTACATAAAGGCAGATTGTTATATGGGTAAAGTAAAAGGTAAAGGAGACTCTGCAAATTTTACTCCACTAGTAGTTGCTGACTATGGGGGGCATTGCTTATCTCTGTTTCAAGGCCATTGAGCCAGCACTATCCAAAAACATTTCCATAGTCATGTGGCCACATGACATAACAAAGGTCTGTTAGCTTCCCACCGAAGTGGTATCTATTTATCTACTCACCTTTGCATGCTTTAAACTGCTAGGTTGGCAGGAGTTGGATGGGAGTTCACCCTGTCCTGTGGCGCTTGGGTCTCAAACCTGGGCTGCTGGCTTTCCAACTGACAAGCCCAACGGCTTGACTGCTTAGCCATCGCATCATCCTATATGTGTGTTTTAATAGAATCTTTTAATAGGATCTTGGTTAGCTTCAACCTTGTCCCAGAAGAACAGGAACAAATCTTCAGGCCAGCAACTGCCAGAATGATTTATAACACCATGATTGTTAGGAATGAAAAAGACCAACTATGTTGACTGAACTCTGTGCTTATAATACGCAAATATCTTCCCAAAACTCAATGCAAGCCATAGTCCAACATAAAATTTATGATAGTTAATCCAATTGAAATAAGTGATTTAAGCATGCTTAATTTTGTACTGAATTGCGTCTATTATTGTATAATATATTAATGGAATGGTTTACAGTAGCCATTCCATGAACATCTACTGAGCGGTTACCTCACTCAGTTCAGGATAAATATGTGAAGGATTAACAACAATGAAGAATATAGGACATCAGCTGACATAACCTACCTTAATTCAAGAAGTTCAACTATGAGTTTCAAGTTCAGGCCCATCAGAGATATTAATGAGTTATCTCGTTGAATCATCAAGACCCATTTTGATACTGAGATATAATTTAAGACTTCCCAATAATTGGCATTCATAACCCTAACCCTAACCCTTCAGATGTGTTGGATTTCCATTACTCTAATCATGGGAGTTGTCAACAAAATTGGAAACTGCCAAATAAGAAAAAGCTTTGTTGGTTTTCTATGTTCTTCCTGTTATAAATAATATCCTTGCTTCTGGCAGCAAAATCCAGCAGTGTCCCATGGTTCAATTAGTGCAATTTACAATCTAAAAAGCCAACCACAACATCAAAATGGAGAAAAAATGGAATGAGTTTTAAGTCTTAGATATATGGATTAGGGACCCCTTGCCAATTTATTTCAGTTCAAGTGAAATCGCAGTGGTTTCTGAATTAAATCCAGATTGGAACAGTTTCCTGGCTACCCTGTTTTTGCGATTTAACATAAAAATCCCAGCTAAGTTCTTCTGAGCTTCCAACATTGCAGACCTTTGACAACACAACCACATTAATTTAGAAAACTTGATTTCCTTCCAGTGTGTTCTCTGACACCTTTCTATTCCTTGTTGTGTGCTTTCACATAGCAGCCAGTAAGAAAGGAATCCAAAGATGGTGTATTGAAAAGAAAGAAGATGAATCTTGAGGAACTATATCACTTTTGCCTCTGTCTATACCGTTCAGTGCCTATAGCAGTGTTTCTCAACCTTCTTGCTCATGCTGGCTGGGGAATTCTGGGAACTGAAATCCACATGTCTTAAAATTGCTAAGGTTGAGAAATACTGGACTGCATTGTACTATGCTGTTAGTTAACAATAGTTAGTTAACAGAAGAATAACTGTTACTGACTATAATTGTGTTGTCTTCAGGATTGTTCAAGGAGTTATTGTTATCATTAACTTTTTAAACATACATTCTGGATCCTGTGCATAAATCTGCCTTCTTATCAAGGTTGACATAAACTATTTTATAGTGAATTAAGCTCCCATATATCCAAGACCAGATCTAAAATTCAAAACTCTCATAAGAGTCACCCCCAATCCCAGCTCTATACATCAACAGTGAATAAGTATTAATAATAACAATCATAATAATAACTTGCCTTTGCATTTCTAAAACTTGCTGTCTGGAACATTGTGTTATTCCAAGAATAGATCCATCTCTGCAACCACATATGTCTCAGTAGGCACCTTTTTAAAAAAATTCTGCCAACTTGCAATCAATTTGAAGTTCATTTAAAATCTTCTGCATGGATAGACCCAGAGTATGGACATTGAAGTTAAGGACATAAGACTTGGATATTTGGTCTTGTTTTGTTTTGTATAAACTTTCCTTTTGTAGAGAGCTCCAAATTGCAGCCTTAGAAGGAATCCTCTTCTAGGTGAATGACATCTTAGGATGTCTCTTGTTTTTATCAGTTATGTTTCTTTTGCCTTGATTTGTTTGCTGTTTTTAGCTATATATTTTATTTATTTGTACTGTGCTTTAATGCATTTTCCTTTCAGAGGGGAAGCAAAAAATAAAGACTTTCATAAACAAATGAATCTTTTTCTGCTTCTGAGGGCTACCAAGCATGCAATGCTCAAAGCAAGGAAGCACATCACAGAAAAAGTAGGCAGCTCTTTGAATAAAATCTGAAAGTACTCAAGGCCATGTGTATATTTAGATGTGCATATACAGTATATCCACTCCCAACAGTTGAACCAGAAATGCAGTGCATATCACCTCACATAGAGAGAAGTATTGTGAAGGAATGACTTGGGTCATGACCGTTTTTCTTAACCAACAACTTCAAAAATGTTTTCCTGTCTTTCTTTCCTTCTTTACCAGTTGTAGAAAGCAACTTTCTGTGTGTGAACATTTCTTGGGTGAGAAGCAAAATGTCATGCTCCTGTCGGAATCTGATTCAGAGGCGGAGGCCAAGCAGCTGACAGGGAGTGGGACTGTAGCTCTGTCGGCTATGGAAGAAACTGGGGAAAGGCAAAGTCCGACTGGGCAGAGCAGGGAAGAGGTAGAGCAAGGGAGAGGGAATTTGGAGGAAGATCCAGGCCCACTCTCTCTTCATCCTAGGGCACGCAGGGAGGAATGGAGAAGGGAGCAATGTGAGCTGCATGGCTTACAAGGAGGAAAGGGCCCTGATTCCCTTCATTAGCTGCAGTTGGGAACACAGAGAAGTTGCGCACACAGCAAACTGTTGAGAGCAAATCGTGAATTATCTGGTATTGTCAAGGCTTATCTGGGTTCCTGGCGTCTTCCCAATTGTGTGTGTTTTGCTGGCCTTTCAAGTCTGCAATTCCTTCTCCTGCCCTGTCAAGTTAATTACTGCAGTGTGGTTTGTGTGGATTTTTATTTACAATTTGTGTGTACTTCGTTTTCGGACTGAGTTTCTTCCACTTAAAGACTGTTCTTGGGAGAGTTTTTTCTCCAGCCGAAGGTAACCTGGACACTGGGGGCAAAGTTGGAGGTACTAAAGGGACTCTTCTTACTTATGTGACTGTGTTGCCTTTGTGCCATGCCTTGGGTCATCATACAAAACATCTTCAAAGAAAACCAGAAAGTCCAGTTGCCTCTTGAAAAAGCACCTTTGGGATAATAGATATAAGATTTATTTAAGGAAATAAATGAAAGGGATAAACAAAGCCTAACATTTAGGGGAGATTTGGCCTGCCAAAGACTCCATGCATGCCTATGTTGGAAACAAAGGCAAAAAGAAGATCCAGAGATGATCAACAGTCCCACAGACAAAGGTGGATGAGATCAAAATGAGAGAAGGGACATGGAAAGAACCCTTGCCCTCTATCTAATAGTCCTCAATGCAGTCAGCTGTGAGATTTGGAACAGTTAATTCTACTGAAATCACACTCCCAAAAATCTTTAAGACAGACATGTTGCCCTTCACACAGACAATACCTTTAAATAAAGGATTGTTCACTCTAAAATAGCACACCAATGACAAAAGTTACATTACAGTAATGAATGGAACCAGGAAAATCAGCTAGTCACTGCAAAAACAAGATCAACTGTGTGATTGAAGCAGTCATTTAAATCTATTGCACCTTAGAGATGTACTGAGTTATTTCTCCTGTTTGTAGCTTAAAAATAAAGCCAAAGTGCAAAAATGAGGACCCATTCCAGTTTTTACTTTGCTTTTTAAATTGGTGAGCTCTGGTAGATGTAACACGTTCAATAATTCATCCACTAGCTTTTTGGTCTGCTAATATTTATTGGTAACATTGTCTTCATTCTTCAACACCATGCAACATTTATAGCAAAATTCATTATTACCTCATTCTGTCAGACTTGCCAATGTATTGCTTCAATGGCTTGTTTCCCATTGAACCTTGTCAACAGTCTTTTACAATCTAAAATCCTTTAGATATTTTGGGACAATTACAACTCCCAGAATTCATTTCCCAACATGCTAGCTTGGAATTCTGAGACACATAAAAAAAAACATTTGAAAGGCACAAAGTTGGATAAGCCTGGTCTAATCAGAGATTTGGATTTATCTATTTCATACCAGGCAATATTTCCATAGGCACAGCTGGCTTATGGACACATTGAGTTTCAGTGGGTAGAATGGCATCATCTTTATTAAGATATTCCATTCGTTTAGATCAAACTCTTTTCTAAATGATTAAATCCACCATTCTGTACTGAAAATAAATGTTACAAATTAGAGTGCAGCTTGCTTATATTTCATAATCAGTTCAAGCTGCTGTGTTTGGATTTTGCCAAATTTCAAAACACTTCTGGCAAGGGACAGAGTGGTAAAATGAGGAAAGCTAGCTGAGATGATCTGGAGGCTGGATTATGTTAAGGAGTCTGGATTCTATATGGCTCAGGACACACACAGAGAGCCATGCAGGATATGAACAGAAGCTCCTTGATTGCTCTAGGGACACGATGAAACTCAGCACCATTCTCCGCTGCAACTTGTGGCTTCATGCTTACAAGCGTTTCCCCACGGTCTGGAGTTGGTTTGCAAGAAATTGGTTGCTGTGCTCAGAATGTAAAACATGCTGGTAGCATGGGTCTACATTTATAAGTCATATGGTATTCTCTTGGCTTTCAAGCAAGATGACAATAATTCCTTTAACTGATTTTCTATGGTAAATAATTGCAGTTAAGAATTTAAAACATCCTTCCCCTGTTTTATGGGATCATGTAACACTGTCATAGGCACTGAATGTATTTAAACTATTACTTCCATGTAATTTGCAACTGGTACACTCAATACGTGAGAATAAGAATGTGTAAGTAAAAGAAATAAAAACTGTGGGATTTAATTAATATTATGGGTAGGTATGACTAAACCATATTCTTTGGGATGCAGACAGGATTATTTGGAAAAGAGTCAGAAAGTTAAGATGGCAGCCACAACCTTGCAATCAAGTCCATGAAATCAAATTACAATGCAGATAGTCCTAGCTGAATGACTCTAATTGGAATTTCCAATTCCACTGAATGGAGGAGTTGTTTGGTGAAACATCATTACCATACTGTTAGTGACAGTGAGGATCATGCTGTCATTATGCAAGGAGCTCACACTTCTCCCCTGATGCACCTGCCTCAGTTTCCCCCTCTGTCCCCATTGCCTCCCATCTCTGCCTTTTGGCCACCCTGCATTCTTCCTCTGCCACCTACCCTGCCATCTGCAGCTGACCATTTCCTCTTCTTCCTCTTGCTGTGATGAAGTGGGTTTGGCCAAGGCATGTGTGGTCTTGTGAAGGGCCAGCAGCTGTCTCAGCTCAATAGTAAGAGAGCCAGCAGCTATGTTCAGTGGCACAAACGAAGAAGACAATGGAAGGTTAGCTTGGGGTGTGTGTGTGTGAGACATGGGTATGTGGTTGTGGCAGAGTACAGAACAGCCAAAAGGGCAGAGATGGGCTGTAAATTTGAGAACTAACCATAACTACCATTTGTTCAGTGCTGTTGTAAGTTCAAACTGTTGCTGAATGAATGCTCACTAAGTAGAGACTATCTCTACAGACTAAAAAGGGCAGACCTTTAATTGTATAGGTATCAATCCCATCTTTGCTTTTTTGACTCCTCCCTGTAGATACCTCTGGCTGGTAAAGAGCAGGGACAACAGTAAATACTAGAATTGGCATTCCTACAGGGCTATTCTGAGAACAAAATTAGCAGAAATTGGAATAATACTCTGAATTCCTTAAAAAGGGGATTACCTGGAAAGATCCATCTAGTTTTCTTCAGCATCCTTAGCAAATCATTTGCCTCTGTTTTTTTAATTGGCATTTAAAAAAAATATTCATAGTCTATTTTTTGAAAAAAAAGGATTTCAAATTTAAATGAAAAATAGGCAGCATTTACCAGCTACCTAGGAAGTTACTGAGTTCTTCTTTCTTGAGTACAGAGTTGTGTGTGCCGCACAGCTGAGTCTCAACCTGTTAATGAAAGCTACCACCCTGGGTTATATTGAAGAATGCTAACTCATTACTCCTTTTCCAGCTGCCTTTTGACATGGAATGGAGAGTTCTGAGCATTATAGAATCTTTTTATCTTTGGCACTCAAATCTTAGGTGTCTATGGGAAGATATTTGAGGATGTATATTGGCATTCAAAAACACTGAACATCCACCTTCCTCTCAACTGGTCTGCGCATGCCCAAGATGGTGGACGGACGCTGAAGAGGCTCCCGAGGGTACGGTCTAGCTTTTGGCAAAGGGGGTGCTGTTGGAGATTCCCCGGATGCCCCTGCACTCACCTGACTTGCTGGAGAGCTTGCGCGTGGAGTTGGTCTGGTTTCGAGGTAGCTGGGTGGTCTGTGAGCCGACACCCGGGCTCCCGAACGGACCGATCGCTCCGTTGCTGCAGGAGATGGCGGCGGTTGCTGCCGGGAGACTTCGGCGGTCTGGCGGTTTCTCTGGTAACAGGGTTGCGGCCAGAGCGACGTCGGAGCGGCGGCTGGTGAGGCTGGCAGCGGTTGGAGCGGCGGTGGCGGCGATGTCAGCTGCCTCGGCGGAGGCTCCGACCGTGGTTTTGCTGGACGGAACAGCTGCGGCGGTGACAGCGGAGGCTGTGGGGAGGAGGTGGCCGGCAGCCGTCTTCAGGAGAGAGTCGGCCGCAGTGAGTTTTGCGGCCTGGTGGCCTGGATGTTTATGGGGGCCACGGAGGCTGCAGCGGCCATGTTTGTGGAGCTGGCGGTGGCGAAGTCGGATGCCACCGCTATGGACACCGGGGCCAACCAACGAGCCCTCGGACTTTTGGGCCAGCCAATGCGCCTTTGGATTTTTAGGGGGCGCTCGCGGTGGCCCAAGCTCCTGGACAGCTTTGCTGACCTCTCCCCTCAGGTGGTTGGACTGGTCATGGCCCTTAATTCCATCTGGACCCTTTCCAGCCCTCTGGTTTTCAGGCGGCCCCATTGCTGTGTGAGGGCAATGGGTGGACTATCCGTCTACTGTGAGAGGGTAGAGGGATTTAACATCAGCCCTTCAGCTTCAAGACTGTTTCTTGACCACCGTGGTGAGAGAACGGTTGGTCATTTAGTACCATCTTCGGCCCCAAGCGGATGTGAGAGGCCCGTTTGTGGTGCTAGACTCCTTGGAAGCTGTTGCCTGGACCTCTTTTCTCCTTCGGATTTTTCTTATCATCTTATAACATCTTATAACATCTACACCCGATTATATTCGACGCTATGCTTAACCTCAACCCTTTATGACTTTTGTGACTCACTGTTATGGGAGCTTATTCGCGACCAGAATTGTGGGCCCTCAGGACTGCACCCTTGTCCTTGAGTTGGCCCAGTGGGTTGTCGACAGCTTACCTTGATGACGGATCTTGGAATCCCGAGAGGTGGCATGCTGTGACCAAGGGCTTAAATTTTAAATTAGGATTTAAGGGTCGGCTGTTAAAATTTTTAATTCGATGTTTTAATGGGATAGGGAAGGGGGTAGGGTTGGGGGGGTCTCTTTGCAGCCCGGGATGTGGCGGGAGGGGGGGTCGGGGGCCGGCGGGGCCCCGGGCCCTGAGGTGGGGGCTGCGATTCCCAGGGTGGTCGGGATCGGGAGAGGACGTCGAGGCATAGGGCCATATCAGGTGATGGGAGCGCGTGCCCGACATTTAAGACCGGTCGTGCGCTCCGACCCTATGGCCTCCTCCCTAGGGGGCAGCAGAACTGGGACCCCTGGGCTTAGGCTGGTGTATTTTAATGCCAGGTCCATGGCTAATAAGTCCTCCCTCCTCTGGGAAATCATCGAGGAGGAGGCGGCGGACCTGGCCTGTATCACCGAGACCTGGTGTCCCTCTGGTTGAACTGTGCCCACCAGGTTTTCAGGTTTTGCACCGGCCTCGGACCCAGGGAAGGGGTGGTGGGGTGGCCGTGGTTATTCGGGAGACCCTGTTTCCAATGGAGGTCTCTGTTACAGAGATAGGCGGGAGTGAGACCCTCCTCATGAGGTGGGGGCCTAGTGGTCAGGTGGGTTTGGTGTTTATATACCTTTCCCCCAGCTGTGTGGCAGCGGCCCTACCTGGGCTTCTCGATCTCCTCTCGGGGGTGGCGGTGGAGTTTCCGGATCTTATGGTCTTGGGGGACTTCAATTTGCCTTCCCTGGGGGGTGTGTCGGGTTTGGCCCAGGATTTCATGGCTTCTATGGAGGCCATGGGCCTGACCCAGTTTATTCAAGGCCTGACTCATGAGGGGGGAAATACTCTTGACCTAGTTTTTGTCTCTGAACGGTGGCGGAGTGACAGAGGGCAAGCTACTTCTACAGTCTTGCCCGTTCCATGGTCTGATCACTATCTCCTACGGCTGGTCTTCCAACAGGCCACCCCCCACTGCTGGGATGAGGAGCCACTTAGGTGGTTCCTCCCCAGGCGCCTGATGGACCCTGAAAGGTTCCAGGCAGAACTAGGGTTTTTTCCCTCTTTCCTTGCCCACAGTTCTGCCGAGGATCTGGCAATGGCCTGGCAACGGGCTGCATCGGAAGCCCTCGACAGGCTTGTCCCCATGCATCCCCTTACACGTCGTGGATCCCGGTTTGCCCCTTGGTATACTGAGGAGCTCTGGGAGATGAAACATCGTCGTAGGGGTTTAGAGAGCAGGTGGAGGTCAACCCGTTCCCAATCTGATCGTGCCCAGCTAAGAGCCTATATTAGGACTTACCTGGTGGCTATGGGAGAGGCGAGAAGGTCTTATCTCTCCACTCTCATAGTGTCCGCAGATAACCGCCCAGCCCTGGGTTACCTGCTCCCTCCTTCGTCTCGAGGGAGGGCGGACCCATGCGGGTAGGGCTGAGGAGTTTGGTCAATATCTGTCGGATAAGATCGCTCACATTCGGGATGGGTTGTCCTCTGATTTGCAGTGGTCTGAGGAACGAGTGGCAGGTAGTCTGGCCACCGTTATCTGGGATGAGTTTGATCCTGTTTCCGAGGATGAAGTGGACAGGATTATGCGGCGGCTGAGTTCCACCACATGTTTGTTGGACCCGTGTCCCTCCTGGCTGACTTATGCCGCCAGGGAGGCCACCTGCGGTTGGCTCCGGGCAGTTGTCAACGCTTCATTGAGGGAGGGTGTCTTCCCCTCTGCCTTGAAAGAGGCGGTGGTGAGACCCCTCCTGAAGAAGCCTGCCTTGGACCCGACCGTGTTAGACAATTTTCATCCGGTCTCCAACCTTCGCTTTTTAGCGAAGGTTGTGGAGAGTGTGGTGGCTCAGCAGGTCCCGCTTTTCCTGGATGAAGCGGACTACCTGGATCCATATCAATCAGGCTTCTGACCCGGTCATAGCACAGAGACGGCATTGGTCGCGCTGATGGATGATCTCTGGAGGGCCCGGACAGGGGTCTTTCCTCTGTCCTGGTCCTATTGGACCTCTCAGCGGCTTTCGATACCATCGACCATGGTATCCTTTTGCATCGCCTCGTGGGGTTGGGAGTGGGGGGCACTGTTCTTCAGTGGTTCTCCTCCTACCTCTCGGGGCGGTCGCAATCGGTGTTGGTGGAGGGGGTTGGGTCAACCCCAAGGGCTCTTTCTTGTGGGGTCCCACAGGGGTCAGTCCTTTCCCCTCTCTTATTTAACATCTACATGAAACCGCTGGGTGAGATTCCATCAATACGCTGATGACACTCAGCTGTACATTTCCACCCCAGGCCAGATGAGCGATGCCCTCTCCCTGATGTCCCGGTGTTTGGATGCGGTACGGATCTGGATGAGTAGGAACATGCTTCGACTCAACCCGGCCAAGACTGAGTGGCTGTGCATACCGGCGTCTCGGCCCAGTCTAGATTGTCCATCTTTGGCCATAGGGGGAGAGGTGTTGCCCCCTGTGGATAGGGCGTGGAATCTGGGGGTCTTCCTGGATGCACGGCTCCGATTGGAGGAGCAGGTGGGGGCCGTCGCCAGCGGGGCCTTTGCCCAGCTCTGTCTTGTTCGACAACTTCGCCCTTTTCTGGACCGGGACGCCCTTGCACAGTTACTCATGCCTTTGTCACCTCTAGACTCGACTACTGCAACGCTCTCTATTTAGGACTGCCCTTGCATACCATCCGGAGATTGCAGCTGGTGCAGAATGCGGCCGCGCGGGTGGTGATGGGAGTTACCCGGTTCTCCCATGTTACCCCCCTCCTGCGCAGCCTGCATTGGCTACTGATTGCACTCCGGGTGAGATTCAAGATTTTAGTTTTGACATTCAAAGTCCTACATGGCATGGGTCCTCAATATTTGAGGGAGCATCTTCTTCCGACACCTAGTACTGGCCGCCCTGTGCGAGCTCATAGGCAAGGACTCCTCGGGGTCCCGTCAGCAGGTCAATGCCGGCTGGTGACTCCCTGACGACGAGCCTTTTCTGTCGTGGCCCCTGACCTCTGGAATCAATTGCCTATGGAGCTGTGCCTGGCCCCTGATCTCCGCACCTTCCACCGTGAATTAAAGACCTGGTTATTTGACCAACGTGGGCTGTGACCCCTCCCTGGGGGAGGGATGGTTTTAATGTTTATTGTTGTTATGTCTTATATTTGGGCTTGTTCTTGGTTTAATGATTTTTTAAATATTTATTGTCTGTGTTCTTAGCTATGAGCCACCCCGAGTCTTCGGAGATGGGGCGGCATACAAGTTCAAATAAATAAATAAATAAATAAATGTCATTAGAGAATAATCTCTTGTGTTTCAATGCAGTTCACTGTGTAAGTTTAAATGACTGAGTTCTAAACCTTTATGGGACCCCCTGGTTCTCTGAAAATTAAGGCTTTCTGTGATTGCTTGATTTCAGATGATATGCAAATAGGGACTGAAACTATTCAAAATACAAGTTAAACTTTTAAACTGTTAGTAGCACAAGTTGTTGAAAGTTTTGAAGAACTCCAATTCTTCCTTCATTTTCACCCACAACGGCAACATGTTATGCAAACCGTGGACTAGAGTTTGTGATCAAACCACAGGCCAAGCAAATGTTATTTTTAGCAGTGGGTTGGTTTCACATCCTAAGTTTCTCTTGGCAGTAAATGGCATAAAGCTTTAAAGGATTTATCTGATCCTTGTGATTTGATAATAACACTAAAAATGTGGCTGAACAATAATGTCTATACCTGTTCAATTGCACAACCCACACAGACATACAAACCATGTAGTTATCACTAAGCCTATAATCCATTTTAAGTTGTCTTCTCTACCCTATTTCAATTGTAATAATCTTAAAACAAGAATCTCTCTTATTACTGGACTGTTATTCTTGCTTATATTGTTTAAAACCCATCAGTTAAGTTAATAGCAGTCTATAAATAATGGCATCTCTAGTAAATCACTCAAGTGCAAAGAACTTTGGTGTTGAGTTCCATTAGGCCAGAATTAATTAAGTTTTGTCTGGTTTTTTCCAGGCACTATATTTTTTTATTTCCCTTTCATTTCCAACTACCTAATAAATAATATAATAATAATAAACAATTTGGTTTCAGAAAAAAACTATCCTGTAATCTGCAACTCTTACACTGCAAAAACATATGGACTACAGAACTTGATCAGGGCAAAACAATAGACACGATCTACATAGACTTCTGTAAAGCCTTTGATTCAGTGGTATACGACAAACTACTATTAAAACTAAAATCTTATGGTATCTCTGGACAACTGCATAACTAGATAGAAGCATTCCTGTCAAACAGACAACAAATGGTCAAAATTGGAAACGTCCTATCAAATTCTGTACCTGTCAACAGTGGTGTCCCTCAAGGCAGTGTTCTAGGACCAACTCTCTTCATACTCTACATAAATGACCTTTGTGATCATATTAAGAGCAATTGCGTTCTCTTCGCTGATGATGTAAAGCTATTCAACTCCACAGATAATTCTGCTACCCTTCAAAAAGGCCTTGACTATATATCAGAATGGTCAAACAAATGGCAACTTCAAATCTCAACAAATAAATGCTCTGTCTTACATATTGGCAAAAAAAATCAGAAAATAAAATACAGGCTGAATAGTCAAGACCTTGTTGATGATCCAAACTCTGTCAAGGACCTTGGAGTACTCATCTCAAATGATTTAAGTGCTAGAGCCCACTGTAACTACATAGCCAAAAAGGCATTAAGAGCTGTTAACCTAATCTTACGTAGCTTTTTCTCTGGTAATATCACACTACTAACTGGAGCATACAAAACATTTGCTAGACCAATACTTGAATACAGCTCACCAGTCTGGAACCCACATTACGTATCTGATATTAACACATCTGAGAAAGTCCAGAAATATTTCACAAGAAGAGTTCTCCACTCCTCTACTCATTGCAGAATACCTTATGCCACCAGACTTGAGGTTCTAGACCTAGAAAACCTAGAACTACACTGTCTTCGGTTCAATCTAAGTATAGTATATAAAATCATACATTGCAATGTCCTACCTGTCAATGACTACTTCAGCTTCAACCATAACAATACAAGAACACACAATAGATATAAACTCATGGTTAACTGCACCAAACTTGATTGCAGGAAATACGACTTCAGCAACAGAGTGGTCAATGTCTGGAATACTCTACCTGACTCTGTGGTTTCTTCCCCAAACCCCAAAAACTTTAACCTTAGACTGTCTACTATTGACCTCACCCCTTTCCTAAGAGGTCTGTAGGGGGCGTGCATAAGCACACCAAAGTGTCTACCGTCCCTGTCCTATTGTTTCTTTTATTTTCTTATATGTATCCATGTATTCACAACTATGTTTATATTTATTCCTATTATCTTGTAAGCAATTGACTAATCAAATAAATAAATAAATAATCAATCAGCATCCTAACTGAGTTGCTATCAAGAATATTGTCTATCTTGCAGAGTTCTGTTCTCCTTAAAGATTTCCCTCCAATATTTCTCTGTCTCTGTCTCTGCTGCTTAGGTAGCTTCCAACCATGGTTGTATTTTAATACAGTATGTCTGCAGAAAATTTACTCTGAAGAGTCCAGGGGTGGGATTCTACTGGTTCGGACTGGTTTTATAGAACCAGTTGTTATGATTCTGCGCAGTTCGGAGAATCGACAAATCATGCCCCTGGCTGGCCCTGTCCCCCTCCCCACCCACCCTGCCCTCCCTGCCCAGTCAGTCCTTATTGGGCATGCACAACATTTTGTGCATGCCCGACATTGCTGAACTGCATTCTTCCCTGCCCAATCACTCCTTAAGGTATTTCTTCCCCCCTATTCCGACGATCAGCTGTGCCAGGATTCCCCTTGTTTACTTACTGCTTCACCCAGGAGGCTTCCCTGAGGCCCAGGAAGGCAAAAAATGGAGGAGAGGCTGCCAAAAAAGTCCACACCCACCCAGTCACATGACCATGCCTACTTAGCCACACCCACAGAACCGGTTGTTACAAAATTTGAATCCCACCCCTGGAAGAGTCTATTAGTTGTCTAGTGTCTTGATAAACTAAAGGAATGATTTTTTTAAGCAAGTTTTTTATTTTCATTTTCTACAAACATATCATTGCATGAACAGTGTGACACCTAGATGTCTTACATTTTAAAACAAATATGACAGTATTTCCAGATTTAATACATTTAACAATATTATGAAATTTAACCTCAATATACAGTTTTTCTCTTTAATTATTCACTATTTCAATGACTTATTTTGTATCAATCTCCATATTCTAAATATTTCTTTTTACTACCATTAATCAGCACAGGCTCACGAGGCGGGGCCACAACATATTAGTAATCATATTTGCAGTGTTTAACAGATTTAGTTATATTATCCAACATTTATCCCCTTTTAATGTTAATTGTACCACTGTTATATTTTAACTGAAGGAATGATTAAGTGACCGTATTTGCAAGTGAAAATAACTTTTATTTTTCCTTTTGGTTCCTCCGGTCCGGATTTAAACTTGTGATATGCTACTAATTGCTATATTGTAATGAGCTGCGGTGGCACAGTGGTTAGAATGCAGTACTGCAGTTATTCCTGCTGCCTGCCAGCTGCCTGCAATTTGGCAGTTTGATTCTCACCAACTCAAGGTTAACTCAGCCTTCCATCCTTCCAAGTCACTAAAATGACCCAAATTATTGGGGGCAATATGCTCACTCTGTAAACTGCTTAGAAAGGGCTGTAAAGCACTGTGGAGCTGTATATAAGTCTAAGTGCTGTTGCTAAGTGCTATTGTTCTGCATAGTTGTGATTCCAGCTAAAAACATTACTACCAATATTTCCAGGTTGCTTTCTGTTGTCCTATTGGGCCATGCAAGCAGAAAGTACACGCATACAAGATGACCAATCATTGCCATGTACATGGATCCTCCCACATTTCTTGTGCAAAGTGCAGTTTTTGTCTCTGATTGCATGCAAGAAGAAGGCGAGAGCAGCTGAAACAGAAGGGGTGACTCGGGAGTAAGGCTAGGAGGTGATTGCCCCTCCCATAAGGGGTAAAAGTCAGACCTCAATGACAAAATCCTTGCAGGAAGCAAAGTAGTTCAGTAGATTCCAAGTCCTCCTTGAAGCTCTGTGAACTTTGGTTGGTTTTTTCTGGTACTTTGGTTGGTTTCTGTTATAATTAATTGGAGACTTCTGTTTTTTGGAAGCATTCTACAGCACTGAAAGGTGCGTGAGTATCTTGTTTAAGATTAGTTCTGGCTGGGAATGAAAGTAATTTCTAGCATTGCAATAAAATAGGTTTTGCTTTTAAAACAAGTTTGTGTTTAATTGCGTTTGATGAAGCCTGGGTCAGAACAGCTCGTCACCCCCATGGATGCTCTCACAAGGACCCATCTTATTAGAAGCAATTCTGGTAGAAAAAGGCCCCTACAGAAGGAAGTGATAAGGTGTGAAAAGAGAAAGCTCTAATTTCTTCTCATCCTGGCCGAACCCCATCCCACCCTAATTAATGGAGCTCATAAAGTGAATGTGTTTTGCTGCTCTGGAGTAGTCTGCTTTTTGAGTTGTTGGAGCTCTCTACTATGTGTAAATGAAGCTGCACATTAAAATATAGTAGTGAATCCTCATGTCTGAGAGGCATAGAAGCATTGCAGAATATAGTGATTCACTAGCAGGTCTGGTGTCAAGGAGTGGCATTGTTGGACTATTGCCTGCACACAGCTGAATCTACAGTGGGCAAAGAGAGAAGAAGGAAGAGAACAAGTGTTTAATTCTCCATGAGACACAGTGTGAAGCCCTCCATATACTCAGATGAATGCCTGAGGACTAGGTGCTGAACTCCCTTTTAGAACTGCAGCTGCAATCTATGAGCATCACATCCACTCATAAATTCTTGCCCGGCTATTTGACAGTTAGGACGAATATTTGTATTTGTGTTTGGGCAGCAATGGACTCACATTGTTTAGAACTATTTAATACTTTTGTTTATGAGGAGTTACTTTTTGGATTACTGCTGATTGATCCTGTGATAGTTTTTATCAGGTAGCCTTTGCTTTTCCTAGCAATTCTTTCACTTTCTCTAGAGGTTCTGACCCAGGGAAACAAGAGGAGACTGAAATTGGGGAAACAATGATTAGGAGCTGAAAGGGGTAGCAAGATACGCTTTGAAAATGTGGATGAGGGGTCCTTAATGGTCCTGGCTTCATTTTCCACTTGGCTGCTTTACAGCTGAACTGTAAACTAAAAATGACATGGGCTCATTAATTTGGCAGTGACTGGCAAGATCTGGTCATGTAGCATATCCAGAAAGCTATTGTTTAAGGTTAGGTCATGTCACAGGTCAGGCTAAATATGGCTGAAGCTCCTAAAAGGCTGAGCTGAAGAGAGCCTAACCCTCCTCTGTAACCTCTGGTGTGACCAGCTTGAGATTCCTTGGGAAGACTTTCCACAAAGCTGTCAAGTTACTAGCAATATTATGTCAGTTGACTTCTTTTTTAAAGCAACCCCAATTATATCATCCTCCATTTGTGTCTGTCAAGCTATGTTCATGATGGAAAAGAATTGAAATTGCCACCCCTGTGCAAGGTGAGGATTGAATGGGGTGGGGGTGGGGGTGGGGGTGGAGAAGAAGTAGAAAGTTGGGTGTATGATCATGGGGAGATTTTGTGGAGATGGTGTGAACCCAAGCTCTAAACGTTTCAAATGTCAGAGGCAACCAATTCAACAGAAATACACTTATGGACATTGAATTGATTGCACTGGTTTGGGTTAAAGAATAAATTGTTAATTCCATGAAGTTGTCAGATTTTGAGCTCTATAATAATCACATGGTCTCATAGCCAGGAGCCTTGGTGGCTCAGGCTGTTAATTGCCTGTACTTAAGTTCCAGCTGCCTACAACTGCTGTAGGCTCAAATCCCACCAGGCTCAAGGTTGACTCAGCCTTCCATCCTCTCGGGGTAGGTAAATTGAGGACCCAAGATTGTTGGGGGCAATTAGCTGACTTTGTAAAAAATGCCGCTTAGTAATAAGCAGGCATATACAATGGAATGAAGGCTATTGCTGAGCACACTGGGTTGTATCCCAAAACTTGTAAGCCACCCTGAATCTCCGGAGAAGGGCGGCATATAAATGTAATTTTAAAAAAAATTGTGCCTTGATTAATTCAGCTAGTAATTAATTAATGACTTGAATTTGCTTGACTTAAAGATTGTATAAATCTGTACTCTACTTTCAGCAAAAAATTTTTAAAAACGGAGTTGTTTCACAGAGGTTGCAAATCTCTTCTTTCTTCTAACATTTCTCATAATGATTGCACAAGTATTCCACCATCTATGCATTAGGGCTTATCCAATGTTAGGGAAGGTTTATATATAAAAAGAAACCAACATTTTCCCCCAGACTAATCTGTTTGAAGAAGCCATAAGTTCTTATGTTGTGGCATCAACAGGTGAAAGTAAAATTGGCAAGAGGGCAGATGAAACATTGTAATACAAACCACAGATGGCATTTGCACCAGAGTAAATTCTCCATTTGCCATCTTGATTATTTTAATTCTTTCTAACTCCATGAACACCGCTGTATATGTGCTTTTTTTTGTCTTCACTTAAATTTCATATAGTTTAGCTCCTTCCTTTTCTCAAAGTTTCTCTTTGTTATCAGTGCCTTGCCTTGCCCTACATATCCTGTTGGAAAGCAAGAGCAAAATCTGGCTTCTTTTGTAGAGAAACCACAACTTGCAGTTCCGACTAAAATGTGTGGTTTTGTCACATATTAGCAAGTGGGAGAATCATATGGCATGAGGGAAAGGACAAGGTGAGAGCAGATAGCAGACACACATATGAAGTCCTTGATGCTTTCGGAGTTCGGTTGTTTGCTTCAGAAATTTCCTTATCCAACCAGGTAACATCATCAGTGTGAATGAGTATGGGGTGAGTAAGTGTGGGGTTTGCTCCCTGTTTATATACAGTTGCTTGCTATTACAAGTACCATATTAGTGGGGTAAAGTTTTGATAATCTCTCGATTAGGATACTATTTTCAGTTGATTGTTTGCCTGGTGTAAATCTTTACTTACTTGGGGGTTGGCTTCTGGAGAGCATGTGTTCTGGTCTTTTTTTCCTCCATAATTTATTGTCTCCTGAATGATGTGTAAATGTGGCTTATTTGTATGCATCTGTTGATTCTGACTTTGTCTGAATGTCAAGCTTCCAGGAATTTCCTAGCATTTCTAGATTTAGCTTGTTCTAGGATGCTCCCAGTTTCCCTGTTGAAACTATACCTGAGTGTGCCCATGTAAGATTAAGTAGTTTTCATTGTGTCTTTTGGCTGCTACTTGGTGTTCATGCCTTCTGATTATGTGTCCTACACAGTGTCTGTTATGGATCTTACACTGTATATTGCAGATGATTTCTGTTTTTTCTTCTTGGACTACTGGGTCTTTTGGTTACATAAAATGTTTTGGAGGACTTTAAATGTGCTATGGTAATACCATATGTTTATAACAGTTGATTTTTCTTCTGAGAAGTTTTTGATATATGGCACTGTTAATCTTTTCATAGCTTGTGTTCCTTGTCCTATAGAGGGTTGAGTGATCAGACGTTTTGTTAAAGTTGTGTAGATGTTCTATAGGTGACCTGTGTTTCTGCTGTTTTGGATTGCTGCAATGCTTTTGTACTTTCTGCATAATGTTCTTATACAGCTCCACTTGTGGGAGGTTGGGTTGTTCAACAGTTCAACCCAACCTCCCACAAGAGGAGTTCAACAGTTCAACCCTGAGTTACATATATTTTATTCTACTGGACACACAAAGCTGGAGGTTCTTCAAGGGCTTGTTAGTATGGGTGTCTTCAAGAAGGAGGCAAGAAAGGGCAAATGACAAAGCATTTGTTGTGACATAGCAATGCAAATTGTGCCTGATATGTACTTGTATACATTATGATATAAATACAAAAAAAGCAGACCTTGTATTGTGATGTTACCGGGCACATTTTGCCAATTGGCTACTATTATGGTTTGGAACAAGTACCTCTGCTTGTATGTTTAACCTCAAATTACAGTGTAATGTTGCAACTAAACCAGCCCGAAGATTTTCCGTGTCCAGAAAAGACAAATAGAAATTTGCTTCACCAGGTTGGCTTCAGTAAAGAAGCTGCATCACAAATGCTAATCTCCCTTGTCAAGTCAAAGCAGAGAATACAGCTGGGTACCCATGACCTATTGAAACACTCCATGAAGTGCAGTATATCATCAGACAAAATGGATGGACCGTGTTTCTGAATTTCTGCAAGGGAAGGAGAAATTTTCCAGATTCTTAAAGCAGGGCTGCTACTAATAATGACAACTGCTACTTGAAATGGCATAAAAGAATTTCCTCATGTGGCCTTCTCTTTGGATTTAATGAAACGCAGAGAGGGTGCAAAGCCTATGGAAAGATAATATGCATTGAATTACAGCAGCCACATAATGAACCAAATGCAAGACCACTCTCAATTCAACAGAACTGCCCCCAGAACTTCCTTCTCCTTTGAAAAAAATTCTGAAACAAAATTTCTTTCCCCAAAATGAATAAGAACTGAGGGAAGAAATGGGGAATTTAACTTATCTACTTACTAAAAGAGAGTTCCCTTCGCTTCATCTGCCACCCATCTACCTCCTTTCCCACTTTTCCTGTGGGTTTTGAGGTAATTTAGCCCAGCTTATTCCATTTATTTTCGCCAGAAATTATGTGAATGAACATTTTCATGCTGCCTAGTTTCAGAAGCCTGAATGGCAAATAGCAGAACCTATTAGCTTTGTTCTTCCTCAGACAGGGCTGGACTGGGGTCCTTTTCAACTGGACTGACCCCAAACCTTTAATGATTCAAAGTGAGCCACAGTCAAAAATAGCATGTTTGCAGGAAAAACTTCCATGTGCTAGTTTTCTGCCTGCTACATAACTGCTAAATGGGACTTCTTCTGAAAGAGAGGGAGAGGGGAGGGAGGGAGGGAGGGAGAGAGAGCGAAAGAAAGATGTCCCCCACTAATGAAATAATGACTTAATTACCTGCAATTGCTGTAATAATTGGCAGTCTCCCCTTTGAAAAGGATTGACCCTAAGGCTGCACAATTTGGATTTCTTTATAGGACATTTGAACACAACACATCTGAAATACTTAATTTTCTATTAAGGAGCATGGTGGTTGTATGTAGTGAAATTATAGGTTGCACTGACCAGTGAGTTTGACTAGTGCTTAATCATTCTAAGCAATGTTGTTGCAAATAGAAGAGGTGCTTAACTGAAGAATACATTATCTCAACCTGAGCCATAGTCCTATATATTTGTCCCCTTGATGACTGAGAACATGAGACTCCTTTGAGTAAATAACTATAATTTTAAAAAATCCAAAAAATTAGAATGTGGTCCAAATACACATCTTGAAAACTAAGCCTTCTGAATATGTGGGCTTTAGTCACCATACTTAGGACTCCCCTTAAAAGCTTTGTATTCAAGGCCCACAGAAATTAAATCCCACAGTTTAAAACTCAAAACCCCCCAACGAATATATGCAGGGTTGGGAAACCTAAAATTGCTCCCTACAGAAAAATGTTGCAAAACTTTGTTCCTTGTCTCTCATTCTGCTTACTCTCTTTTGAAAAGGCTTTTCTGTGTTTATTAAACTATAAACTAAATCATGCAATTGCAGCCTCACCCTTTTGATATGGTGCCCATTGAAATTTCAGTGCCATCTTGACCTTTTTTTTAACCCTCCTCCCTCTCCTTTTACAGATATTCGGTTAAGAATCTTGGAAAAGGAAGTCACTCACTTGCATGAGAAGAATCTATTAAGTGCTATTCCAAACTTCCGATAAATACACATCAGTTGGAGAAGGGGAGCTAGTTCCCCCTCCCACGTTATCCAGTTCTTCTTCTGCATGTGTTTGCCCAAAAAACTTGTGTGAAAAAGGGTCTCCTATGCATTTTAAAATTAGAAGTGCTTTTCTGGTAGTTAGTGATAAAATTAGCCTATGTATGGTATTATTTTTTCCATTTAGAGGGCCACATTTCCCTTTAACCCTAGCTCGATGGGATGACATTCCAGCATAAATCCTGCTCAACCTCTCTCTCTCTGTTCAGCCAGAAGGTGTGGGGTGAGAAGACAAAGAGTGGGCAAAAGGAGCTTTTTCTTCCCTAGACCATTCCTGTTGAGGACATCCTCCCCTGAAAATAATACCTCTAGTATTTATGCACGTGGTCCTGTCATGACCTCCTTGGCTAGGATATATTAAGCGAACTTCTCTGGTGTTTTCTTTTCCCCCTGATGATGGCTATTGACATCATGACATGATGATGGCTTTTGAAGGAGCCGTGTGTCAGTGCAAGAGACTGAAAACGCTTCTCTGAACTTTTGAAAGGGAATGTTGGTTTAATCATGGTTTTCTCTGCTTTAATCAAAATATTGGAGAAAATACACGGATGGCAAAATTTTAGAGGGGCATTTCTTCCTTTGAAAGTTGTCAGTTAATGAGTTTCACAGAAGGCAGTTTAGAGCTCAGGTGTCAGCGTGGTAGATTTATCTCAATGCACAACAGATCTTATGTGGTTAATTAGTGGAGTCAAATTGTATTACTGTACTTTTTAAAAAAGAGAGAGATTAGACAGATATGAATAATATTATTTAATTATTCCAGTTATAACATGTTGAGTGACTGCAATCAATTCTGTTTTGTTTACAGCTTAATGTAATTACAAAATACGGTTCTAATTAGGGACCAGAAGTACTTGCTGCAGAATATATACAGATTAGAACAAATAAAATAATTCAATGCAGAGTTGAGACTGTTACATTTTTCTGAGTTTGTTTTATTCACATTGTTCGTTTAAGAGGAATGTGCACCTCTCTGACCACCTCTGCCGGGCCTGGCCCTCAAGATGGTTTCCTGGAATGGCTGAAATATCCTCTGAAAGATTTCATGGCACTCACCAAATTCTTGCCGCACCATATTTTATGTTTAAAGATTCTGGCAGTTTAAAAGAAAAATGGGAAGCAATAAGATGCAAAATGAAGCAATGGCCTCAAGCATAACTGGGTTTCAAGTTATGTCCTTGGGTTCTACCTAAACGTCAGAAGTACAGGTAGTCCCAAAGTTACAATAGTTCATTTAGTGACTGTTCAATGTTACAACAGTACTGAAAATGGCTATTTTTCACACTTATGACCATTGCCCCATCCCCATAGTGATTTGGATGTTTGACAACTGGCTCATATTTATGAGCCAGTCCTGGGGTCCTGTGATCAGCTTTTGCAACCTTTTGAACAAGCAAAATTAATGAGGAAGCCACATTCACATAACCACATTACTAATTTAACAACTGTAGTGATTCACTTAACAAATGTGGCAAGAAAAGTTGAACAATGGGGCAAAACTCACTTAACAGATTTCTCACCTAGCAACATACATTTTGGACTCAATTGTGGTTGTAAGTCGAGAACTACCTGTATTTTGCAAATGTGTAATAAGTTTCATCCTAGAATTTAAAAATAAAATAAAATGATGCGATAGTTGTAGCCTGCTGCTTTAATTTTTCTGAGACGCAGATGTTTTGCGACTGACTGCATTCATCATGTTAGCCATTACTTCAAAAGAGGGTTTGCCACACCCTTGCAGAATTCCAAGAATGCCATTTGACTCAAAAATATTGAACAGCCTTGAACTAGGAAATTATTTTATACTAAAAGTTTTATATGATTTCAAATTAGCAACTACCAATTAGAATTCACTGTGCCAATTCAGATTAAGCTTGACCCCTCTTTTAATAGATGTGTTTGTCTGCAGAGGTTTCGCCTGCAGAGAAAATATTCCCAGCCATACTTAATTGGGTTTGGATTGCATTGCTATTTAGACAAACTTTTGGGGCAGCTTTTTGCAAAATAGAGCTTTTCAGATGTACCAGATTTTAGTCTCTAAAATATAGTCCAGTACATCTGAAGGACATCAAATAGGGGGAAGTTTGATTTGGAACACCTTTGTTTCCTTTCAGCCCATCTAGGGGAGCCTTACAAGTATCATCTCAATGTTATTTGGATAATGTGTTTAATCTGGCACAGCAAATTGTTCAAACTACTCCTACTGTTGCAATGATTGATAGTTGCTTGGTTAATACACACACAGTACATGGTAAATATCAAAGACTCATTCTAAAGAGAGAGTTCACTTTAGTAGCTGACAGATGAAGAAGTTGCTTTTTTTTACAACTTTCTAGCTGAAAGGAAACATGAAAAAGAGTTTGATAGTGCTGTTTAGAAGAGTATTTAGTACTAGAGTATCCATCACATAACACTTTATTACTAGTTTTTGGTAGAGTTGCACATCTCCATTCAAGACTGGAGTACACCTTGGGGTTCTCTTGGACCTGCAGCTCCTGCTGAAAAAGCAGGTGGCAACTGTGCCAGAATGATCACTGCACATGTATATTATGGAGCAGTTTTCTTGAAGGGGAAGACCTTGGAAACTGAGATTCATATCCTAGTCACTTCATGGCTGATTGTACTGCAATGTGTTCCACATGGATTTGTCCTTGAAGATCACTTTGCTGGTACAGCTGGTGCAAAGTAATAATGTGCATTTCATGTTGCACCCTTGTGCCACCACTGCTATGAAAACCTCACTGATTGTCAGTGGGCTTCAAGGTGATGGTCATCTCCTATAAAATCCACGGCACATAGGCTCTGGATGTCTAAGGCACAGGGACTGTCTCCAATTGTTTTCACCTGCCTGGTATGTTCAGACAGAATGCAGAATGCACCCCAGATCAGGTCCCCTCTATTAAATGTTGCCATCTTGTGGGACTAAAGAAGCATTTCTTCTCTGTCATTGTTCCCACCCTCTGGAAAACAGCTTCCCCCGCAGAGATACAAATAGTGCCCACTTTCCTGGGGTCCTGGAAAGCTCTTAAAGACCAACTGTTCTCAGGTTTGGGGTTGTGTGTATTGTTTTATTGATTAGGCCACTGTACCCGTTGTTTTAATCCAGACTGCCTGTTTATGTGTGTTTAATTGGTTTACTTTTAAAAAAAATGTTTTGTAGCTTCCTAGAATCTAATGAAATGGGTGGCTTTAACAAATTAAATAAAGGAAAAGAAAGGAAATTAATATTAATTAATATTTTAAAACTATGCATGTAAAATCCTAAAACATAAATATGATATTTCAGCCTATTAGATGATTTATATTTCATGGATCAGTAATTTCACTGACAAGTGCAGTTACTAAAAAGAAAAAAAGACTCATCTTTATATTAATAGTTTTTCTGTTACTATTGAGCAGATAGTAGTGTATACATATAACATGATGACAGCACATTACATTTAATAATATATTGGTATTTGAAGCAGGAAATGCTGCTTTTTCACCTTTCTCACTTTCTGAGAAGGAAAAAAGCATATACTGAAATAAAGTTCATGTCTTCATTCATGATGAGTTTTTATTTGCCCTGTGGACTGACCTCAACTCTGTGGTACACCAAACTTTAATGCTGATATGCTTTAGGAATCTTTTTGTATTTATCTTCCCCAGCTGTTAATCTCCCTTAACATTTACCCTTTTCTGGATTACTTTTATTCTGTTATTCTGTTTTCATTTTATACTTTTATAATTATTGAAATTATCTTTAAAAATTGGATGGTGAAGAAATACATTCAATTTAAAAATACCTAAATGCATGATCTTTTTTATGTTTAATAAATAAGCACTATCTCAAACTTTTGTAATGTTTATTTTAAATGGTTTATCAATTATATTTAAAAGTTATATAGTTAGATAAAAATCTGGAGGCTTTCCAAATGTTCCTATCTATAATAAAAGTTTAATGATAGGAAGAGGTTGCAGAATCTGCTTCCTTCATAGTTCGATAAAACAAAACTAGGTATATAGTTTTTTCATATCTTTCTATTTAAAAGATATACTATTTCTGTTAAAAAATTTCTCATGGAAACAGACAGCCTAAATATGAGAAGATAGTTTCTCTTTATTATCGTCCTGAAACAAAGGAAATTGAAAAACATACTTGTATCTCAAATAATAGAAGGTCCTGGAGAACACATTGTCATCCATATGATTATCCAGTAGCTATAATGTTAAAATAGATGGGACTTTTGACTATTTTTCCTAGATCAGACCTTAGATATATTGCTGTAATTAAGAGATGTTTTATATTTGCTAAGAACATCAGAGAAGAACTGCTCCAATTATAGAATAACTAAAATCATGTTAAAGATGTAATGAATAAATTAGCTGAACGAAAGCATTAAAACTCATTGTAAGAAACTTAAAGATTTCTTACAACAAACAATTCTTACAGCACAAGTAATGAACCACATTTTCTCCATTAAGGAGCTCAGGACATTAAGGTGACAAGTAATATATTTTGTAAAACAACAGGGATTTAAGAGGCAGACATGTACAGATGTTGAGTTTTCCATACGTTTTTGTGGTCAGAGAGCAATGTTTGAAGATATATGTGTGAGGTCATTTGAATGCACTCAGCAATTGGTCCTCCTTACTCACATGAAACCATCTGGTGGTCAGATGTGGATGGCAGGTAGACGGATTTGTTTTTTTACTGTGGAATCACTGAGGAATGAAAATGTCAAGTCCCCTAAATGGGGGAAGGGGGAAGAAGAGATGGTGAATACCCACCACTTAGCATTGCAGTGTCTGCTCTACCCTTTTCAGAAAAAATAATCCAGTAAACGGAGTATGAAGTTAGAGGCTTGATCATGTTTCTTTTCTTCTCTTCCCCCCACCCCCATTCATTTTGTGCAGAGGAAGTACATGCCAAGCCCTCACTGGCAAAGTTAAAAACAGTGAATTTTGAGTGTCTACTCTTAGTGGTCCACGTAACTTAAAAGATCAATCATCACTTACATTAAATTTCTCGAGAACTAGTTTAAGTTCTTGATGTATGTGTGTATGTGTGAAAAGAATCTTGTTTTCATTTTGTTATTTTAAGGTTTGGTTAAAAATGATTAAACCAACTATTTTGACAGTAACTTTGAAGCTATAAATTGGAGCTGCACTTATCCCAGACCCCACATTATCATCAATGCATCTTCCAAGAGCCCATCTCTGATGGAAAGTGATGGCTGATGTCCCAGTCTTCTTTTGGGCACAATTCTTCAAAGATGATGGTGATGGATCATTCTAACAGCACTTTTCCCTCTTCAACGCTGTAACACATGTTTTCTTAGCCTGACATTGACAAGATGAATTGATCTCAGCTCCCAAAATGCCTTGCCAGCTGAGAGTTGGTGGAGGAGGTTGTAATCTAAACTCAGAGTACATCAGGTTGAAGAAAGTTACTTGAACACATTGGGGAGTTGGTATTCATAGTGAATACTTACCCAGTAAAAATGCTTTAAGTTGAAAGTTAAAGCATTGGTGTGTGTTTGTGAACGAGCACATGCAGTGGTGGTAAAATCAGATCACTAAAGCAGAATTGTGGCACTATGATACACACCTCCCTCTTTTTCTCTCTGTGTTGTGATGTTACATGGATGGCCCAAAAAGCATCACAGCATTACTTTTGTCAGTCTAATGTTATCAGAGTCAACATGCAGATGTCCCTGGGTGAAAGGCTACAAGCCTTTCTATTTCATTTCTTCATGCCTAAACAGGTCTCTGAAAAGGCAAACTTGAACTTTCACATATCTCATTTCCAGAGATTATTTGGAATGGTATCTTGGTCTCCAAAGCCACCAATGTTCCTTATCTTCTCAGCTCAATATTCTCATGAAACTTTTTAGTACGCCGAGATACTTAAAATACTAGTGGCTCTAACATGGGTGGCAGGAAGCACATATTCATCTATTCTTCACAACATGTGCTTCAAATGCTATATGAATATACATTTTTGTGATTTAAAAAAATATAATCATAAGAGCTGATAAGTATGGGTGGGAGCATGTTTTATCCCTTATGTTAGATTTTGACATAAAGACTACTATCCTCAAGCTATTTTCCCAGCCATAACTCCTACTGAATTTTAATAAACTGTCAACTATTTATTTATTCAAAAGATAACAATTATGTCAATAATAATATAATAATTGAAAAAAATGTCATAAAATGTTGTTTAGAATGCTTTATAAGTATAATCAGGTAAGTACAATAATATTATTACGTGCACAAGATATATGTATCCAACTGACACCCTGTAAAATTGAAAGTGGTTTTATTTGTTGCCTTTGTTGTTAAAATAAAAAAACTTTTTAAAAAACGCTATTTATTTAGTCAAGTAATTATTTCTATACTGGTTGATTTCTAAAAAGGAAATAAAAAAGGGAGTTGAACCAGCTTTTATTATTATGGTTAGTCACACAGTCACCTAGATGTTTAGACTAGATTTGGCATTTTTATCCACCTATTGAATCCTTCTCAAGAAACTGGAACGAATATTACTAGAAGAAATATTTATGATTATATATGACTGTAATATTACATGGAAAAAGCATTTCTGATCTGCAACTAAAAAAAAGAAATGAAATGTGATGTATTTATGTTTACATGTGACTGTATGTTTTGTATGTTGTTGTGTCTTTTTTATATTGTAAATAAACTTTTCTAAAAAAAAAAAAAGAAACTGGAACAAGCAAATGTTATTTGATTTCATCATTGCAGAATTAAGCTATTTCAAGTAAAGCTGTCATTTGCAATTGATTGGTAGTGATTTTGTCAATGTTGATGTTCAAGTGATGCTCCAGATGTTTTGGGATTATACCCAAGGCACCTATTACTATTGGTACCACCTTTGTTTTGTTTTGCCACAGTCGTTCCACTTCTATTTGCTGGTCTTTGTATTTTGTGATTCCCCTGTTCTTTGTCTTCTATTCTCCTGCCTTCAGGAACTGACATGTCCACTATCCAGACTTTTTTGTCTTTCATACCAACAGTTGTTAAGTCTGGGGTGTTGTGTGGCAGATGCTTGTCTGTTTCAATTCTAAAATCCCAGAATACTTTAACTTCCTCATTTTTTATTTCTTTGCCTATTTTGTGGTCCCACAAGTTCTTGCTTGCAGGCATATGTTATTTCTTGCAGATGTCCCAATGCACAATTGCTGCTACTTTGCCATGCCATTGTTTGTATTCAGTCTTCTTGCAATAGCTAACTTATTATTAGATATACAAAAATGTAAAAGCAGCTTTTAGTTCATATTAGCCTTGACATGCCTTGAGTTTTTCCCAATCAATTATTATAATTACATTTGTTTGATTTGATTTGGTGCTGCCTGACTCCAGAGCAAATCTGGGTAATTCTCTGAACAACTGTAATAAATACAATAATAAAACTTTATCAAGGCATTGTACAGATCAAAGGAAATATACAATAACTACAAACTTTTATCCATGATAATTACTTCACACTGCCACAACCAGTGCTTAGAACTAAAACCAATTAAACACAAGAAAGATGCATATTTGAAGGAATTCCATTAATACAGAGCAAACATATGTTCATTAATAACACTAACTTCAATTTGACTAACTTTATCAAGAGCAGAATAAAATACCCAGCCCTACCCTAATCCATTAAGAAAAAAAATAGTCTCTATAACCCCTTTTAAAAGCTATCAAATGTTCACTGAGGTGAAGGGGAGCTGATTCCAAAGTCAGACTATGTCCCTGTAAGCTTGGAGCCTAGAGCCAGGTGGGAAACATAAGGACTAGCCTTCTCAAAAGAACAAGAAAGCTGTAAAGGGAAAAGAAGGGCAGGAATAAAATACTGGGGAGACGTGATTGGAGGGTTCCAAACAGATACACCAACAGTTTAAACCAGATTCTGCTTTGAAGGTGGAGCTTGTGAAGAGCTTGCAGTATAACAGGACATGGGAATAGCATGGAAGGTGTGGAATGGCTTAAACCAGATGCTCTAGGATTAGGAAATGGAGAATACATTGGGAATATGGGTAATCCTCAATTAACAACATTCTGGTTGGGACCTGAATGTTGCTAAGTGACGCAGTCGTAAAGCACAATGTCACATGACTGAGCAGTTTAGTGACAGCAATTCCAGCAATTTAAGTGAGGATGTCATGTGGTTGCCATTTGCAACCCCCTGCTGGAGTCCCCATTGACTTTGCTTACTGGTAAAAAATGTTGCAAAACATGACCATATGACCACTGATATGTTGCGAGGGTCAAAATTCAAAGGACTGCTCATAAGTAGCACTCATTCAGCACCATCACAAGTTCAAATGCTCACTAAATGAGTGGCTGTTAAGTGAAGACCACCTACACCTGTCAAGAAATGAGTGCACTAAGTATGGCACCACCAAAGCATGCACCAGTAAAGCTTCAGCCTCTTTGGTCAAAAATTCCTGGATCCTGATGGAAACTTGCCAGATAAAACTTTGCCACCTTCCCAATAAGATCAGTAAAGAGCATAGAGTCAGCTGAGCATCAGTCAAGACTCCAAGACTGCCACAAATAGGGGAGAAATTCAACAGAAATAATTTCTATATTTGTACTGGGAAGTGCCTTTCCTTCAAGTAACAACACACACAGAGACACAAAATCAGTCAATACACACATACATTAAAAACTTATGAAATCCTCGCTTATTCTGCCAAGACATTCATGGAGCAATAATTTGAATCACTCACTGCAACTTTCCTACTTAAAGGGATTATCTGTCATATATTGCCAGCCCTGCCCAAGCTAACGTCATAAGAAACATGGCTCCAGAAAATTTTATATGATAGATCCTATTTTGAAAAAAGGTCTGGAATTGTGCTGCTCCCTTCTTCTGCTCTACCCAGCAATTTTCAGAGGCTAACAGGGCAACATGCATCTTGGCCTCTTTCTGACCTGCAGAGAGGACCACTTCATTGCCCCTTTCCTGCTCCTTGTCCCTAGTTCAGCACTTTAAAAGGAAAAAAACTATCCCATTGGATGCAAAAAGTGTGTGTGCGTGCATATGTTTGTCTATTTTCAATATGCAGTGACCACAGTAAAGTATGTGCAGTAGGGGTGGAGAGGAGACCCATGGAAAATGGGAACTGGGACAAACTGTTATTCCCTGACTTCCTGGATATTCTTCTGCATTCTCAGATTGTTAAAAAATTACTTGCTTTTAGTCTATATTTCAGGCTTCAGGCTTGCTTTGAAAGACAAATCCAACAAAAAAGAACCACATGTTTTTTGCACAAGTTATCCCTAAAGACCAACAGTATGTTGGTTTCTCTTGGATGTTTCTTAGCCTAAAATATTCTTACAACTCAAAGACATTTGGGTTCCTGGGACCAAGCATCTTAGCAACATCTATTCCCAGATCTTAAAAGGAAACATAAAAAAACAACAATGTTCCACAATGTTAAAGCAGTTTTCCTCATTTATTTTATATTTCTCTCCCACTTCTAATCCTTGATTCCCAAACTGTCTAAAAATGTACTGACTGTTAAATAAATCTAAGAGGAAAATATTATTGGCATTTAAACTTCAATATAACAGATGATAACACCAGAAGAAAGAAAGCAAGGAAAATTGATTCAGAACAGTGGGCAAAAAAATCAGTGCAAATAAAAAGATTTTCAAACAAGGAGGGAGTGGCAAAAATGTTGGGGCTATGGGCTACACTTCCCATTTGCTGATGTATTAGGCAGTGGACTCTAAAATATAGGACAAAACATCAGATAAAAACAGTACAAAATATGAAACATTTTATAATAATACTTAATCGATGAATATTAGCCAAGTGCTACAATTGAATTTGGATGGCAACAGAGTCATAGGAGTCTAACAAGATTATAGGATGTGTGATTCATCGGCCACAGATTGCTCAAGCTTGATATAAGGTTTTGCATCACCATAAAACTGCCTAAGAAAGCAATCCAAGGATATTTGCAGTGTTTAATGTACAACTTTCTCTTAACTTTCTCTTAAGTTGAAAAAAGTAGAGAGAAAGAGTTTATGACTACTTTGGTATGTTGTCTCACATAGTTGCAGCCTCAATATAAGAAGTCAATAAAGGCATTGTCCAGCTATTCTTCAATTTGCTTGTGGAAACTTTCATGGTATAAACATTTATATTGTTACATGTTTTAACTGGCTTGCAAGTGGCCTGCTTTATTTAAAACATCCACAGACCTGTTTTTGAAATTAACATTCCCATGGTGCATATCAAGTGCAAATCTGTGAATGAAGAGGGAAGGAGTCCTCTTAGGGTAGCAGCTTTGAAGTTTGAGTTGAGCCACAACACTGACACATCTCTACTGACAACTCATTTGAGCAGACTTATGTCTGATGACTTATTTATAATTTCATCAGCAAAAGCTTTTCCCTTGACAGAGTGTGTGTTAGCTCATGGTTGCTCCGTCCTTACCCCAGCCACACTGCTAAACAATTTATCCAAAATATGCCTTGTACAAAATTAGCCAAGGAGCAATCAAATGATGTGACCCTATGGGATGAAAACGATAATTTACAGCTTACTGAATTAACCTTAGCTTGATATAATCTAGACAGACTTTCACAGTCTTATGACCTCCTTCCTCCTTAGCAAGCTCAGCCAATATGAAGAGTAGAGGCACAAAAGCTGAGGTTCCTGATTTCCCCCAAAGCCTTAGACTTAGCTCCTTAGAGATCACTGGGATGTGTTAGAAAGGAAAGGGATCAGAGGCTCAAGATGGCGGCTGATGACACATGATTGAAGCCCTAGCCTAGCTCCTTTTACAGGCATCACAGGGCATGAGTTTGACTTTTTGACTCCTGGAAAATAATCATATAAACTGTTGAATTTTAACTAAAACACAAACACTGTGTGGAAGTAAGAGAGCAGAGAAAGTAAATATACTTTCTCCAAATGTGTCGGAGCATAATTACCAGAATTCCCGTCCAGGGTGCTCAATGCAAAAATCATTCTATCTTTATCTTTAGATTCTTGCAACAAGAGTTAGTGCTTTATCTCATGATGGCTACTGCAAGTGTGCCTTCCCACACGACTCCTTTGTAATGTTTTTATCAACTCCATTCATAACTTTAATTGGCTTTCTTTTGTCTTTTAAATATTAAACAGCAATATTCAGAAGACAAAGAAAATGTTTTAAAAACAATGCATTTGGAAAGAGAACCTGGATTATTTGGGCTGATCAGAAGTATACTAAGTACGGAGAAATATATCTACACAGTTCAGGCATCACCTACAGCTTAGTACTAAAAGGCAACGTAAAATCCCCAGCCATTCTGCACTGACTTTATCACCCTGCCCCCTCATCTCAACAGGGATTTTTATGGGCTGCCCAACTCAAGGAACAAGGAATGGAGCTGCATTCCATTAATTCTGGTTTTCTAAGCTTAAATTAATCCTATTGAGCCACTTGAAAAACATGTCAGTGGAATTTGTATGGGAAGTGAGGAATTAAAAATGCAAAGTGATCTGCAAACTCATAACTGAATAAAGGGCAAATTCCATTGCTGTGCTTTATCATACCTGACTTGGAGCTGGACGGTGCCATCATACTTAGGAAGAAAGTCATGAGAAATGCATTGAGAAAGAAATGTTTTTAAAGCAAGTTTTTTTTTAATTACATTTATATGTCACCCTTCTCCGGAGATTCAGGGTGGCTTACAATTTTTGGGATACAACCCAGTGTGCTCAGCAATAGCCTTCATTCCATTGTATATGCCTGCTTATTACTAAGCGGCATTTTTACAAGGTCAGCTAATTGCCCCCAACAATCTTGGGTCCTCAATTTACCTACCCCGAGAGGATGGAAGGCTGAGTCAACCTTGAGCCTGGTGGGATTCGAGCCTACAGCAGTTGTAGGCAGCTGGAACTTAAGTGCAGGCAATTAACAGCCTGAGCCACCAAGGCCCTTATCCAATTAATGTTATCCAATTAATGTTCACCAGGGCAACTAAAGGTGTGCGTAGACACAAAAAGATGAGGGAAGGTAGTTATAGCATTTGGGGAATTGATGAGAAGGTCTTTTAACTTGTTTGTTTTTCCTTGTTTGTTTTTCACATTTCTCTCTTGCCATAATCAGAGGCTCTCGGTGGCTTGCACATAATTTAAAAACCAACTAAAACTTTCAGAGTACAAACTTTCCTCAAAACCATAAAAACAGCACCAATCCAACATAATAATACATACAATAGAAATAAAAATTTAAAATGGCAGGATGAAATGACAATCTACGAAAAGACTAGTGCCTTAATAACTTCTGGAAAATTAAAAAAGGGTGACTAGCCTATTTTGTCCCATTAAAAGAACTTTTTTTGCACACAGGCAGGTCTTCACAAATGTGGTTAATCTGTCTCTGAATGCATTTGCATTTGTAGGGTGCTGGTCCTTGCCAGCACCAAAAGAACATCCTGGATTTCTATCAACACCACGAATTGCTTTTGCATGTTTATAGCTACAACTGGATGATGCTAATAATAACCACAGCATTTAACTGACTGTGTGACTAACCATAGTAATATTAAACAGGCTGTGGTAGTCCCAAGAGTTAAAGGTACACCAGGTGCCTTAATGAAAAAAAATCTTAAATGGTGTTTTGAAAATCTGTGCAAATTGACAAAATTTCCATCTGTCAATTACAAAGGAAGCTTTGAATCCACACATATACTATACCTATGTATTATGACATCCTGGGTTCTGGGAAAGAACTCAATGCATTGAAGCCCATGCCAGCTAAAACAAAATGGCAGCTGTGATTTCATACTACTGTGCATATATACACAATACTTAGATGCTAATGATACTTAGAAACAGTGCAATAAAAGAGAAAACTAGAAAATAACAACATATAAAGATCTGCAAAAAGAAATAGAAGACTGTGGAAAAGATAGTACCAATAGTAATGGAGGCCTTGGGTACAATCCTAAAACATCTGGAGCATCATTTGAACACCACTGAAAAAAATCACCACTAGTCAGTTTGCAAAAGACGATTTTATTTGTAACAGCTTAAAATTACCCTGCAACAATATCATTACCATCGTCAAACAACAGTATCTGGCTATACTATATCCCTGGGAAGGGTTCAATAGATGGATAAAAATGCTAAATCCAGTCTAAGCATCTGGCTAACTGTGCAACCAACCATAATAACACAAATGGAACTTTCCATAGAGTTACTTTATGTTATAAATATTTAGTTGCTGTTGTCTAGACATTATTTCCTAAGGCAATGCTGCCCTGGTGGGAAAATAATATTTTCCTAAATTTTAAATAGTATACTTTCTCATTGCTCCTCCCATTTTATATATGCACCAATTAAAAATACTCTGTGGAATGGGACTGGTCTGTGGCATAGATACCCATGTAAGAAGATGAAAAGCTGACCAAATATCTTCAGATGTGTTGGACTTCATCTCCTGGAATACAAAGCACCTATTAAGATTCTGTGAACTGAGGTTCAATAAATCATACAGGAATGGGCCTTGGCTAGTTAAGACAATATAACAACTCATTGCAAAACAATCATTCTGAAACAAGTTTACATATTCTCAGTTTTTGATGAGGACTTTGCAGCTGAGATGTATCTTCTCTAGATGCAGATCAGCTTCAGTCATGACCCTGAAAACTGTGTGAACTCAGTCCGTATGAAGGCACAACTTGGTTGTTAGTGTAGGGCAAGGGTCACTATGTTAACACATCAATATTGTAAACCCTGGTGGTATAAACATTAGGGGTCAGTGGATCCCATCTATAATGACTGAAATCTATGCTTACTGGCATGTTGCTTGCATAACCAGAGTCTGCTAAAATGAAATAGGGTGGGAGAAGCAACATCATTAGTGATTTGGAATTTACAATAATTTCTTACCATTTCATTTAACATTTCAGATCATTTGTTTGCTTAATGAAGTACTTATCAGGGAGGAATTAAAAAAATACTATTTAACTGTGAGAATTTAAACTCCGAAAGATTGTGTTTCTGATCAAAGTTAAGTGCTGAAGTGTCTGCAATTCAAACGGTTGTTTATAAGTAAATATTTATTTATGTTGTTTATAGACATTTCATAAACAGTTTTGAGCATATGTTTCCAGTGTGTGCAGTTTAAAGACTGAAAAAATAATGTATCAATGCTATTATTACAAGGATTGTATTTATTTATTTATTTAATTTATTTGCCACTCATCTTGCATTGAAACGATTGAAAAAGTGAACCTTGACATTTCCCCTCCCTATAATTGTCCAGCAAGGTTCAAGTTGTTGGTGATCTTCAGCTTGAGGGCAAGTGTCCTCTATCTTCAGATCATGTCTTATCTCTTGCAGAGTAAACCTATCTAGTGCGTTGAGGCCATCACTAACTACAAGAAATCCATGGCTGTCTTGGGTACAACTGAGCCTTGGTGGTGCAGGCTGTTAAATGCCTAGCACTTAAGTTCCAGCTGCCTACAATTACTGCAGGCTCGAATCCCACCAGGCTCAAGGTTGACTCAGCCTTCCATCCTCTCGGGGTAGGTAAATTGAGGACCCAAGATTGTTGGGGGCAATAAGCTGACTTTGTAAAAATGCCGCTTAGTAATAAGCAGGCATATACAATGGAATGAAGGCTATTGCTGAGCGCATTGGGTTGTATCCCAAAAATTGTAAGCCGCCCTGAGTCTTCGGAGAAGGGCGGCATATAAATGTAATTTTAAAAAAAACTGGCAGACAATACAAAGCTGTACGAAGTCTTCCTAGCCACAATTGCCACCTGCTCTTTGAGTAGGAATTGTGAATCCAGGAGAACTCCCAAGTTTCATGCCAGATCTGTTTGGGGAAATGCAACCTCACCCAATACCAAAGATAGAATACAAGTAGTCCTTGACTTATGTCTGAAAATCATCCCAGAATTATAGTTGTAAGTAGTGCTGGTCATTAGGCAAGAGTACAGATGATACATCAAACCACAGCAATGGATGAGCTTACCCAGTGGCCTCATATAGACATTGAATAAGATCCCCCTTTTCATGTTTGTCCTTTATTCTTTCCAAGACAAATGATAGTTATACAATATTTACAGTAAATGTCATTTGTGATTATGTTGTACCAGTATCTTTAGATGCAGAAAAACCTTTAAAGACATTACATTTGTAAAGCAACTGATGTTTAGATATGGTTTTCCCAATGGATTTTATATCAACTGATATTTATAAGTTGCAACTTTGCACTAAAGTTATAACAAACCAAATTATTTCAGATCATTTTGAGTTACAGTGTGATACTCAGTAGAGCTGCCCAACTTTCACCCTTGCTTGAATTTTTAGCTATTATGATAAGGCAATATTCAAACTCCATAAGTATTACTTCAGTGGGATTGTCATGCTCCTGTCGGAATCTGTCTCAGAGGAGGAAGCTGAACAACTGACAGGGGGTGGGAGTGTGGCTCCATTGGCTGTGGAAGAAACTGGGGAAGGGCAAAATCCAGCTGGGCAGAGCAGGACAAGAGTGCCCTCTTCATCCTAGGGCATGCAGGGAGGAACGGAGAAGAGAGCAATGTGGGTTGCATGGCTTAGGGGGGAAGAAAGGGCCCTTATTCCCTTCATTAGCTGCAGCTGGGAACACAGTGTATAAAAAAGACTAACTGCGTGCAGCAAGCTGTTGGGAGCAAACGTGACTTTATCTTGTATCGTCATGGCTTATCTATGTTCCTGGCGTCTTCCCAACTTTGTGAGTTTTGCCATGCTTTCAAGTCTGAAATTCCTGTTCCTTCCTTGTCTGACTAATTACTTGAGTTTGGTTTGGTTTGGATTTTAAGTTACAGTTTGTGTGTACCTTGTATTGGACTGAATTTTCTCTAGTTAAAGGGAGACTTTTTTTTCAGCCGATAGTAACCTGGACATTGGGGGCAAAGTTGGAGATAATAAAGGGACTCTTATTGCTTATTTGACTGTGTTACCTTTGTGCCATGCCCTGGGTCATCACAGGGATATGAGTACAAATTATTACTATATGGTGGTGATATTATAGCTACTTTGGATAAGTACTCTATTCCCCTAATTTTTTACAAGTTGTACAGTATTTTGGAAAGTACACTAAGATAAACTGAGATAAATCTTTAGGTTTGAACATAGATATACTATAGAAAGAGTTAGGCTTTATTATTTCTACAGAGTATATTAAATATTGGGGACTTCATATTCCTAAAATATGTCTAAATATGTGGAAATAAATACGTTGGAGCTCTTAGAAAAGATTGATGTAAATAGGTACATTATATTTGTGGGGCAACTCTAATGCATTGAAATGTTGTACCTCAATTGATTTGTGTTCCTAAAGGCATCCCAATGCTAATATCAAACACTTTCTTCAGACAGATAGCTTGTTTAAGAAATTTGTTTGGGATAATAGTCCAGCAAGTCTTTCATTAGCTAAACTGAAATTATTATATGAGGATGGATGCTTCAGTCCATTGGACTTACAAAATTATCATTGGATTTATATTTTATCAGCCATATTTATGTGGAATTAAAATTTATGGGCTTACTGGTTTTGTTGGAAAATTATTGTTTATTTTTAATGGTCTTGGATTAACATATGGTAGAAATGGTGTCTTATTTCCAGGAGTGTAATCTCTGATTGGCCATACTGGAGCATAGTCTGAGTTTTGATAATGAGAGCTAAGAACATTTATGTCTTTGCAAAAACTTTACTTTAAAAATAGATTATAAACTGTTTTATTGCAAAATATGGGAAGACACTGGCAATAGGCAGTATTTTATACTAATTTCTTATTTATTTGTTTTTCTTATTTATTTATTAGTATTTATTTATTTTTCATATTTCTAAACCCGTTATCTTCCCCAGATAATCTAATCAAAGAAGGAAATAATATGATCTCTTTGATGTAGAGTTTATATTTTAGAATAATTTAGTGGTATCTTTAAGTAAATTTTCTTTTTTACCTTTTGTATCTGATTATAATACAACAGCATGTGGTATTTTTTGCAACTGTCTCATTGATAGACAGACAGATAGACTGACATACATACAGATGATATAGAATTCTTTAGTTTTAACCCCAACCCTTTAGTGTTATAGGTAATTTGTTAAATTTTATTAAATTTTTAAGAGTTGGGAAGGGAGGTTCTTTTCATTTAAATTTCTGTTTTTGTCTTATTTGTTGTATTGTTTAGTTCACATTTGTTATTGTTCTATATTTGAGTACTCTTTATATTTAGTAATCTACATATAAAGAGCAAAGTTGGGAAGGGAAGCATTACAAGATAGAGCTCTCAATATCTATTTCTGTTGATATTTATTAGCACACTCAGAAATCACAGACAAGGCACAGTATTTCCTTCTCCCTACACACACACACACACACACACACACACACACACACACACAGAATCTCTTTCTAGTAACGCTCAGGATAAAACTTGTAACTGCAAAGATAAAAGAGGACTGGGGAAAGGACTTTTTGATATTTAGTTTCCTTCTGGAAATCAAAACAAGACATGAAGCCATGGGGGGTTTCTCCACTTGGTTGAATTAGAACAGCTGCTTGCTAATTTTTCTAGCTCTGGAAAGGAAAGCAGATTGCCGCCTTGGGTCTAAGGAGCTTTTCAGAAGCAATCCAAATCAAACTTCCACTCAATGACTTCATTCAAAGCTGGTTTACATCACAAAAAGAAACTCCATTTGTTTATTTGTAATAATTTCAGGACTTTTTATGGACCCACAAGAGGATGTAATTTAAGAAAACATCAGCAAACTTTCCCAAATACTGACGATTCAAGATGAATCGTGCCAAAAATTCCGTGGTGGAAAGCTCATTTTTACAAATGGGCAATGATGGCAAGATGGCTGTGGTAGAGGGGACCCTGTCATGAACTGCTCTGAAGTGTGCCTTTCCATGTACAATAAACATATCTCTGTACGGATGAAATGCAAGACTTAGTAAATGAACTATTTATCTAATTCTTAGACAAGCTTGCCCATTATGGACTTTTCCAGCCCAGGAAGATAAATTGCTTAACATTGCTTAATGATTTGTTTGATTTGTTTTTTTCATGCTCCCTTCCAATACTTAGAAGGAATCAATTTCCTCTTACAAATAGCTCTTCTTTCAGATCTAAAGTGGGATTGTTTTCCCCATCTTTTTTAATTGTTTAGGAGGGAGTCAGCTCAGCATCAACTTTTGAAGAGCTAAAAGGTCAAGGGAAATTGACTAACAGCTCTTTTTCCCAGGGATTATGCCATTTATGGGGCTCTTTTCTCCCCTAAGAGTTAAGTCACCTAACCTAACCATCAAATAAGAGCAGTCAAGGCAGGGAAGGAAGCACTTGGCAACTCCCTAGTGACTGTTGCTACTGCTTTTCGTGGTATTTTGAGGCCTATCTGCTTTTTTCTGAAGAATACCAGTTGAACCTTTGTATCTTTGCCATTGATTCATCTCAGTAAGATCTTGTAAATGCTGATCATTGGAAGGCTTTTAAAGGATAGATGCATAGCCAATGATGAATATTCCAAAACTTTCCTTCCCAAGGTCATTCCCTGCTGGTTTGAGGCACAGTGTACAATTTTCCCACCAGTATCAGTAAGGAAATAGCCTCACTTGGATATTCTGGCTGAATTGGTTTTCTCAACAAAGCCCAGGTTTGGCTCAAGTTAGCCGGATCATTCCCAGATTTTCTAGGACTCCCCCTCTCTTCCTCTACCCCCATATCCCACTCCCACATAATGCCCAGTGCCTGCAAGTTTTCTGCTTTTTGTTTGACATCCCTTATTTACTAAGTAAATAGCATGTTCCTTTTAACACACATCATACTAAGTTTATTAATGAAGAAAACAGTCCCATGAGGTGAGCCCAGGAGACCCTTGGAACCTGCCAGCAAAAACTCTTCAAACACTCAACGAGTCAGATCCTTCAAAATGATATTTCACACAATGAAGTAAAAATAATATTTTCCTTTCGGCCTTTCCAGCCGCTTTTGTGGACAGCAGACAGAAATTATTTTCTTACTCTGCTCCCAAAGCAGAGATCTGTACCGAGAGGCGTTTATTTGTTTAACATGATGATTTCATCCTAAAAGTCTCGACAGCAAATAGTTGGGGGGTTTAATAAAGGTTCTTTGAAAAGGAGGACTTGGACGGTTATTTGTAGAAGGAAAATGTAAAGTATGCAGTCCTCAGGAGGAGAGCCCCAAAATGGCTGTTGTGATTAGAACTGCCTTTCCCTACTAAGTATCTTCCAGATGTGTCTGGATTAAAGCTCTCATAATCTCCACTGAGGATGGTGGGAATTTTAGTCTACTACATCTAACTGGAAAAGCTATGCTGGTTTCTTGGTTGTTTTCTCTCCCATTCAGCTGATTTTCTGTACTAGATCATGACAATATTACTGAAGCAACCCCAAATTTAGGGAACCCAAATCCCATTTCCACCTGAGAAAGTTTCTATAAAAGAAAATAACAAATTCATTCTTCAGAACTGAACATGATGCAAAATATATTCAATGGTCTTAGAAAGGAGGCCAAATGTTAGCATTTGATCATGCCTGCAGGCAGGAAGTTCAAATCCCACTCCTCGGCCTTTTCAAGAAATCCCAAAGATTTCTTGCCAATCAGTATCAGCTGTTTTGAACTGAATATGTCAGTGTTCTGACTCAGTATAAAGGCATTTCCTATCTTCCCACGATATGTACTGTATATAGTGGTCAGGCACATTGCTGGAATAGATTCTCCAGAGCAAAATTTTATCTTTACACCATGAAATATACCTATTTGACTGGGTGAAAGCAATAGCAATAATACTTAGACTTCAATACTGCTTCACAGTGCAGTTTAAAGAGTCAACATACTGCCCCCAACAATCTGGGTTGTTCTCTCTGGTTTTACTGACCTTGGAAGGATGGAAAGCTGAGCCAACCTTGAGCCAGCCAGGACTGAAGGAATCAAACTCCTGGCAATGTGAGCAGAGTTAACCTGCAATACTGCATTCCAACCACTGTGCCATTTTGGCTCTTGATGCTGTAATGTCATATTTTTATTTCATCCATTCCAGAAACTTGGAAATGTAATCCCCTCCTCCACCACACATGTAGTGCATAAAGGGATTAATTCACAAAAAAATGGATAAAGTTCAGTGGATCTTTATCAGTAATACATTTATACCAAGGATGGGTCAATTGGTAGCCTCCAGATTTTTAGTTTATGAGTTCCCTAATTATTAGATGAGACTGCTGCAACTCTGATCAAAAGCTGCAACTCTGATCAAAAGCACCCAGCAGATCTATCCCTAATTTTCCACAAGTCAAAATGTATTTTTTCCAATTCTAAGGTAATAAAAACAGTGTTTATTATAAGAAGATAATGTGCATGATATTGATTTACATCAGAAAAATAGCTTAATGTATTCTATATCTTATATAGGGACATGATGGCTCAGTGGCTAAGACGCTGAGCTTGTCGATCAGAAAGGTTGGCAGTTTGGCAGTTCGAATCCCTAGCACCATGTAATGGAGTGAGCTCCTGTTACTTGTCCCAGCTTCTGCCAACCTAGCAGTTTGAAAGCATGTAATGCAAGTAGAAAAATAGGGACAACTTTGGTGGGAAGGTAACAGCATTCCGTGTGCCTTTGGCATTTAGTCATGCCAGCCATATGACCACGGAGTCTTCAGACAGCGCTGGCACTTTGGCTTTGTAACAGGGGATGAGCACCGCCCCCTAGAGCTGGAAATAACTACCATGTATGTGCGAGGGGAACTTTTACCTTTACCTTATATCTTATATGTGCTAAACATTTCACTTTTCCTACATTTACCAAGTCTAAGGTTGGGGTCTTACACCGAAAACCAGCTGAACTATATCCAACATTTTGTGTGAGTGTTTGTGTATGTGTGTGCACATGTGTGATGATGTAATGCTGCCAATCCACCATTTCTACTGGTCTGGGGTGTCTGCACAGTGTGATTAAGAAAATCAAGATGGTAGGCAATTGTAATTTTTAATAAAATTACCAAAATAACAAATCAAGATGGTGGCTGTGATCAAGGATTAACAATGGGCAAATCTTTGATTATAGCATTGTAGGCACTGTCTTTTTTTTAAACCATACCCTGCAGAATCCCTTGTTACTGGCCCATTTAAGATGTACAACCCCCCCACTTGCTATAACTCTACTTTTTAGCATAACAAATGCATTTGATACTTTTTGTTTCGTTATCTGGCCCTTGCTTGGAGGAGGGCACCTATTATCCAGAGAAATATTATCTCATTTCTTTTGTTCAAAACTACAGAGATGAGTACTGGTAATGCACTACTGATTTTATTATTTTCTGGACAAACTCCAATATTCTGGAGTGCCATCTACTGGTACACTTTATTGTAGTATTTTTAAAGAAATCTGAATCATAAGATGGAAAAACAATTTAGTGTTCCCCTTTCTGTTTACTTGTATAGTTTTGGGTTTAATGTTTAGGCATAGGTAAAATCTTTTCTAAATAAAACTTGAATTTTCCTGGTTTCATTGACACATCTGTAAAGCTTTTTTGGTAACAATAGAGAAGAACTTTGTCTTCTTCTAGGTTCTTTTTACATCCTCCTTCTAGTCTAGAGTGCTGATATTTTCTGGTGATCTCCCATTCAACCACTAAGCAGCCTGACTGCTTAGTTTCTCAAGATCAGTTCAAGCTGGCACTAGTGGAAGGCTGCTTATCAGAACTCACCTATAAAGGTCTATAAATGAGGCAGGTGACTGCACACCAATTACAACATTTGAAATTATCTGGAGAATAATATTAAGTTTGGAGTAAGATCTGGACTAATCTTCACTCAGTTTTAGAGAACAGAAAAAGGATACTTGGTTTTGTCACACCTCCCAACCAAGATGTTGAGATGAATTACACTATGGCTACTAATGAAAAGACCTCTTTCATCTGAGGTTTGGGGTTGCTGTTTTTCTTAACCCAAACATTACCTTTAAGGAAACATTTTGGATGAGTTTCATAACCCGTGCTCAACAGCCTCTGCACTTTGCCATTTTATGTGGACTCCCGCAAAGTTTGCTTTGTCAGCTGTTTCTTAAATTAAAAGGGCCCTGGCAATCAAAATGGCCAGTATTTGAAGGTGTCCCACTTTCTGCAGCTTTATGTGATATTGTGGCTTGCCACGAGAATACATCAAGGACCTGCCATGGATCTATACCGAACAACACCCCAACACTTTTCAATTTGCAGGGCAGTGGGAAATTGGTGTGATAAACCAATGTGTATACTCAGCAACACCCCTGTGCTCTTTATGCCCAATTTGAGTCAGCCTCTACTTTGGGAATTTCTGGCTCAAAATTTGAAAAGAATAGAATAGAATAGAATAGAATAGAATAGAATAGAATAGAATAGAATAGAAACTTGCAAGAGCGTCTCCTGCCATCGACGAATACCAATCGCCCACTGCGCTCCCACAGACGGGGCCTCCTGGGGGTGCCGTCAGCTAAGCATTGTAGGCTGGCGACCCCTAGGGCAAGGACCTTCTCTGTGGGAGCGCCCACCCTCTGGAACCAGTTACCCCTGGAATTGCGCCTGGCCCCTGATCTCCGCTCCTTCCACCATGACCTTAAAACATGGTTATTTTCACAATCCGGCCTGAACTGACAGGGGATCGGGGTTTTAACTGGATAGTTTATTTGGCTGTAATTTAATATTTTTTAATTGTTTTAATTTTTGTATTGTTCATTTTTATGTATGCTGCCCTGAGTCCTGAGGGTGGTCTATAAGTCCAAATAAACTCAAACTCAAACTCAATAGAATAGAATAGGAATAGAATAGAATAGAATTTTTTATTGGCCAAGTGTGATTGGACACACAAGGAATTTGTCTTGGTGCAAATGCTTTCTGTGTACATAAAAGAAAAGATACATTCATCAAGAGTCAAGCATCAATAGGTACAACACTTAATAATAGTCATAGGGTACAATAAGCAATCAAATCATACTAGGAAACAGTCAATATAAATCATAAGGATACAAGCAACAAAGTTACAGTTGTACATTCACAAGTTGGAGGGGATGGGCGATGAGGTGTGATGAGAAGATTAATAGTAACAGTAACACAGACTTTGTAAATAGTTGGACAGTGTTGTGGGAATTATTTGTTTAGCAGAGTGATGGCGTTTGGGGAAAAAACTCAGTTGTTATCAAGGTCTCCGTTGTTATCAAGATATGCATTATTTAAAGTTCTTGAGTGATACCAAGGATGGCCAAATCAGAAATCAGGACTGGATGATAAATTTTAAGAATGCTCAAGGAAGGTATTGTACAACAGTAGAATCTGGGTCTTCATTTTTCTTAATCAAATGAAAAGAGGCATTGCATGCAATAGTCTTCAATTCAGTAAAATATAGACTAAGACTGGGAAACAGTTGTGTTCCGCTGGCAAAATCTGCCTCTTGACTTACATCACATTCATAATAATTAAGTGTGGCCAAACCCACACAGACTCAATAGTGGGTTACTAGCAAATAGAAGGTGAGGATGGGGTGGGGGTGGGGAGTCCCTACTATTATTGTTCTGCAATCAGAATCAGTAAAGGGCATTAAGATTCCATTCTACCTGTAGTTTAAAATAGCTACCTTTTTCCTACTCTGAGATTTGAAACACATAATATTTAACCCTAAACTTGCAGGAACAAAATCCGACCAACCTGCATTATGCCATAAATAACTTGATATGATTAGGTAAATTAATGATCAGTTCACTCAACATGCTATATCAATGACTGGATTTTCCAACTTACTGTAGGTCTAAAACAAATTACCCCATTTAAATCTAGTTTAATGAATTATGTGAACCCAGCTACTATGTACATGTGCTTAAAGAGTTGTGTGAGATAGCTAGGTTAAGTGATTTTGAATAAGCACCACTCCCAAATTATGTTTAAACAGTAAGTTTGAGAAACAACATAGGAAGGATTTTTGTTGTTCATTGCTGGGAATAATGATCTCATATAACAATTCCTGTATTTTATGAGGGACACTTTTCACCCTGAGAAAACATCTAATGATTTTTATACTTTTATTTGTTGATAGGACATTAAACATTAAGTACTGGTTACGTATACTTTTAGTCAATTTGTAATACAAGGTTGGTATTCTTTTTCTTTTTACAAGCTCTTCTGAAATGTGTAGACTCTTGCATAGCTGTGTCAAAGAAACCACAGAACAATAAATACTTGCAGCATAATCCAATAACCCTATTTACAACAATTGACTTTTTTAATTAGTCACAGAGAAATGCATGGAAGTAAAGACTGAAGAAATATGAAAGTTGTTAAAGGCTGCAAATGGTTTCCAGAAATTTTTTTTTAAAAAAACAAGCATTTAACTGAATAACATAATGTGGCAATCCAGTTAAAGGGTTACATTTTCTTTAGTGAAAAGAGTATGGGCTGAAGCCATAACAGTCACTGAACAAGCCAATTCTTTCTTAAACCAGCTGCCATGTTCATAAATGTGCTATTTAAAAATGGACACAATCTAAATTAAGTTTCAACATTAAGGAAATACATTTGAACAGAAAGCTTTGCACTTCCTTGTTTTAACAGCTTGCCAACATTATGAGAGAAACACTGGGTGGGTGGCTTTTCAAGCCAAAGAAGCAGCTTCCCAGATGTTTATTAAAATATGAACATTATTTTATAGTTTTTTTATGAAATCTGTGATTCCATCTTCTTTTCCGTCACTCAGACAGATTTGTATGCCAGCCTTCTGTCCAGGACATGCCTGCAGATCTTCCATTTTACACTCAGAGAAAACTCTGCTTCAGTTTAGTCATATGGATCTGTTAAATCTGCCTTTTTGGTCTGGAATTTGTTTGACTTTGATGCATAACTGAAAATAACCAAGAGGGAGTAAGATTCAAGGGAGCTTCTTGAAAGAAGTAAAGCAGTTGAAAATATCTAGATTCACAATACATGGATAATGTATACCTATATGTGAAAGAACAAAGATGCTGTCTGAAAAAATGTATTCTTGGTAAGAAGAAATTATTTTTCTGTGTTCTCAACTGCCATTTTGTATATGTAAAATATTTTGTAATATGCTAGTAATAATTTGCTATTGCCACATTTTAATTTCCCCCCCTCTTACCCAGAAGATTCAATACATTACTTACATTATAATATAATATAACAAATCTATAATATAGATTTATTAGTCTATAAATTACAGATTTATAATTTATAATAACTGCTGCTTAAAAAGTACCTTAAATAGGCTTGATTTGATTTTTATTACGAAGTAGAGGTTCTGGATTTGTTTTATAAACATACATTCAAAATATTGTAAATGCTTTTTTAAATGTATTTAATTATAATTGTTTAATTATGCTTAAGGACTATATATACACATATGCGCACACACATATATACATACACACATATACACATATATACACAGACACACACATAGTATCTGTTGTGATCTTGTGGTCCCAGATGACTTAATCTAGGATCAGTTTCAGAGAGCATGGCCATCTGGTGAACATGGATGGATGGATGGATGGATGGATGGATAGATGGAAAGATATAAAATGAAAGGATGTGTACTGATCACGAAGTTTTGATGCCTCTCTCTAACTGGCATTTCATAAAATAACCTGTTAGATTCAGATCAAATTAGAGATCGTTCCATTTATTTCTTCTCTTAATTAGCAATGGAAAATCATAGGCAACTGCAATTTAAAAACAAAACAAAATGAAACTTTTATTTAGAAGTGAATGAAATATTCTGCCACAGGCGATTAAGGACTAATAACCTTTATAGTTCTGTTTTTTTTTAAAGAAGGGGAAACTACCTGCAACATTTTTGGTTTTTAACAGAGTTATGAAATGTGCAGGCACAATTTTTCTTCCTGTGGATTTTTCTTCCAGCCTGCTCAATTTCAAAGAGGTATGGATAATCCAGTGATCATATATTTACATGAAGGATATAAAGGAAAAAACAACAAATAATTTCCTTTACATCCAAAAATGCCTATGGATTTGCAAATATTGCAAATACTGTACCTTTTTCTCTCTGCTTTATACATGCACCAAAACACAACATCCTATCTACTCTTTTAAATGGTCTCTAAATTATTCCACTCTTGCCTTCTCTTATCTAATCTTATTCTTATCCTCTCCCTTCTTTTAGAATTTTCTAGAACAAGATCAGAATGTAACAATTTTCTACCAAGATTGTATACTTATTCAGCATAAAATTTTCCTGAGAAGATGATCTCAACTTTGTTTCAGCCATTTCAAAAAGTTTCTTTTTTTGGCACATCATAGCTGTCTGCCAACAGTATAGCTCAGTGCTCTGCTTAAGTAAATTACACATAAAATGCTTTATAGACCGCCTAAATTCACAAGTGAGCTGGACCAGTCATTCTGTCTCACCCAACTTAGCTCACAGGTTGTTGTTGCAGGAAAAGTAGAAGGAAAAGTAGAAGGAAGGAGCATCATGTAAGTTGCCTTGAATTGTATAATATGAAAGCAAGATGTAAGTTTAGTAGAAAGAAAGAAGAAAGAAAGAAAGAAAGAAAGAAAGAAAACAAGTCAATGTAGCTCTTTTTCTGTCTTAAATGTGCCTTATATTTTTTCATATCTGTATATCAATATTTCTGTGAAATATTACTGAAAACTACTGAAATTCTTCATAGACTTTGAAATCCTTTAATTTGGGGATTATAAGAGGAGTGCTGATTAGATGGCATTGGAAAGGGAAGCAATGCACAGCAGAAGTAAATAATCTTATGCAATATACAGCGTATATCGTAAAATCGTAAAAAGTAAAATATTATTCACACAGTGATCTGGGGACATATTAAAATATAGATGAACAGCATAAATAGAGCCTTGAAGACTTCTGGGAAACATCTTTGCAATTGTGCACCACAGAGTTTTCCAAGGTTGTAGGCTAGACTGGATCTTTAAAATCTTTAAAAATCCCAGAAGGCAAAGGGAATCAACCATTTATGCACGGTTGCCAAGAAAACTACATGGGGTTGTCCATGAAGTCACTAGCAGTACAACTTGACTCAAAGGAGATTTTTCTTCCTTTTTCTGCAATTCTATTAATAATAGAAAACCTTTGAATTCTGCTATTGTGAATGTAAGATCCTTGCTGATATTGATTTTGTGCTTTTCTTGCGCCATTAAACACTAGAGCCACACACTGTAAAACTACAGCCCAAGACCCAGGTGTTCAGATTCAGGCACTAGGACTGCATGAAGCCTCTGAAATTTTGAGTACAATTCCCAGAACTCCTCCAAAAATTGCAACAAAATTGTTTTGACTCATTAAATCATTTTTTAGCCACATTTAGATTTGGCCTGGTCCATCTCATCTCTAACCAGCAAAACCATTCAGTGCTCTGATGGATGATAGAATTGTAGCTCAACATAGTGGAAGTTGTGACAATAGAAAATATTATTTTAGTATGACAAATCTTTGATAGAAATGAACATTTCTATGAATTGGATTTGGGCAACATCAGGGCCCATGGCTTTTAATAGGTATTACCATACTGTATATTGAAATCAACATGAACATTAAAGTTACAATCCTTTATTTTCTTATTTGAGAATAAGACACACTGAATAAGACTCATAACTGGTTGGGAATAAGAAATGAAGATTCAAGTTGTTATTACTATTATTAAAATTTTATACTGCAATAGATACATAGAGATAGATATTAGACAGACAGATAGACAGAAGATTCAAGGCAGTGAACATACCTAATATCTTGTCTCCTATTTTCCAGACAATATCCCTATGAGGAATTGGGCTGAGAATGACTGGCCCAAAGTCACCCAGCTGGTTTTCATATCTAAGGAAAGCCTAAATGCACTGTCTTCTAGTTTCTAACTCAGCATCTAGTTCAGTTATTTACTTAAATTGGCATATATATTGAGGATTGTACTGCAACCATAGTTGATTGATTGTCCATATTTGTTTTGATAAATTCAACTCTAATTCACTACTCTAGAAGTAGTGGATAAAATACTTTTACTTTGCTTTAATGTTAGAAATCATGGCATAAAATATAATGCAATTTGTAGGGTAAGCTACTGTGGCTGTGCATATCTGTTTAGAACAAAAACTATTTTTGTAATGTTGAAATTTTAACAGTTAGGATTTAAGGAAGGAAAGCGTAAGGAAGCAGTGTGCTTGGGTGATAGAAAAGTTTTTTTTTTTAAACTGAAGATCTGATTACCTTTTATGTCAGCTTTTCCCAATCTGGCCTCCTCCAGATGCGTTACACTTTAATTTGCAGAATTATGTGAGATGAAGTCCAGACAAACTAGAAGAAGTGAGATTGGACAAGATTATTTTATGTCTCAGACAGGGCATCTATGGGTATCTACAGCAACTGACATTTTTGTCAGAATGAACATTGGGATATCACAACTTAGGCTTTGCTGCTTATAGACTTGTGTACAATGTCACAATGCAATTTCAAAAGGGACAGAGTTCACGTTGTGAGGCTGCAATGCGCATTTTGTTGTTTGTCCTGTTTGCAAACATTTATGGGAATCTCATTCTAAAAAAACAGAATACAGTATATGTGCAGAAGATATACTGTACCTATGAAATCATTAGGAGTGAATTCAATCCAAAATTACTTTTTATGCCGTCTTGCTGAAAATAGCTACTGATTGTAATCATAAATCTTAAATATATTCAGAAGGACACAAAAATACACAATTCCCAATTATTTATTTAAATAGAATCAACAGCCAAATAAACATACTTAGAAGTGTATTGTTCTAGAAGTACTTAGTTCAGAGAAATACATGAGAGTGAGGATGAAAAATGTCATTATATGAATGTTCTTCTCCATGTGCAGACAGATAGATTTTATAGAATATAGATTTAGCAGATTTAACAATTCAATCTTACTCTGTGCTAGACAGATCTCCTCAGAAATACACTCTGCTCAGACTAATGCAGTATAGAATGGAATTACTGCTGTCCACGATTTGGAAAATATATTTTTGTTGATGGATCCTAATATCACACCAGATTTTTTTTGAAGTCTCCTCACATTCCTGGCTCACATTGTTAGATTTTTTTCATAAATGCCATAATTGTAAGCCAGTTATTTCTTTTTTTAATCTTGTCTAAGTGAATAATTTTGCACTTACTTTAATTTCATTCTCTTACTTACTTCTAACAGGTTACCAATATAGTTTTGAATTTGCCTAATTTCGGTTACCTACCAGTTCAATAAACATTTCCTCTATTTCTTTATCCAAATCATTAACAAACATTAAAAAAGTAATGAAAAATAGTAAACATAGAACTGATCCTTGTGGCACCTTACTTGATATTCCTATATAATCTGGAGAAACATATTTGAGTATACCAACTATATATCTCCATTATTGTCATGCCACCCATCCTACAGTTAATCAGTTTGTAAACTATGGAGTACGTAAATGATGTCCTGAAGCAAGATATATTATGTTAACAGACCTCCTACTCTTAAGGAAATTCCATTTCTGCGTAGTGGTTAAGGGTTCAGGCTAAAAAGAAACAGAATGTGAATTCTAGTCCTCCATTATCCATAAAGCCAGCTGGGTAACTTTGGGCCAGCCATTCTCTCTTAGTCCTAGGAAGGAGGAACTGGAAAACCCCTTATGAAAAATCTTGCTAAGAAAACTTTATGGTGAGAGAAAATAGGGGAAGCAGTTGCCAAAAGTAAAAACTGAGTTGAAGAGTCTAATTTTTGGCTTTACTGCATCACTCACCACCAAATAGCTGATGGGCACGCAACCAGAAGTAGCCTAATTTGATGAAAAATTGAAAACATTAGTTTTTTAAAAATATGTGTTTTGCGTTCAGATAAATGTCTAAATATATGATAGCAAGCAAGAATGTAGTGTAAGAATTTAGATCAGCATTTATAAGACTCAGAGCATTCAACAAAAAACATGTGGTCATTCTTTCTTTAACGGAAATCTAGTGTCTTGTTCATTCCTTCAGTCAGGCTTCATCCCCGCTCAACACAGCGGTGGAGAGTCTAGAAATAAACAAACGCAGCCCTTTTGACTCTCATGAGTTGTTTATATCAGGATTGCATCTGGTTCCCCCAGGGTTGGTAAAATATGCCAGTTATATGCAATAACAGTCTGCTCCATTTAAATCAATTAAAATTCACTCCGTGACTTTACTGGGCTTCAAAATAAAGACTGTATCTTTAACAGAAGGGGTATTGCAAAACTGAAAATATCTTAAATGGTTAGTTGTTTGTACTTTGATTAATTGACTAAATGTACGCAAACGTTCATATGAACAAAGTAATCATTCTAGAGATGATAAAAACCAACACATTTGGCTGAGTTCACCTGACAAAATGACTCATGGTTACCTGAGCCATGATTTGTGAAACTAATACTATGTATTCATAAGACATACAAGAACCCTCAAATAATCATTGGGTTAGGGTTTATTTATGATTGGTTGGTTGTAGTTATATGTATTGCCTATTTGTAATGTCACAGATGACAATAAAATGCTGCTATAGACACTTCAGATGAATTCCTTATACTGTATATGTATTTGATTACCCATTCCATTCTACAATTTTTCCACCATTAACAAAGCAACCTGTGAGATGACTGGATTGAGAAACCATTACAAAATCAGCAAATCATCCAGTAAATATCCATGACAGAAGGTTGTCTTCAGTCTGGTTCTTCTCCATCCTAATCAAGTATTTTAGCTATTAATACTCCAGTTAAAAAGAGAATACAATATCCATGGGAAAGGGTGCAAATATGGAAATAAGAAAAAAATTAAGCCAGACAGAAAGAAATACACTAAAACTATTCTTAAAATAGGTTTCAAATAATTTGGAAGACAAACACATAAACATATAGTCCCTTAGGAAGAAACAGTTCTGTTCCAGCCTAGAATCATTCCCAAACTCCCATAAAGTAGGTGGAGTCCAGTCAGTCTTTTACTCGGATATTGGGGTGATAAATATAGTGGACAACAGTAGAAACTAAAAACTATCCCAAAATCAGGAATCAGCAAAAGTACTATCCAAATCCAGAGAGTCATTAGGCAATGGTATAGGGTCTCCTACTTGAGTAAGGGGTTGCATCAGATCTCCAAGGTCTCTTCCAACTCTTTTGTTATTCTGTAATCATAGTCCAAGAATCCAAAGGCATCTAAGCATTGGGAAACACTTGGGAGTATAAGTAAATAGAAGTCCTTTTTCCACCTAACTTATTTCCAAGCAAGTGGGTCTTAAATAAATTAATGCAAAATAACAGTTAAGGTATCTAATAAGATGCAGTTTGTGGTCAAGGAACAAAGCTCACCTGAAGCTGAACTTTTCCATGACAATATTATTATTGGTATGATCAATTTAAATAGTGAAAAATAATACTTTGATCATGGATCAAAGCGATCATATAGCAGCAATCATTGTAAAAATGACATGAAACACCATTGTTTCAATATTGCTTATTTTTGGGATAATTATTGACATATTTAAACTAAATGCAATAAGTAATAAGTAAATGAAATTAAAAGTGAAAAAAATTAATTATTGGCAATTCTCAATGAGGCTGAGAAACAAGTTGGCTTGTTCAGAATCGAACTCCTGGCAGTCAGCAGTGAGTTAGTCAGCAATACTGTCTTTTAACCCCTACACCACCAGGGCTCATGTTACTGTTACCTTATAAAAAGCAGTAATTGCTTTAAATTTATTTCATTAGTTTGGATTGGGATCTATAGGTGGGAATCAAACAGTAACTTTACTGAGGTTGAAAAACTCACTTCCTAGAGCGAAATTCCCAATCACTATGAACTCAAGCAAATTCAGTTGTCTCCATTATTAGATGAGACATGGCCCAAATCAAAGATGTTTGTTTATCAATCTCATTTCACTACATGAAATTTCTACATTTCTACATTTCAAAGAAATTCAAATATAGCTTGGATTAGGAACATTGAGTTAAGAAGGTTTCAAGGTTGACTCAGCCTTCCATCCTCTCGGGGTAGGTAAATTGAGGACCCAAGATTGTTGGGGGCAATAAGCTGACTTTGTAAAATTGCCGCTTAGTAATAAGCAGGCATATACAATGGAATGAAGGCTATTGCTGAGCACACTGGGTTGTATCCCAAAAATTGTAAGCCACCCTGAGTCTTCGGAGAAGGGCGGCATATAAATGTAATTTTAAAAAAAGGTAGGGTGGTGGTTTTTTTGCAGTTATTAACATATACACAATGCCAGTTCTGTGTATTTTGAAAGAACATAATGGTTCAGTGAAATTTAATAAAACAAAGAATTTCAGGATAGAATTGGACTAGATCTTTCAGAATTTGTTCCATTCTACAAACAGATTATTTTTCAGTTTTGTTGAGCTTTACAACATTGCCACCACATATGGACAAAATCGGTTCATTACATTTTCAGTATTTTTTTTAGAAAAAGAATTACTCATTTCAGCAATCAGGTTTAGAGTGATATATCAATAGTAAAAAATATTGCATCAGAACTCTCTGAGTATAATAAGCTGGGTGAGATCATCCGTGGTTTCAGGGTGAGGTATCATCAATATGCTGATGATACCCAGATCTACATCTCCACCCCAGGCCACCTCAGTGATGCCCTCCCTGTGCTTTCGCGATGCCTGGAGGTGGTGCGGATCTGGATGGGGAGGAACAGGCTCCAGCTCAACCCAGACAAGACTGAGTGGCTGTGCATACTGACATCTCGGGTTCAAGATATTCCATCTTTGACCATAGGGGGAGAGGTATTGCCCCCTGTGGATAAGGTGTGCAACTTAGGTGTCCTCCTGGACGAACGGCTCAGTATGGAGGAGCAGGTGGGACTGCCCAGATTCCCTACGCACAGTCACTCATGCGCTTGTTGCCTCCTGTCTTGACTACTGCAATGCTCTCTACCTGGGGCTGCCCTTGAGGACTATACAGAGGCTTCAACTGGTACAAAATGCGGCTGCGCGGGCGGTGATGGGAGCGGCCCGATTCTCCCATGTGACACCCCTCCTGTGCAACCTTCATTGGTTGCCGGTTGCCCTCTGTGTAAGATTCAAGGTGCTGGTATTAACCTATAAAGCCCTGCATGGCTTGGGTCCGGGGTACTTGCAGGAGCGCCTCCTACCAGCATCGAGGTCCGATCGCCCGCTACGCTCCCATAGGCAGGCCCTCCTGGGGGATGCCGTCGGCCAGACAATGTCGGTTGGCGGTCCCCTGGGGGAGGGCCTTCTCTGTGGGGGAGCCCACCCTTGGGAATCAGCTACCTCTAGAGCTGCGTTTGGCCCCGGACCTGTGCTCCTTCCGCCGTGATCTCAAGACTTGGCTGTTTGTACAGGCTGGCCTGGACTGAGCAAGGTTGGGAATTTTAATTTTAAGGGTATTTTAATTGATTTTATAACTGGATTGAGAATTTGATAAAGATGTATTTATTGTTTGTACATTGCATGTAAGCCACCCCGAGTCCCCTCAGAGATGGGGCAGCATATAAATCCAATTGAATAAATAAATAAATAAATAATAATATTCAAGGTAAATTTTTAATTCTTTTTCCATTGAAATTCCCACTTTGCATCCATATGTTCATATTCTGCATCTATTTAATTATATAGTTTTGTTCAGGTTTTCATAGAATCAAGGAATCATAGAATTATAGGGCTGGGAGGGACTTGGGAGATCTTCTATCCCTGATTGTCCAGTCTTTTTTTTTCACCTCCAGCAATGGAGAACTCCAGGACGCAATTGGTTAATTGCTCTGACTGTCATGAAATTTCTCCTTAGTTCCAGGTTGGATCTCTCTTTAACCAACTCTTCTTTTAAGTTGGTGTATTTCATTAATAAATTATAAATTCATTATAAATACTGAAACTTTTCAGTATTATAAGACTTTTCTTGTTCTTGTAATTTTTGAAACTATTCTTATTGTACAATATTGGAACCAATTAAGTGTAGAAGAACGTTGTGTAGTAAGAGACTCAAAATATCTTAACTTTGATCTGTTAACAATATAATCTTGCAATTTGTTGTCTCTCATTAAGCAAGGTTTTTTTAGTGCTTACATCTTTCTAAAAGTAGACATTTGATAGCAAAACAAGCAAGGTAAAGTACAGGCTTACTCTTTTCCTATATTTATCCCAAACATTCAGTAAATTACATAGTTCCTTATGTATTGGTTTCTGTGTATGAACTGATATGTATCTATGTAGTACCCTTGCAAGCCCTGCTCCTTGCATGGAAGTGATGGAACCATAAGGAAATATTATATAACCATATATCTATGCAGAACTGACTAGTTTACGGTAGTAGACTGGTTACATATGCTGTAAGAACTAAAGCATAATTTCTTCAGGGTTTTAGGTAGTTTTTTTCAGCTAATGGGAGATGACATGTAGTTAATTGTTTCATCCCTGGACACTGGTTGATATTACTGATCTCCCCAATTATCTTCCATTTTTACAGCTTTGTTTACTTAGGAAGAAAACCAAAAGATTTACCTTCTTTGCACATTTCCTTTATTACCGTTTCCTAGGCAGGGATGTTTTATCTTGATCTGAGTTGGGCCTGTGGGTAGCAGCTCCCTCTTCCCTTCACCACATGGAGAAAACACAGCCTTTTCAGGCCTTCTCTCAACCCACACAACCACACAACTAGATTAAATATAAACATTTTTTAAAAAAATACTTAATGTGAAAACTAAAGAACAGCAAATAATTTAGACAACAGGAAAATCTACTTTTAATGCATTTTAATAAATGCATTAAGGGAATAAATGCAAATACAAAAATGAGCTGAAAACTATTTTTAATCGTTCTCCCAAAGGGTGTAAGCTGAAATAAGGTCCGATTCTATCTTTACTGAATTTACGTGAGCGTACTTTCCCAATTCTGAAAATCCTTCAGACCAACTCCTTAAATTTTAGCCATTCATCATGCCCCCGTCATTAAAAAAAAGGTTTTGTTGTTAAAAAAAAACACTTTAAAATGCTGATTAAAGCCGAATCCAGCAAACAAGGGCAATTAGAAAAAAACCGAGTACAGGAGTGAAGGAATAATAGAATAAAAGAATAATAGAAATGAAAGAATAATAGAATAACAAGAGTTGTAAGGAATCTTGGAGGTCTTCTACTCCAAACTTCTGCTCAGACAGGAGACCTGAGACAAATGGTTGTCCAATCTCTTAAAAACTTCCAGTACTGGAACATTTCACAACTTCTGGAGGCAAGTTGTTCCACTGATTAATTGCTCTGTCAGGAAATTTCTCCTTAATTCTATACATGTTCTCTCCTTGATTATTTTCCACCCATTGCTTCTTGTCCTGCCTGCAAGTGCTTTGGAGAATAAGTGGATCCCAGAGGTGGTATTCAGCAGGTTCTGACCAGTTCTGGAGAACAGATAGCAGAAATTTTGAGTAGTTCTGAATACCACCTCTGACTGGCCCCACCCCCATCTATTCTCTGCCTTGGTTGGGTCTTCTTTGGTTGGGTCTTCTTTTGCTGGGACTTCTTTGGTTGCCCTACACAGGAGAATGGAGCTGGAAAGCAGGTTAGTGGTGTGAGAATGGGGATTTTACAGTATCTTTCCCAGCCACGCCCACTAAGCCAAGCCACGCCCACTAAGCCACGCCCACAGAACCGGTAATAAAAAAATTTGAATTCCACCACTGATCCCCTTTTCTTTATGACAGCCGGGGCAGAAAGACTCGGGGGCGCCCTCTTCCTTTGAGGCTTCTTTCGCCTCTCATTTAAGGAGGAAAACCGCTCTTCTGCGACGCCACCATTCCCACAAGCCACAGACCTTGGGGAGGGGGGAGAACCGGGTGGGCGGAGCTTCCCTGGAGCCCCTCCTCCGGCAGGACTACCGTGGGCTCTCTCCGGATTTGCCTTTGCTCGGGCTTCGACGTGCGCCTCGCGAGGAGAACTGCCCCCCCCTCACGCGTCTCCTTGCGCTTGATGGTCCATTGGAAACCCAGCGCGCGCTCGGCGGGAGGAGGCGGCTCCAGTGACGTCGCGGCGTTTGAGGCCTACGTGCTCACGTGGCGCCGCTCGAGGCAGGGATTTCGCGAGGCGCTGCTGCCTGTCCGCCGTTCCTAAACTACTGGACAGTAAAGTGCCTCGGTGTTATATTCCTCACACAAACACACGTATCGCGAGTATATCGCGGTCATTTAAGGAATTGCAATTGTTGGAATCGATAGAAAGGCGTCTTAGCGAAAGGATCCCGGAGTTAGCAGTACAAGCGCTTTGGACAGGCTCGGTTGCTCTCTCAGCTTTGCTAGATGTAATAATAACAAAAGAGATCAAAGTTGTTGGAAAGCTGACCGTCGGGCATCTCGGGGGAGCTTTCAGTTGCCCCCTAAACGCTTGTTAGGATTTCTCAAAGAAAACAAAACAAAAATCTCTAATTTAGCAGAGGAAAGGAAAACATGAAACAAGCTATTTTCAGCTGGATCCTGTGGAAGTTTATTTAGCAATTGACACATAAGTGTATATGAAATCAACTCCTACCCTAGAAAATAAATGACATTCAGTCTGGGCCTTCTGCCTGGAATCCAAAAGATTGGCGCCATTGCTAAATGTCTATGGAGATTCTCAGTCATCCAGGTCATAGTTGTCCTAAAGGTGCTTTTTCAAGAGGCAACTGGATTTTCTGGGTTTTTTTTCCTTTTAAAGATGTTTCACTTCTCATCCAAGAAGCTTCTTCAGAGCTGAGAACCAAAGAAGCTTCTTGGATGAGAAGCGAAATGTCTTCAGGGTCCATTTGCCTCTTGAAAAAGCACCTTTGGGACAAAGGGAATCCTTGGATTCCATCCATCAGGAGACGCCCAGACTTTAGTTTGGTACTCCTGAGGATTATTGGAGCTTGGTGCTAGCATTTTCAGAGATCCTACTCCAAAAGCACCTGTATTTGATCCTACTCCAAAAGCACCTGTCTTTTTCCAACCCTTTCAAGGTGTGAAATACCTTTTTCTCTACATTGTCAGCACATGAATTCAGTTCAACTGGAGGTCTTTCTTCAAGGAGCAAAACAGCTGTTGACAAGCCAGATAAGAGGTTTCAACACCATGGTGGAAGAAAAGCCAATTTTTTTTAAAGAGGAGAAGGCTCTGAAGAAATCAGCCGCTTGGACCGAGAAACTCTCTCTCCCTGCAGAACCCAACCAGAGGTCCTTCTTCCTCTTGGTAAGGGGTGTGGGTGGGACAGAAAGGTGCTATTGCTGTATTAGTTTCTACTATAAACACTCTGCCTTGGAAGCAGTCAGGTGAGGGAATCTGAGCATGTTGTATGGAAGAAAGAGCTGGAAAGGGAACATCAGGTCATTATAGTCTGATGGAGGAATGGGCATTCTGGAGTTCTTGGCCCACATTTTAGTTTATTTAGACTTTCTCCCCTCTGGGCAATTTCCAGATGTGTAAAGCAATCCCAGAATTCTCAGCCATGGGCTTACGAATTCTGGGAGGTGAAATCCAAATCCAAAGTTCTGGAAGTTGTTCAAGTTGGGAAACACCAGCTTAGGATTTTGTTTGGGGCTTGTACTAGTTTTTATGTTATGGTTTGTGACTTGCCCAGAGTCAAAGGCAGGAGTCCAGGTTTAATTAATTAAATTGTAGGCTCCCTTCTTGCTTGTAGGAATTTCTTGCTCCCAAAGGAAGGTCTGAGTGGATGCTATGTGGAACAGAACTGAGAGTAAGCCCCACTCCTTTCCACTTATTCCCACTGTCATTTCCATGGGGACTCTATACTTGACTGTGTCCTGAGCCCAAACAGAGCAAGCATGTGGTCAGATTTCATTCCAAGTCATTTGACACGTTTCCCTCTTTGAGATTTGGTTGTGTTGTCTGACACAAAACTCATTGCAGGATACATCTATCAGAATCAGTCAGAATACAGCTGGAAGAGTTCTTCCAGCTCTATTCTAGTCCAATTCCCTGCTCAAGCAACACCATTTCAGACATGTGACTGACCAGTCTTTTATTACATACCTCCAATGATGAAGCCCCTTACAACTTCTGAAGGCAAGCTGTTCCACTGATTAATTGTCCTCATGGTTAGGAAGTTTCTCCTTAATTATTTTGAATGTTAATATTTAATGGCTTATTTATTTTTCACATTTTGACTGCTCATCTCCATCAGAGAGCCCCTGACTTTTAAAATATAAATATAGCATATAAGAATTAAAAATGTTAAAACTCCATATGCCAGAGGCAACAGTCCTCTAGTCTTACAGATATATGAGATAGTATTCCTATGCTTGTTTTATTTTAATTCTTCCTTCAATATTACTGATATGGCTATGGGAAAGAACAGCTTGGTTTTTCCCCTCAAGTATCTTTGATTTCTCTGAAAATTGTGATCCAGTATTCCTTGCTGTAGCTAAGCAATTGATTTGTACTTGGCTGCCACCCCAGCTCTGACTACAATCACCTGGATCATTTTAATTTCTTGCAGGCATTATAGGAAAGAATTCATAATTGCGTTTTAATATATTATAATTATTAATTGATACAGTGCTTTTAATGTCTCTCATGAAACCTTCATCTCTGTTAGTACTACCCTGTCTTCCCCTCCTGCACCCACCCCTACCTATCTTATTTCTACATCTATCATCTGATGCATCTGATTAAGTTCAGCTTATGAAAGCTAATGCCTTAAAAATAAAAGTTAGTTCATCTTAATGGGTGTTTCCAGACGTTTATTATGTTTAGTTCCTTGCAAGCAAATGTGATGAAATGCTACCGAAATTGCTTCCAAGGATCTTTACTTAGTCTTCAGAATAAATCCCTTAAGATTTTAAAGAACCTTTTCAACAGTCCTCCATCCAGACCATTAAACATCATTTTAATTAATTAAATTAAGCCCTGGTACCCAAAATATAACTGCCGGATTTCATTCTGCCCGGGCTCTTGGGCCTTTGCTTCTGTTTTGGCAAAAATTCAAGAGGCGAAAAGCTGTGGGGGAGGCGGGCTCCTTCAAGCAAAGCTTCGAAAAACAAACTTCTTGCGAACTTTCTACACTGAAGTTGCAAAAAGAAGAATTTCTCATTTGGTGGCAAAAGCAGTTGATTCAGGGCGCTGGCGGGCCTGAAAGAAGGTCGCTTCTGTTGCCCTGCACAAAGCACGCGATCCGTCGGGAAAGATCCCGTCCACTGCGCTCCAGGCTCCTGCACACTCTGTGCGCCTGCGGGCGGCTGATCTTTCCGCCCGAAGGCGGCTCGAACGGGAGAGAGAGTGTAGTCCGTGTGTCTGCGCAGGATTCCGTCCCGAGGCGCGCCGCGCTTTCCTTGAATGCCCTGCCGTTAAACTGAGGTGGCGGGTACCTGCGCAATTCATTGGGGGGGGGAGCAGAAAGGGGCTCTTACCCGTAATGGATCGGATCTGGGGACAGAAGCGCCTGGTTCAACTAACTGCCGAGTTCTCCCGCCACAAGCTCTGGATTCGGGAGGCTGCATCGGGGCGCATTGGACTGCCATTTGTCAGAAATGGTGTAGGGTCTCCCGCTTGGGGGATTATCTGTTATCTGCTCTCCCTTGACACGAATCCCGCAGGTCCCTACTGCTGTCTGCCTACGTGGAGGTGGCCGCAGGCATGGTCAAAAAAGTCAGGATGGCAGCCATGACGGGACGATGGAAGTTCCTTCCGACGTACCTAAAAACCAGCGGACCTTCCACCGCCACCTTGACTTTTTTGACCACATCCTGCAGGCACTTTTGGGTGGAGAAAACCGGAGGCGGATCGCTACCTAGCCCAGTCGAGTCCGACTGATGCGGTAGGCCGCGCCTCGGGCTCAGGCCAGCGGCCCCTTCCGTGGGGTTTTGCGCGCCGCATCTCCTCCAACGGGGCGCGCAAGCGATGGCAGGCCGGGTTTCTGGTCCCGGTCCCCTTCCAAGCTGCCCGCGCCCCCTTTGCTGTCTGCGGTGGTTCCCTGATCCCGCTGACCCCGGGCATGTGGTTTCACTTTTTCTTCTGATCTCAATTCCAGGACCAGCAGGGAATAAAGGACAAATTGAATAGTAACCATTCAAGGCGCATTCTTTTCAAACGCCTCTTAAGTCCGCTTTGTCATGTCGGGCAATTGAGAGATAAATGTCCCGCGTTTCGCCCCGTTCCTCGACGATGCTTTCTTTACCCTCCTCCCTCCGCCTTCTGGCTCGGTGGGTGGCGTCCTCCCCAAACAGTCTCTCCCTCCTTCCTTTCAGTCACACACGCACGCAAGGAAGGAAGGAAGGAAGGAAGGAAGGGGAGCGGGTTCACAACCCAGTTACCAACAGAAGGCTAGGAATTCCCACCCACCCCCAGCAGTCCTTTAGATCTGGCTTTCCCTCTGGCAGCACGAGGGCCACACACGTTAGGTCCACCACAACAATCCTGCGAGGAAGCTTCGGCCCAGACAAGGGACTGGCTGAGCTCCGACCTCTAGTGCGGGCTCCGAGTCCCGGTCTTAAGGCCGTGTCCTGCCAAGCGGGGAAAAATGGGTAGACGCTGAACCTGCCTTCCAGCCCTCCCGACCAACGCTTCTCAAGGCCCAGGTTTTGCTGCGAGGCAGGCAGCCCAAAGGACCTGAGTCGAGGCGGTCTGAAATTTTCCGAATCGGAGACAAAAGACGATCCGTGGGTTGCTTGTTATAAGCAGAGGTGGTATTCAGCAGGTTCTGACCAGTTCTGGAGAACCGGTAGCAGAAACTTTGAGTAGTTCGGAGAACCGGCAAATACCATCACTGACTGGCCCCTCCCCTGTCTCTTCTCTGCCTCCGGAGTCCCAGCTGATTGGCTGGGTCTTTTGTTGCCCTGCACAGGAGAACGGAACTGGAAAGCAGGTTAGTGGGTGGGGAGGGAATGCAGTAACCTTCCCTTGCCACTCCATGCCCACCTACTCCATGCCCACCGAGCTATGCCTACAGAACCGGTAGTAAATTTTTTTGAATCCCACCACTGATCTAAAGCATTAGTACTACTATGGTATTACTATTACACCATCATTATTACTACAATACTACTTTCACAATTGTTCACCATTCTAAGTGGAAGAAGGGTGGGGACTGCAAATAATTCAGCCCAGCCCAGCCCAGGTCCTGCTCTACGTCCCCCATCCCCTTCTCTCCTTGACAGCTGGTTTGAAAGTCACCCTCCATCACTTTCATGGTACTGGAGACCAGTGAATGTTCCCGTACTTGCTCCGCGTTGGGATCCTTGCTATTAGGCTTAGAAAGGACATTTATGCCCCGTTTCTTAGGGGCGAAGATAAAACCCAACGCTTCCAGATGCGCCGAGACTGAAAAGCCGCCTCTCGATCCCCTAGCCCCGATTCGATGCGAATTAATCTGCGGCACTCAAAGCCACACACACACACACACCGCTATTTGAAATTGAAAGGCAAGGATCGCATTGCGATCCTAACCTCTTAACTCCTTAATCCCTGAACTTCGAAAGTCAATTCACTGGAAATATTTGCAAACTTTGCCCGCTCCGTGAGAGAATGCCGGGTCGCTCGCCGCGTCCAGTCTCAGATTTAAACCGTGGGTGGGTGGCTTTCTGATGAAGCTCCAGCCAAGGGTTTTTCCAGGCTGTCCTTTAGTGTGAAATCAAACACTGCGCACCATATCCATTGAAATCCCCCCTGTATTTTAGAATCAAGTTTCGTGAGAGGAAATCTGCCGTCTGCTCACGAAGCCCTCCAAATTGAGAAGAAGGGGAGGAGATGCCCCGAGATATCAGAAGTCGCGGTAAGGAGGAGTCAGATCTATGCGTGAAATCCTTCCAGCAAGACGCAAAACGAGGCGAACTGTGTGGGCCGAGAGTTCCAAGCCACTTCCCCCCCTCCCCAACGCTTCGAGTTCAGAAGCAACCCTAAAGCCCTGCCAAAATTGCCATCCAACTGGGACATTTTAGCGGACAAAGAAACAAACAAATCCTCGGGTGGAGCCATTCATTCTAGTTAATTAATTTACACTGGACTAAAGCGAAGATGAAAGGTTTCGTAGTAGCTCCGCCGCCTTCGGTAGGAACGCGGCCTTCACACCAAAGCCCGTGCGGAGCGGAGCCCCTGCTCTATTTGTTGACTCCGAGGAAGACCCGAGCACCCCCTAAAAGTGAAGAGGTGGGAAATGATTTGAGTTTTCATTCCAGCTCAGTCGCCCCACAATTCCCACTTAGTACGTTCGATACCAGTTTATCTAGAAGAGAAAAAGCAAGTGGCATCAGGAATTAATAGGATCTTCCGCCTGTTTAACGCGGCTTCTGTCAGAAACATGGAAAGCCTCGATCAAAGGAGAAAATGAAGCTTCCTACCTCCAGTGCTACCTGGGTTAAGAAAAAAATTGTTTTGGTTTGGAGTGGGAGGGAAATCCTCGGTTACCGCCATTTCACGAGAGCCATATTTACATGCATGCATGCATGCATGCATACATACATACATATCCACGCCCTTTGTTTTATAAATAACTCAAGGCAGCGAGCACACAGGATGATCCTTCCTCCTATTTTCCCCACGACAACAACCTTGTGGGTTGGGCTGAGAAAAAGTGAATGGCCCAAAATCACCTAGCCGGCTGTCATGCCGAAAGCGGGACTATAACTCACAGACTCCTGGTTTCTAGCCTGATGCCTTACTAGACTCAGCTGGCTCTAATTAATGCTATGACCGGAACCAGCTCTAGTTCTTGCGTTTGGGAGGAGCACATTGTTCTGGATCTACGACACGGAGCAAAGAGGAGATAGGAGCGCTAGTGGGGAACGGCTAGTCGGCTCCAGTTTTCAGACTTGGTTGTTCTGTTCCCCAACCTTCGATTTCAGAACACTATAAATGCACTATAACGTGAATGTTTTGGTTTCTCAGGGCATATAAAAGTTACGTTTATATTACCATATACAGTAATCTATTAAGTATGCAATAAGCATTACGTAAAAAAACACCCCACAAAATACATACGTTAATTTAAAAACTATATTACTAGGGACAAAATGTTGGAAATAGGTCGCCTGTGGACTTCTTCGACGCAGAGTTGCCATAAACCTTCAATTTAGGGAATAATAATAATAATAATAATAATAATAATGATGATGATGATGATGCAATATCTGCGAAAGCAGTCAAGAAGTATGCCCGCACAAAGGAAAGAAAAAGAAGGAAAAGCAGCGCTCCGTGCGTCGTGTTCAATTTCTCCCATTGATATCGACTTCTCTGCCCTCCCTTTAAGAATCGGGCCAGCCCTCATGTCAATCGCTTGGCCATTAAAACGACCCTAAAGGGTCCAAATGTCAATAGATCACTTTTGCATACAGTCCTGGGAATGGGGCAAGGAACGGAAAAGCCCTTTGGATTGTCTGCGAGCGAGCAATACCTCTTCAGTACCAATAAGCAAAATAAACTTTGGCGGGAAGGGAGATTTAACCGTTCTGATAGAGGCCCTCAAAAAAAGCTGCGGGGAGGGCTTTTTCTCGAGGCCCGCCGTTTTCCTGGGCATCGCGGCCTATCCCGGACCGGTTCGAACCGGGCGAGGCGGGGAAGCGGGTGGGCTGGGGGTTCCGGGCAGCGGCTGCGGAATCTGGGGCGGTTGGTGTGAACCTGGCCGCGCCTGGGAGGTGGCGCCTCCCCCGCCGCCTCTCACCTGCTTCCCATTAACCCTGCCTGCCGCGCCGCCGCCTTCTCCGGGCTTCTTATAAACTTTCCTTCGTTTACTCAGGCTGGTTTTCATTGCGGCAGGTTTGCTGGGGCTGCCTCTCTGTTTAGTTTATTAACCCACAGGGTTACTTTAACTAAATATTTGGGCGGAATCCTTCGGGGTTGAATTTCATCGTTTTCTAACGAAATTACTCACTTTTGCCAAACCAAACAGAGTCCTCTATCGATTTGTATTCGTCGGCCCAGAGAGAAAGCTCCAGGGCCTGGCCAGAGCCTGGATCCCCAAAGGTTGCAGTGCCAGCCTTGGACAGGAGGGTGTCCCCGAAACCCCTTTGCAACCAGACTCTGTTTTGGGGAGCACTGCTTACTGTGGCTCAAGCGGCTTGCAGCTAGGAGGGGCAGGCAAGAATTGGTGGTGCCCCTTTTGTTTTCTGCAGTTCATGGGGGCAAATGGAAGAAAACCACCGGCTTGGATTCACCCCACCAAGCTAGGCCCAAACCAAACCATAGTATGTTTTAAGTATAATGCGAAGTCTTTGCTAAAAGGCTGCAGTTCTTCTAGGGCATCTTTCTGTGGCATTGGGTTCCACTGGAGTTAACATTCAGGGCTCGTTGTAATGGCAGGACGCTGCTTTCCTCATTCACACAGCTCCTGCCATAATGCATAGTATCTATGGTGGGAGCTGTATGAATGGAGGATAATGCTACGCCTGTGCATTATCCTGATCTGCTAAGCTAGTAATTCCATCAAAAACAAGATTAGCCCGGCATGATTTATTGGTGACAAACCCATGATGTTAATTGCAGCATGCCTATCTAAGTCCTCATGAATATGCTGCTTGATAATTTGTCTGAAGACCTTGTTCGGTTTGAATGTCAAGTTGACAGGTTTGTGGTTTCCTGGGTCCCTCCTTTCTCTCCTTTTGTGAAGGTAGGTATTTGGTTTCCCGTTAGTCTTCTGAGACCTCACCAGTCCTCCAGAGCAGCTTTAAGACTTGTGGACTTCAACTCCCAGAGTTCCTCAGCCAGCTTTGCTGGAGTTGAAGTCCACAAGTCTTAAAGTTGCCAAGGTGGGAGATCCCTGCTCCAGAGTTCTTAGAGATTACTGAGAGTTGTTCTGTGGCTGCTTCTAATTTGTTCAGTACCCTGAGATGTAATCTTATCTGGCCCTCAAGACTTAAATTCCTTTCAATTGGTTAAGTTCTGGCTTTATCCTCTCCTTATTTATTCCAAGCTGCAGTTCACTTCTTTTACCACTGACATAATGAAGAGCATTTAAGATTCCATTTTCCATCTGCAAGGAAACAGGAGCAAAATGGCAAGTTCTCCTTTTGGGGTTGGGGTGACAAGGGAAGGCAACCCTGGCCTATTCCTTACTCAGCCATAACCTTTTAGTTTGCCACTGTGCTTAGGGGTCCCTCACTTTTCTGGGGCACCCAATCCAGTTTCATATGTTGCAACTTAAACTGCATCTAAAAATAATCTCCCTATGATCATACCCAGTAAAGATCAGTTAATTTCATCTCTACGATAAATGAATGGTAAAGCATTACCGATCCTATGCACCAAGAAGCTGTGATAATATTCATTTAATAATTTAAACTCCTACCCTCAAAACGACGCTATAGAGCACTGCACACCAGAACAACTAGACACAAGGGCAGTTTTTCCCCCGAACACCATCACTCTGCTAAACAACTAATTCCCTCAACACTGTCCAACTATTTACAAAGTCTGCACTACTATTACTATTAGTATTAATCTTCTCATCACTTCTTATCACCCATCCCCTCCCACTTGTGACTATACGACTATAACTTTGTCACTTGTATCCTTACAATTTATATTGACTGTTTCCTGGTATGATTTGATTGCTTATTGTACCCTATGACTATTATTAAGTGTTGTACCTGATGATTCTTGACTCTTGACGAATGTATCTTTTCTTTTATGTACACTGAAAGTATTTGCACCAAGACAAATTCCTTGTGTGTCCAATCACACTTGGACAATCTAAATTCTATTCTATAATCCAGGTAATCTTCCTGTTATGACTATTCATTTGGTGACACTTCAAAGCTATGATAGACTAGAATAAAAAATTTATGACCAGTCTGTGAAGTTGTGGCTATCACAGTATTTTTGTGGTCTCATAATCATGATTCAGGCACTTGGCAATCAGTTTGCAATTGTGACAGTTGCAGCATCTCTCATGACATGATTACCATTTGTGGCTTCTCATAAGCAAAGTCAATGGGGAAACCAGCAGAAGGTTACAAGTTGCTTCACCTTCTGCTTTGCCACTTCATAGTATATACTTGCAGAACATGCCCACCTTCACACACAAACACACACACACACATACAACTCACCTAATGCTGTCACCCACCAGCCTGCTTGCTTGGGACTCCCACCTTTACCCACAACATGATCGTGTGAAGTCCTCACTTAGTGACCTGGGTATCCCAGAGTTATGATAACAGGGACCCATAGATTGCTAGGTGATGCAGTCATGTGACATTGCACTTTATGACTGCATGACTTAGCCACAGACATTCTGGCCCCAATTGCTGTCGTAACCTGAGGGCTCCCTAAAAAAAATTGTTAAGGAACTGGAAAGAGCACAGAGAAGAACAGCAAAGATGGTGTAAGGGGCTTAGAGGCTAAATCCTACAAAGAATGATCCTACAAAGGAACTTGGTATGTTTAGGATCCAATCTGGATCGGTCACTAGGACCAGAAGTTGGTATGTTCAGTTTAAAGAATACAAGGCTCAGGGGACACTTGACACGTGGCAATCTTCTAATATATGAAAGGATGTCATAGGGAAGAAGGCATGGATTTATTCTCCACAGCATCTGAGAATAAGGCAACGACCAGTGGGAGCAAGCTTTACAGTGAAAAATTCAGGAGGAAACTAAGGAGGAATTTCTGACTGTGGGAGCTATTGAGCAATGGAACAGCCTGCCTCCTGAAGGTTTTCAAGTAATAGCCTGATAGCCTTTTGTCTAAAATAATATGAGGATTCCTGCACTGGGCAGGATATCAGACCACTAGAAGGTCCCTTCCAACCTTATAATTCTAATTGGAGAAAGTATGACTAATGATGATTCAAGGTTTTTTTATGGACTGGGAACAGGATGTGAACAGCAAACATAGGTTATGAGCCAAAAGTAAAGGGTGTGTTTGCACTTGTTAAAGTGACAACAACAACAGAAAGAGAAAGAAAGGCAAAACAGAAGGAAGTCCGAGAAATATTTCTCCCAGTCAGGCCTGAGTAAGTTCCTTGACTCGGTGATTCCAAGACAGCTGTAATTCCATCACAGAGCACAAACCTTGCATGTAAAATACTTTAGGATCAGCTCCTGCAATTTCCATTAAGGCTGTGGAGACTTCCTATCTCAAACATTGGAAATTCACAGCCAATCAACACTGGTATCATTGGTCATGGATTCTGGTTTAGGAGATTCAGTGGGAGGCAGCATCCTAGGTTCTTAAAGGAGACATTGGCCTGACACACTGGAGAAAGAAAAATGCTGGGCAGAAAAATAAAATCCTAGCTTTATATGACACTCAATTCTTCTAGATCTAATAATCAAATTGAATTTTCATAAGATATATCAACAATCTGTATTGATGATTTTGTGGGTTATAAGGATGGTTATATTCCAAATAAACACAGTCATATCCAGCCACGGCCTACTCACACACAGAGATTTAATTTCAATTCTCTCAGACAGATGAAAACAATATCAATTGTTAATTTGTTCTCAGCTACATCTAAATCCATATTATAGGGCTGTAAGACCCTTTTCTCTTATAGCAACAAACAAGAATTAAACTAGGAATGCCCCTAATTTCCTAAATCATAAGGGAATGTCCTTAATTCCACTCCTTTAATGAAGACCAAAATCTGCTACTTCAGTTGGTTATCTCTCCTTGGTTCATGGTAGGATTACCTTGATATAATCTGCATTGAAATAAACAGGCCAATGCTATTTTAGTATTTAACCTGAATTAGTGTTGGGATTTTAAAATAATATTGTGATTTGACTGAGTTTCAACTTCTTTTCCCTTCAGACCTTTTACTCTAACAAAATTAATGATTACTGCACAGAGAAGCAAACAACTAAATGAGCAGAAACTTAGCCAGCTTTCATTCATCTTTAATCTACCCCTGTTTTAAAATTTTACATGTGTCAACTTGCTAAAATAAGAGACAAGGTGGTCACAACAGAATCTTTTATTTTTACAGTTCCCACAGTCTTTTACTATTGGCCCTTCTTCCCAACCCTTCTGACAACTATCCTTCTGGATCCCATAGTGGAAAAGTTTCTTGTAGACTCTGAGGGCAGAAGAAAAGCATTTTACACATGTTCAAGGTTAAACTTTGAAAAGGGCCACAGTTTTGAAATTACAATTTATTTGACAGACAGTTAGCTTCCCATTAAGAATATTTACTTTTTAATCCTGTGGAAATCTTGGGTTATTTGCTAAAGATAATAAGAAAGTTTCAAGTGATAATCATAATCAACTAAAGAATAGTTTTAAGATGTTAATAAAAGACAATGAAAAATGGATTCAAATTGCCAAGCAGAATTTTCCAATTAGGGCAAAGAGCAGAGAAAAAGCATATTTTGACATTTTGTATATCCAGAAGAAAAGATAAGTATGATAGAAATGGGACTTAGAAAAAAAAGATTGTTTTTGCACTACATACTTTCCATCCTTCTTTAAACACTCAGGATAAAACTCAATACTCCCCTTAAGTCATTAATCAGTCCATCAGCAGCTTAGCAACAAAAACATATGTAATTTCATCCAACAGGAATGTACAATAAGAAACTGCAATGAATTTGCTCCAAGATACTGAGCATAATGGAAGGTGTCAACATTTACATCTCAAATAGAAAAGTGTATTTTGCAAATTTGTAGTAAGTTTCATCCTAGAATTTCATTATGGCTACATGTTTTTGAAAATAAAGATTCCGAAGATATATAGAGTAATAAAAATAAAATCAACAGATATACAAAGAACTTCCCCAATTGACTCCGCTTGTCAGAAGCTAGTTGGGAAGATTGCAGTTTACTATCACATGGCTGCAAGACATTACAACTGTTGTAAATGTGAGCCAGTTAGCAAATATCCAAATTGAGATCACATGAGGGGTTGTGCAACAGTCATAATTTTACGGATGAGTTATATATCACTTTCTCCAAGGCATCAGAACTTTGAATCGTCATTAAATGAATGGTCATAAGTCAAGGACTCCTGTAATAACCACAGCCTTTATATTGCTAACTCCTAGACCAAAATCAGATGTAAGGGATGAACTTTCTTTGATTGCATTTTATTTTATTTATTTTATTTATTTTATTTGTCAATCACTTACAAGATAACAGGTATAAGTATAAACATAGTTATGAATACATGAGATGGATATGTATAACAAAAATGAAAAGAAACAATAGGACAGGGACGGTAGGCACGATTGGTGTGCTTATGCACACCCCTTACAGGCCTCTTAGGAAAGGGGTGAGGTCAATAGTAGACAGTCTAAGATTAAAGTTTTTGGGGTTTGGGGAAGAAACCACAGAGCCAGGTAGAGTATTCCAAACATTGACCACTCTGTTGCTGAAGTCGTATTTTCTGCAATCAAGTTTGGTGCGGTTAACCTTGAGTTTGTATCTATTGTGTGCTCTTGTATTGTTATGGTCGAAGCTGAAGTATTCATTGACAGGTAGGACATTGCAATATATAATTTTATTTACTATACTTAGATCGGACCGAAGGTGGCGTAGTTCTAGGTTTTCTAGGTCTAGAACCTCAAGTCTGGTGGCATAAGGTATTCTGCAACGAGTAGAGGAGTGGAGAACTCTTCTTGTGAAATATTTCTGGACTTTCTCAACTGTGTTAATATCAGATACATGATATGGGTTCCAGAGTGATGAGCTGTATTCAAGTATAGATCTAGCAAATGTTTTGTATGCTCTAGTTAGTAGTGTGATATTACCAGAGAAAAAGCTATGTAGGATTAGGTTAACAACTCTTTTGGCTATGTAACTACAGTGGGCTGTAGCACTTAGATCATTAGAGATGAGTACTCCAAGGTCCTTGACAGAGTTTGGATCCTCAACAAAGTCTTGACTATTCAGCTTGTATTTTATTTTCTGATTTTTTTTGCCAATATGTAAGACAGAGCATTTATTTGTTGAGATTTGAAGTTGCCATTTGTTTGACCATTCTGATACATAGTCGAGGTCTTTTTGAAGGGTAGCAGTATTGTTGAATGGCCGGTGGTGGTGTTGAATAGCTGTACATCATCAGCGAAGTGAACGCAGTTGCTCTTAATATGATCACAGAGGTCATTTATGTAGAGTATGAAGAGAGTTGGTCCTAGAACACTGCCTTGGGGGACACCACTGTTGACAGGTACAGAATTTGATAGGACGCTCCCAGTTTTGACCATTTGTTGTCTGTTTGCATTTCCATTAAAGCCAATGCCATACATGTTAGCCTTTAACAAATTACACATTTTTGCTGTGACTGTGTTAAATTAGGTCATTCATTCTATGGTTGTTCTAAAATCAGAAAATATAAATATAAGCAATCCTCTACCACATTGTTTAATTTTATAGAAATAAGATAAGTGTTCTATTACTCTCATTATCATTGTTGGCTTTCACGAGCTTTAAAATTCATGTAGACTGCAATCTTATACAAACTAATCTATGTTTAAGAAACTTAAACATCTCAATAAGAAGTAATCTTACTTCTGAGTAAACACATAACATTACACTGATAAAAGCTTGGAAAAACAAGATAATATGCTTTTCAAAGCATGCAGCCTTTATATAATCAATATTTGCATTTTGAGGCACATTTACTTTTTCAATGTTCTATCCCAGCCAGACATGTGTTAATGATAGAACAAGAATGGCGACATTTAAATCTAAGCAGTTACATGAAGTGGCATGCTGTATGGGGAAAAACATACAAAATAATGTGTTATTAAATATTTGTTTGCGTAAATCCTTGTTTTCATGAACATTGGCTCCAAGATGCTTCTTTGTTGTGTGCAAATTAAGTATTCAAAATAACACAACTCAAATTTCCAATGCAATGCAATATGGAATATGTACAATTTATATAATTTATTCCCAAGCTTTGCACATCTAAAAGCATCCAGATCAGTTCATCACTTTGGCGAGAAAAAAAGCCACTTCCTTTTCAGAACCTATTTTTTAAACAGGAAAAAGTTTAATTAAAATTCAACAATCAGTTAGAAGTTGAATGCTGTTATTGAAATTTTTAAATTTTAAAACCCAGCTACTAGTATATAATGTAGTTACGGTAATTTGTAAGTTATATGACAATAACAAACATAAGAAAAATAAAAGGGTAAGCAAAAATTTATTAAAACTTAACATATTAAATTTATATAATTCACATAAATGTATATTTAAATATAGATATATGTTTAATAACAATATATAAACTTACCCATAAAGGTTTGTCCATTTTATATACTATGAAATCTATGCCAAAGGGAAGCATATTGTGTCATATTTTTATTAGTAGAAAAGTTCTTCCTGGCTTCCTTTTGGCAGGACTTCTAGGAACCTCACTGATCATTCATATTGGATCATTTTGAAAGGTTTCTCCAGGCCTTTGTTTTTCCTTTCCTTTCCTTTCCTTTCCTTTCCTTTCCTTTCCTTTCCTTTCCTTTCCTTTCCTTTCCTTTCCTTTCCTTTCCTTTCCTTTCTCCTCTCTCCTCTCTCCTTTCACATCAGTTTTTTTACTCCAGCTTGGACAAGTCCCTTCAGTTTTCTTGGAAAGATTTTGAAAGTGGTTTGCCATTGCCTCCTTCCTACAGCTGAGAGAAAATGATGATTAGCTGGCTTCATGTTTAAGGCAAGAGTAGAACTCAGTCCCCTGGTTTCTAGCATGGTGCCTTAACCACTACCTCAAACTGGCTCTCCCAGTTGTTAAAAGTTAGATCAGAGTACACTGGTATGATTTGGTATGGAAGGTTGTTTTCTCCCATTCTTGTTACTTCAGTCTTGGCTGTGTGTGATTATTTCAGTTTCAGTGTGGACGAAACAAAACTGTGTCAAATGTGTATGTATATGTGAATAAACTAAGAGAAATTGAATTAAAACATACAAGCAAATCCTGTCTTGATAATTCATTATCAGATTCCAGAAAGCCCAGAAAAATAATTATGTAGAGGTAGTGCTCAAGATATGCCCATGATGGATCCTGTCCATTATGGTCACATGTTGCAATGGCTGTTAAGTGAAGCATCTCACTTAACAATCCATGCACTCCCCAGTTAAATAAACTTGCAGGTCATTAAGTAGGGCATGGGGTGCCTCAGGAGTGGGGGAGGTCCTTGGAGGGACAGGTCCATCTGCCCTAGCCCTCCCAATGTGTCTCTCCTCTGAGACACACTGTGCTACCCCTTGGGTCTCCACAGGCCTTTCCCCACTCCCACTGGGTTCTCCCAAGACATAGGCCTGATTCACACCCCAAGTTACAGATAGCACCTCCTACATTACCAGACTGCTCAACATTGGTCCCTTCCCACTTTCTGGTCATAAAGAAGTAATTCTTGTTGCAGTATTACTTGTAAACAGCCTGTGCTAATGTCCAAATGTGGGCACTTGTCATGAAATGATGTAAAGGACACAGATTAGTCCATGCATCATAACATCTGACCTAAGTGTCTAAATCAGGGGTATCAAACTCGTATTGTCACGGTATTGTCATGTGACGTATTGTGATTCCTGCCCTCGCTAAACCAGGTGTGGCCAACGTGTGATGCATCCGGCCTGTGGGCCACGAGTTTGACAACCCTGGTAAATTGTATACTATAGTTTGTATAGTAATTGTACAGTGCATCATGAAGAGCACTGTTTTGTCTTTCCACTCCCCTACAATTCCCTGCAGGCCAGTGGTGAGATTCAAATTTTTTTACTACTGGTTCTGTGGGCGTGGCTTGGTGGGCATGGTGTGCTTGGTGGACGTGGCAGGGGAAGGATCCTATAAAATCCCCATTCCCTCCCCAACCCACTAACCTGCTTTCCAGCTCCATTCTCCTGTGCAGGGCAACCAAAGAAGACCCAGCCGATCAGCTGGGACTTGGGAGGCAGAGAATAGATGGGGGCGGGGTCAGTCACAGGTGGTTTTTGCCGGTTCTCCGAACTGCTCAAAATTTTTGCTACCGGTTCTCCAGAACTGATCAGAACCTGCTGAATACTACCTCTGCTGCAAGCCCCCGTTACTTCTGTTCAAACACTTTTGTCAAGCTATACTTCTCTTCATGAATATGGGAACCTGGGCAATTTAGAGCTTGATGGTTTGCTTTTCTTCGGCCAGCCAAGTCCAAGGTACTGATGGTGCTGACATTCCTCTCCAAACCAAAGAAAACCTAAAGCAGGCAGGTTGTACGTGTATCCTGCCTCCCCTCCACTTTCAAGTCATTGGCTTGGTTAATTAAAATCGCAGTAATAGGGTAGCTGAACATTTAGCTGATTGGTAATAGGATATACAGTATAGCCTTTCACCTCTAGGTCACTAGTTTGATTACAGCCAGAGTAGGTAGTGACTAAAAAATTATTATCATCCAATTGCTTTTCAGTGACCCTTGTGAAATCACTTGGAGACTTTCAATTCTGTTTGTAATTCGATAGGTATCTATGTTGTCAAGTGCTCTAATGCAATTGGCACTAATTGGCACCTTGGCTGGCAGATGTGGCCAGGGAGAAGAGGTAGTCATGCATTGCACTCTCCAGACTTGTTTCGTAGAGTTATGCACTGACACAGTTATCAAAGGAAAGGAACCCAGTTAGCAGGAAGACAGCAAGTGCAGCAGTAGTCAGTAGGACATCGTTAAAAATTCTTTTATAGAAATCTCTGTATGTGTTCAATTTTTAAAAGTGAAATTAATTTGCTGGATAACTTTGAGTTTGCAAAGGTTTTTTCCCCATTTGCAAATGGTCAACATCTTTCCTTTTGGATGAAAACCTACTCTCATTATTATGGGATGTGAAAACACTGGGAATAAATGAAATTTAACAATGGCGAATGGTTCAGAATCCAAATATTCTCAGCTGTTGGGGCAGAAAGAAAGTTTGTTGTTTTTCTTTTCTCTCCTTCTTTTACAGGATTAGCTTGACTCCAAGCCTTCTGTCTGCTGTTCTAGTGGCACATCCAGAGCGAATACAACTCAATATGGATAACTTTATCTCCCTTGCTATGCTTGACCACATGACAAGAAATTCTTCCAATTCCCAGGAAATCCCCAAACTGTAATTTTATTAACAGCTTTTTTGTTTTAATTGCCCTCAGGAACTCCAAGTGATGATAGGATGTGCCTCATTAGTACTGGACAACGAGGCACATCCTTGTTGTGCCGGACTGGGAACCAATCCACACTCAGGAGTTACCAGGTCCATCCAAGTTCCAGCAAAAGCTAAGCTTATCTCGTCTAGACTTAGAGGGTTATACTGAAAACCCTTATCCTTGAAAATATTGGCTCCAGTCCTAGAGAGACACATTTCCATCACATTCAGAGCTTCTGTTTTTATATTTTATTGTCATTGCAGTACTGCAATTTGATTCTGGGTTTGTATTCAGTGATTTACAGAACTGTTTTTCTTTGGCACTGGGCATACTTTTAAGGCACTCTTTTACTTGAGACAAACTCCTGTAAATCCTCCCCCCTCCTCTGGAAATGCTCTCTGGAAAGACCAGGCAAGGAAAGAAATTGCCTCTTTAAGAAGATGCTGCTTTAAGAGACTGTATTTTTAAGGCACTGCATTATTCTCCCTTAGTATTACCTTATTGTTATATGTATGTTGTTAAATTCCTTGGATTCTACTGGATTAGAGAGGACATACTGAATACTTTAAAAAAATCAAATAAGCAATTATTCTAAGATTGAAACTTACTATCTTTTGATTGTTATTTTTTAAAGTTTTTTTCCCGTCAGTCCTTTATAGATCAATTGCAAAACCCTTCCTTCCTTCCTTCCTTCCTTCCTTCCTTCCTTCCTTCCTTCCTTCCTTCCTCCCTCCCTCCCTCCCTCCCTCCCTCCCTCCCTCTCTGTGGAAAACCGTAAAAGAATGAGCCTGAGTTTGAAGCATTTGCCACAATGCCATTGACAAGGCTTCTTTGGCAAGTCTTGTGTTTTCCCTTTTATTTGCTGGGATTTATCCCCCACCCCTTTTCCCATTATTTTTCTTCATTTACTACTTACAGCCAAGTGTCTCATAGTTTTCTTGAGAAGTTCAATGAATTTCCACTCCTTCCTGCATTATTTGGCTGTTGTTGCTGTTGTGTTATGGTTTTGCTGCCTGCTAACTCATCTGGGATTTTTTTCTTTTAGTAGATGTTCCCTTTCCTCAGTCACTGCTGTGTATTTATTAGCAGAAATCTGTGTAACATTAAGTGACATTTTCTCTCTTAAAAGAGCACATTCAAATAAGTCAAATGTGGATGATTCAAGTTAATATTAAAGATCAAAGTTGTTTCTTCCTTTTACTCCTCAGTTTCAATTAACTACACTTACTAATATGTATTTCTAATAAATAATATTTTGACAAGTGAATAATTGATTCCTGCTGGGTCTTCCTTCAAAGTTTTTGGAAAACTTGCCTGCCACTTTCCTTTCAAAAACTGTTTTATTCAACCAAGAACCTTAGGTCAGTATTTTAAATTCCAATCCTTTCTTGGAGCCCACATTAAATTCAGTTGGATTTGCTTCTGAGTAAACATGCACAACATTTGGACATTTTATGAATTGTAACGATTGTTCTTAGCCCAAGGGCCAAATGTTGAGAACAAACACTTTTTCTTTTTGCATTTGATTTGGAACCTTGTTTAAATGTATGCTATACTATTTGGGGAAACTGTCAATTAATAGAAGAGGAACTGCTGTGAATTTTCCTTTCCTGATGCCATCTGTTCTCTAATCTACTATTTACTGGCTTGGGGAAATATGTGTGCATTCAGATACTAGTTTCAAGAAAGGGGACTCAGGTTTCAAGATGTAACAGTTATGATTGCTTATCTAAGAGTAAAATCATTGTTTTTTACTAAGACCCATTTAAGTTAATTGAAATAAGTTATTAATAGTTGAACTTATTGGGTCAGACTCAAACATGTTGTTATGAAAATATAAAGGCTCTTTCTCATCATAAAGGAATTAAGATCCTGCAAAAGTTTTTTTCAATGAAAGAGACAGACCATTTTTAAAGTACTCTCTGCCCCCAGCAGGATGTCTGGAGAGGAGGCCGCATTCTTCACTCTATCCAGAACTGCTGTGAGGTGAAGGAGCTAAAGGGCCTCCAAATTTTCTCCAATAGGCTAGTCATGGTGTTTGAAATGCCTGGGTTTATGCAAATTATTCCTCAATATAATCTGTTGAAAGTAAATACGTTTGCAACTCACTTTAATTTGTTGGCAGCCTTGATCTGGAAATGTGCTGAAAATATGATGTACACATCTCTTCCTCAGGTTTATTGTACTTTCCATTAAAGAGGTAGGTGGCCATCTCTTACTTGATAGCCCAATGTACCTCTCAAGATTGATGTTTGGGGAAAATTGAGAGAAGAAAGTGCTATATTGCTGTCATGCACTTGATATGTATCTTGCCTTACACTCCCAGAGGTGAGGCGTCATATAAATCTAATGCATATGCACATAAATAATGCATAGTATTTATTAAGAGCACATTTTAGTATGTTCAAATCATATTTTATGGGTGAGTTTTATATTATTAACATAAAGGAGAGCCTTTGCGTAGCTTCATGTTGTGTACCAGTTGCACTCTTACTTGGACCATGAGGCTCTACTCATAGTTACTCATACCCTAATCACCTATAGAATGGACTGTTGTAATGGGGTCTATATGAAAAGCATCCATAAGTTTCATGTGATGCAGAATGTAACATTTAGGTATGCCCTAGGATAGCACACATTACATCTTCACTCAAGTTCAGTTCAAGTTGCTGTTTTTAAAATCCTATATAGCATGGGACTAGGTTATTTTGAGGGACTACCATTTTTCAATTCTATCTATCTACCTATCTACCTATCTACCTACCTATCTATCTATCTATCATCTATCATCTATCTATCTCTATCCATCCATCCATCCATCCATCAGACCTGGCAGGAGGGAGAGGATATGCATTTTGCTTGCAAACTACTTCCATCTGACAGAACCCAGGTAATGTATCTTTTCTGCTGTGGCTCCTGCCCTCTAGAACATAACTCCCATCCCCACCTGAGGTAAGATTAGTCCCATCCATACCAGATTTCCAGAAAACCCTTACAACTTGATTTTTCCATCAAGCTTGAGGATTCCATGACAACAGGGAACCTGTGAAATGACTGTATTGTATTTAGGATGTTTTCCATACTCCCAGTCTTAGGTTGCATTCATGATTAATTGTTTTGAATAGTTGTTTATATTTGTTTTTAACTGTCTCTTTTGTTGTACCCAGAGTTACATTTAATGAGATTGGTGGCTATACAAATTTGCTAAATAAATGAAGAATAAAGAATCATAATAAGTATTTATCTTCTCTGCATTATACAAATTAAGGCTAAGGTAGAATAAGAGTCAACTGATAAATTATGGCTCAAGGGAGAATTGAACAAGGGTTTCCTGGTTCCCAGCTCTGTCTCTGAGACAATAAATCCATTCTTTAGAAGCTGCTCTTTTATCTGGAATAATTTAACAAAGTGTCAAGACAGCTTTCCTCCTCGCTTTTAAATTATAAGGATTTGGTAACTTTCCAGCAGTCTCCCTATTTACCACCACAGAGAGCCAGTATGGTTTATGTTTTTCTCTCATTGTACGTATATATCCTGGGGAAATGAGGGAGTAAGTTAGGCATTATTAGCCTAACTGTAACTCCGGTCAGAAATTCATCCAGCACTTGATTTACCATTTCTAGCTATTCCACATTGCAATATAAATTATAGAGGCAAAATGTTGCATTATTTGGGCAGGTATTCACGACAGACTTCAAAAGGCTAACAGAACAAAATCTAAGAGAATATTGTACCATTAAACCAGTAAAAATGATTTCTTTTGGCTGAATATCATTTGGTGATAACTTGAGAACTAGAATAGTCCTGTCAAAGCCAAATTCATTCATAAAGGTGGACTCTCTAAAATTAGCAGCTGGAATTTGAAAAAAAAGGTGCAATTTCTTTATAAGATAGTAAGGTTTGGTTATTTCTTTAATTTCTGCAACATAAATTTTGGTAACTAGAATAACTGAACATATTAATAGATTGATTTAGGAATGCATCTGCTAGAAATGCCCTGTAGCTTTGATAGTAGATATATCCCATACTTCACACAAGCGTTGGTTTAATTGGCTTTCAGAAATAAGAAATCTACCATGACCCTCATATACTCTAGTCAATTGACTTTATCCATTAAAGCTAAAAGAAAAGTCTACAGCTTAATTTTATATTCACTTTAAAAATTTCCCGTATGAATCTTATCCCAGTATTTCTTTGCTTTATCACAAGACCATCAAAAATGGTAAAAAGTTTCTTCTTTGCATTTACATTTCCAACATACATTTGAAATACCTTTGTACATCTTTGACAATTTATCGGGTATTAAATACCAATGGTTCATTGTTTAAAATGTATTCATTGTATACATTTTTTTCTTTTAAATAGTTATTTAATGTAAATTTTAAACCCTTCATCCACATGTTTTCCCTTTGTTCAAGCAGTCTGTTATGCTCAAAAAAATTTGCATATTGAATCATACAATGCTTCACATATTCATTCTCCAAATTCAATTTCAATAACAATGTATACATTTTGGCAATAGCATGTTCATTATTAGCAAACAATACTGTTCTGCTTATTAATATTTGGATGGCATAAAGCAGACAGATCAACTCCACAAAGCATCCATACAAAGTCTTTTTTATTTGTTCATCAGGCATCCTGTCAACTCACACTTATGATGAGGTTCTTCTTAATGTCCAGTCCTTTGCATATCTGAATTGTGGTGTAGAAAAATATTAAACTCTCATCCCCATGATGATGACCATGATGATGATTGAAGCGACTGCATGGTAAAGGATTCAGGCTAGAGTGAGGGAGCCTCCCCAACCCAACAAGGGTCAATTTAGTGACCAATCAGGATTACAGATGTGACCACATGACATGGACTACATTTCCCAGGATACCTTAACTACATTTACCATGATGCATTCCCTTAAGGGGACAGCTCTCAAATCCTAACTATCCCAAATCCCATTAACTCTAAACTGTCTGGACAGCACACTCCCCGCCTGAAATTGTAAATTCCACTAAGTAAAGACCAATTAACTAAGATAAACAGTAAAGAGTAATACTAACTGAATAGCAGATTACTAAATAACTAAAATAAACAGTTAACTAAATAAGTAAAGGAAACAGTAAATAGCAATAAAGCATCAAACAAAGCAAAGCATGCAAAGCTTGAGGTTCAATCTTCAAGTTCAGCCTTTCTTTGCAGCAACACTAGGTCGGTGACCGGTCAGGTGTAGAGCTTCTTGGTGCAAGTCTGCTGTTCACCTCTGGTGGCCTTTTAGAGTGGACAGGTACTCTTGGTGGCAATGGTGAAAGTCTGGTGGTCGCTTCTGGTGGCCTTTTAGGGTTGGAGCGGTACTGTTGCTTCCATGGTGTCAAAGGGCATTGGGAAGCTGTTGCAAAGGGTATTGCAGAGGCATATGCCCGTGTAGAGCATCCTAGTGGATGTCTGATGGTTGCTGGTGGCCATTTAGGGTGTCCTAGTGAAAGTGTACTGGTCGCCAGTGGCCATTTAGGATGGAACAGCATTCTTGTTTTTGATGGTGCTAAAGGGCATCAGAAGTCTGTCGGAATGGATGGTGCTAAGGTATCTGCCTGGATTGGGGCCTGCATCCTATCGACACTGACAAGTCCTGAAATTCCCCAACCCAGGTCTGTCTTGAAGGCAAAGGGTGAGTATCTCGGGCCTCTGACTACTTCAGTGTGCACTAAGGCGTCAGGGGCATCGAATCCCAGCAAGAGCAAAATCTTGGCTTCAGGATCTAGGGTGGGAAATGGATGAGCCATATGCTTCAGGTGAGGTATGTTGCTAGCTACTTCTGGTGTTGCAATGTGGCTGCGGTCATCTGGTATCCCGTTTCATTCCAGCACAGGCAGCAGTAGGAACTGGGAACTTCCATCTAATGACTCTATACAGAGTCTGGTAGCTTCCCTCCCCGTCGTGCGTCTTGGTGCAGTGCACGTTGATATCGTGAAGTGCACTTCTTCCTTCTGAACATCAAAGAGGTTGATGAATGCGGACCTGGCTAGTGAGTGATCACTCTGAGGATCCAGTATTACATACATCCTCACTGCTTCTTCTGGGTGTCCATCTGGGTATACTTTGGCTAAGGAGGTCTGACGACACGAGCGAAGGGCGGGTGTGCCATTGCACACTGCTATGCAATTGAGGGCTACGAGATGTCTGCAGTGGTGGATTTGCATCTGGATGCAGCACGGTTGGGTGCATGTCACTTTTGCAGATATGACATAGCACTTTGGCTGTGCAGTATTTGGGCAAGTGTTTGGATTCGCAACACTTGTTGCAGAAGTGGAGCTCTTTTATCAACTCTTTCCTTTTGGTCAGGGATTTCACTGCAAACCCCTGGCACCTGTTCAGTGAGTGTCGAGTGTGGTGCAAAGGACAACGCTCAACTCTCTTTGTAGTTGGAGATCTAAGTAGGGTTGTGTCTGATGAGTCCTCTCCCGAACTGATTATGGAGGAGGTTGTGACCTCTGTGTCATGTGTTGTTGTGTGATTGTGATCTCTAACAATTTGCAGTATACTCCTGAGAGGTGGATAGTTTCGGTTGTGTTCTTTGTTAGTTGGGAAGCATCTGCGCCTGAGGTGGAGGTTTCTAAAGCTGTTGCAGGACTCTGTTTCCTGGACCACAAATTCTTGGAAAAGGGCAAAGGGTGGGTCTCCTTTGCGGTTTGCATCCAGAAAGGCATTAGACAAAGCAATCCATGGTTCTAATATTTCTTTTGGGAGTTTGGCAATGATTGCTTCTTGCATTATGAAGAGATCAAGGCAATCCAGTCCTGGTAAGTTAGAACATTCTTTGGCTGATCGGAGCTCCGTAAGGATGTTGGAAAATTCTTCCAGTAGTTGGGTTTTGTGGATGGCGATACACAGGAAACTGTTAAGTCGTTCTAGGAGTGAGTATTCCATCAACGTGTCATCGCCATATTTTCGGTCCAAAGCATCCCACGCTTGTTCAGAGCAGTGTCTGGGTCCTTGAGTATGCCTGTATAAATGTGTTTTACCATGTATCTAGACCGTGGTCCTAGCCATTGCAACAGAAATTTAAGTTCTTTGCTGGGAGGTTCGCGTTGAATGGTACTTGTGAAAATGTTCTTCCACAGTAGGTATTCTCTGCCTGGCTCGTCGTGAAATCTGTACACACCACTAGCCACTAAGTCTAACCTTCCACACCTTGGTGATGGTTCTGTGTTACTTCTCTGTGAGGGCTGGTCATCTATTCGTATGACGTCCTTGTAGGCATAGCATTGTGGCTCAAGGGCATGTGTTGTGGGCGGTACGTGGTTCTCCTCAGAGTACTTTATGAGGAGGTCATTATCCGTCCACATGTATGCAGGTAGTATCTCTTGAGGTTGTGTGTAGGTTCCACACTGTGCATTAGAATTGTCATGCAGGTATGGCAAGAACTCATTTGTATGTGGGTTAAGTGTAGCAATTGTGATTGGTTGCATGTCAACTTGTTGAGATGTCGTTGTGATCACTGGTGGGCTAATTTGCTTGCCCGGCAGGCCATGAGACGTTGGGTTAGGGTTGCTGATTCTGGGAAGAGAATCTCGGACTTTAGGTCGTACAACATCAGTTGGGGAAGATTTGCGGTTAGTGGGAAGTGAATCTCGTATTTTAGGTCTTAAAACGTCAGTTGCGTGACTGAGGTTTAGAGTCTGTGGTTGAGATTCACTCCTATGCTCCCTTGGTTGTGGGAGACTGCTAGGCAACTGAGGCAGTTCCACCTGCTCATTTCATAGTGAGCGCTGCTCATCCACGTAGGCCTTGACCCGCATATCTGGATTCTCTTCTCCCAACTCTTTGAGGTCGAAGGTGAGGGAGGCAACATTGGCTGCCTTCTGCCATGCTGTGGCCCATGCTGTGTTTGCTGCTGTCTCTCTTTGTCATTCGAATAACTCCACTTGGGCCTGAGCTTTGGCTATTTCTGCTTGTTGGTTTGCTTGAGCTTTGGTCATTTCTGCTTGTTGTTTGGCCATTTCTGCCTTCTGCCGTATCACCTTTGTCATAATATGTAAATCTGCCTCTGCTACTGCAGCTTCAATTTGAGTTTCTACAACTTGATTGGCGTAACTTGCTGCTTTGGAGGCCCTAGATGCATCTTTGCGACAGGAGGATGCTCTGGAAGGATGGTGAGACCCAGCAGCAGAGAATTGGCACGAGACACTGGAGCCTGCTGGAGATCTAGTGGGCTTGGGGTGGAGGGAGGAGGCTTTCTTTGAATGGTGGGAAGAAGCTGCTAGTGATTGAAGACCTATGTTAGATGTGGCCTTCTCCCTCAGTACTTGTTCCTCCTGTAATGCATCAAAGAGCGTGGCCTGGAGGGAGTTTTTCTCTTCCCAAATGCATTCTTTGCATTCTTTGTTTGCTTCCTCAAAGCATTGAATGTGTTCTTGGAGCTCTGGGTCTTCCAGGTTTGACTGCATGTATTTAAGCTTACTTTCACTGTCTCTCCACCATGCGAGATGCTCCTCTATCTCTTTCTGCATTAGTAGTAGGCTCTTGAGGGGCAACTTATTTTTACCAGATCCACCCATTCATCTGCATGATGGCAATACTGCCTGGCCCAATCCTCTTTGAAGCATGCCACCACAGGTGAGGTAAGCTTCCTATGCTATATGAGGTCGTAGGCTTTCTGACATATCGCCAAGTCTTTGGAGGTTTGGATGTCTGGATGAGGGCTTTGGGAACCAGGCTCCATGTTTACATCTAGGGTGGGAGGATGGTTCAAGTCCTCTGGTACTTCTGGTACATCTGTCATGGCTGAAGAAGTTGCCATGCTTCCAAGTGGCAAAGGTGAATTTTGGAAAATTTAGTAGTTTTCCTTTATTTTGTTAGGGCACTGTGCACAGGTAGCAGAAAGGAGGAATGCCTGCTAGATTTAGTACTTGAGCACGTAGGTGGCGCTGCACAATATGGCTGCTTTTGGGGTGCGGTGCATGCTTGCAACACAAGTGGACACTATAGAGGGTGTTGTCACTGAGTCTGAAGATGTGAGAGCAAAATGCAGGTTTGCCTGTAAGTGTTGCTTGCGATACAAATTGGCACAATAGGGGGCATTGTTGCTGAGTCTGAAGATGTGAGAGCAAAATGCACATTTGCCTGTTAGTGTTGCTTGCAACACAAATTGGCACAATAGGGGGCGTTGTTGCTGAGTCTAAAGATGTGAGAGCAAAATGCAAATTTGACTGTTAGTGTTGCTTGCTACGTCTGGAAGACACTGTTGCTAAGCGCAGGTTAGGCTGCAGGTAGTACTGGAACCTTGCATTAAGTTGCTTAATGTTTCCACAATAATTACAAAAAAGGAATTTTCATTAGTTAAACACTGGTTAAATTTGGGAAACTTCCTGCAACTTCATTACAGGCCAGGTTTTTTTTAAATTGAATTCTCTGTGAAATTTCTACTTGACCACCAGATGGTGCTATAGGCTGGCAGTTGAATGGTAGCAGATTAGATTGGAAAGAAATGTTATTAAAGATGTGGAATACTTTGTTATACTGTAATCCGTTGCATAAGCGTTTTGATGTTCAGTAAAGAAAAAATCTTCTAGCTCTGTCTTTAGCTAGAGAGGCAAACTGCTTCTTTGTGTTTAAACTCTTGCTGGCATTAAATTTCCCTCTTCAGCGGGGAGGAATGTGCCCGTGGCTGTGGCAGGAGGAATTTTTACGACCTTGTTGCTTAGAGACCAGGTTGTAAAATGCAGAGGTGTCTTTTATTGGCTCTGAGAGTTGGAGAAATGCAGTTTCTTTGTTAAAGGGCAAAGGAAGATTCCACAAACTTACACAGGTTTTACAGTTAAACAGAGAAAACGTTTCCAAACCTCACTCAAACTGCTTCATTACTTTAGCCAACAATGGGAAGATGCAGATTAAGCCAGAGAATAGGATGTTTGAAAGTCTCTTGTGTAAAAGGAGAAGGGGGGATTTCTTGCCCCTCCCTGCTATTTTAATTCCTTTTGAGCTAGCAGATATGTAATCCGAGATAGAGAAGCTTCTCTTGCTGAAGAGAGGGGGGGGGAATTTGGCCCCTTCCTGCAGCCATAATGTGGTTTGAGGTACAAAGGAATAGTATGCATATTTACTCCTGGCTTCAATATTAGTTTGCTTTATCACAAAATCTAAATTACTTTTAATCTTCACAGGGATTCCAATACAGCAATAATTCTTTACTTTTAAGAGTCCAAATTAACTGACTTTATACTGAGGGAATCCAGATCATCATTTACTTTTGGGATTGCAAGAATTCAGACAGACAAATCATCATTCTACTCAGGGATTTCAGATCTTTCCATCTTTTTACTGCTCCCAGGAATCAAGATTAATATATCTTTCTACTGTTCTGCTTATTAATATTTGGATGGCATAAAGCAGCAGATCAAGTCCACAAAGCATCCATAAAAAGTCTTTTTTATTTGTTCATCAGGCTTCCTGTCAACTCACATTTATGATGAAGTTCTTCTTAATATCCAATCCTGAATTGTGGTGTAGAAAGATATTAAACTCTCATCCCCATGATGATGACCATGATGATGATTGAAGCAACCGCATGGTATAGGATTCAGGCTAGAGTGAGGGAGCCTCCCCCAACCCAACAAGCATCAATTTAGTGACCAGTCAGGATTACAGATGTGACCACATGACATGGACTACATTTCCTAGGATACCTTAACTACATTTAATAATAATAATAATAATTTATTAGACTTGTATGCTACCCTTCTGCCTAAGGACTTAGGGCGGCGAACATTTAAAAAACCATACAATTACAATAAAAATGGATTAAACAAATACAAGTCTAGTAATCAATTAAAAATTAAAACATGATGCATTCCCTTAAGGGGACAGCTCTCAAATCCTAACTAACTATCCCAAATCCCATTAACTCTAAACTGTCTGGACAGCACAAATACAATTTCAAATTCATTTTTTGCAAAATCAAACCCATAACTTTTTCAATCTAATTTAAACCTTTCTTTCAGTTGCACATATGTAAACCAGCGACAGACGTGTCCTTCTGACGCCAACTCTTCTTTGGACTTGAGGGTAAGTTTACTTGATTAAAAATGACCATAGCTCTACCAGTTGACCTCACCATTACCTTTTTTCCCCCACAAAAGGCTTCCAGAGGTAGCTAAACAAAAAGGTAGCTTCATAGAGAACAATGTTTTATATTTGTTCCAATCCTTTAGGAAGGTATGTCCACAAAGTGATTCTTATAAAGGAGAATATTTGTAGCTCAGGGTTGATATGATGGGTCCTTGGTGTTTTCTGAGCTTGCTTGTTTTCTTACAAGTGTTTCATTACTGAAACTAGGTAACATCTTCAGTGCTAGTGCTAGTACATGAGCACTGATAATGTTACCTAGTTTGACTAATAAAAAGAGGAAATGAAACAAGAAAACAAGCAGAGTGCTAAGGGCCCTTCAAAGGAATTCTTAAAATCAACACTGATTTTAATCTTGTCATACCATAAGTACCAGGTATGCCATCCAAATCTTAGTTCATGGCCCTCTTCTCAAATCTCATGTGTTGGAAAGTCTCCCGCTCATCTCTCATCCAGACCAGACAGCAGGCATCAAAGTACAATTTCAAATCCGGTAAACCTAAATTTCCTCTTTCTTTAGCATTTTGTGGTAGTTAAACTTTTTCCTTGCATTTCCTTACATTTAGAAATGTCCTTGTTTAAATGGAGTGTCAGTTGTCAATATCAGTAAAGTCTGAAATAAAAACAACATCTTTGGTAAAACATTCATAATTACAGATATTCTACCCAATAGGGCTAATTGCAAATTATCCCATCTTGATAGGGCTTTTTAATATTATTCCACAAAGTTACAGAACTGTTTTGAAAGTGTATTGTTCCTTAACAAAGAATAAGCTAAAGAGATGGTTTATTCACATCACAGTAAAAATGTATATTAAGGTCCTTTGAAATGGTGACATTGTCAGAAAAAGTATGAAATTACAAGGGACAGGAGGTGAAAAAGAATGTGATTTCTAACTGGCTGCTAGTCTTTGGTGACCATATCTTCTAATAAGTTTCCTTCATTGTTATTTGGTAGCCAGACCACATTATCTAATTCTTTTCTCTTCAGTTTTGCTTTTTGTGGGTTATTGTGTATCCATATTCAACATCTTGATTTAAGCCTTTAAAACTCTAAATGACCTGGGGCTACTTCATACTGCCCATGCTTTAAGATCACTATCAGAAGCCAATTCATTGGCCCATTTCAAGGTTACTTAGGTTGATAGATGCTAAGGATAAGTCTTTCTCAGTAGCAACTGCCATAGCTTATGAACATTCTTCCTAAGGGCTCTGCTGTTTATGCCTCCAGTTGTAATATCCTAAAAGGTTTTGAAAAACCGTTGGTTTCACTAGCTTTTAAGAATGAAGTGTTCTTGGTCATGCTGTTCTTATGCTTTATTGTAGTGGACCAGAAAACGTTGTTTAGATTAGCTGAATTATAACTATGTCTGTCCATTTATCTTTGCTTTAATGGTGATAATATATCACCGTTTTTCTTTAGATTTTACTTGCTGCATTGATAGTCCAGAAAAGTAGATGATAATATTAAGATACAGTAAAAAAAATCAAATAAATAACCATATTATCAGCAAGAAAAATATAGGTACAGGCATGACTAAAGGAGAAGTTGTGGGAGGGAAGATGAATTCATTTGATTTCCCAAGGTATTTTTTAGAAGTCCACAGTTCATCCAAGACAGGGTTGATTTTGTAGGAGGAAGTGCCAACTAAACTCTATCTTCAGTATATAAATCAACTTTTGAGTTTGGGACAGAAATTTTGCTAGAGGGCACCTGGAAACCCTCATGAGATTCCTTCCAACACTGATGCAACTATGTTTCATACTGTCTAAATTTATTTCTTTTCTACACTTATTAAAATCCACCAGTAGATGAAATATTGCTGCCAGATTCTGAGAGATTCACCTCCCACTGTCAAACTGCTTCAGCTTGAAAGTTTTAAAAATAATGACCTTTTACCATGTGTTGATTATAACTTGAGGTTGCAAAAATGTGTCTTTAATTAAGTGTACAATACATTCCACTGCACATTGCATAGGACTTGTTCCATTGAAGAGAAACAGCTTCATTCTGGTTGCTGTTGCAACAGTCAGAAGGATTTTCCTGGGTGAGATCAGACAACTGATGCAGGGTGGGCTTTCAGTGTGGTCTTTTTTGAAGGGAAGGTGCTGCATCCTGAAAGCAGGGATATTTTCCACTGGGGAATAGTAATCAAGGAAGTCACAAGCTCTGGAAATACTGATCTCACAACTAAAAGCTGCTGCAGGATGTGGGAAGATACTGCTTTGGCTCCAAAATTCCACTTCAATGTTGAAATCAGTGGGATCACTCTCAACACGACTAAATCAATTCTAAATCAGTTCCTAATGCGAGGAAGATGAGACTATATTTCAGATTCAGCTGTCTTGTTGTACCCTGCCTTGTATAGTACAAACCTCACATTTGTGTAGAATTTGTAAGGGTACATGTACATGTATAAAATATATTCCTCCCTTCAACTCTGAAGAATTAGGCTGTGTTATTACCCTTCATATTGTAAATGTGAATGTTGAGACTAAGATGGGGTGACTTGCCTAGGGCTCTTTTAATGAATTCACACAGAAGCAAGTTTTGAAGTGGAGATTTTTAAATTCATGCTTCAACTACCGGTATGCAGCCTTTAGTTGTATAGCAGTGAAAGAGGGGTGCTAGGATTGAAGGAAACATTTAAGATTAGCACAGGGAATCACCAGTCTAAAAAATTCTAAGTAAGATTTGTGTGAGGCAAGTGTATTTAAGCTAGGGTAGTGTAATTAAAACAATGAGCCAAGCCATTATGTTTTCTATACATGATGGGTATTTCCCATCCACATGATATTTACATTGGATTGGTCACAGATTAAACCCAGATGCAAAAAATGTGCACATCTTTTTAAATCTGTGATGAAATCATAACACTAAATAGTCTGTCATTCCCGAACCTGGCATTCTCACTGAAAACAAGTCAATCTGATCTTAAATCTACTTTATTTAATTGGGAAAGAGCAAAACAGTTAACTTCCTGGCTACTGGCCACATATTTATTTATTAAAATTATATTCTGTAAGGAGCTCCATGCAGCTAACACAACATCATGAGCCTCATCATAATCCTGGGAAGCAGATTGGACTGAGAGAAAGTGGGGGTTCCCCCTTGTTGGTGCAAGGTCCCCATTATACCCCTCTGGTTTTCCATGTGGTCCTTCCACATGGAAATAGAAAACAAATCTCTAAATATAAGATCATTGGGAAGAGCAGAGAACAAGGAACACACACACACACAAACACATCTCTCTATAACAAATGAGCATATTGGGGAGGTGGGGGGTGGGTGTCACACAATCTATGGAAACTTCCCCACTATCAATTACAATTAATTCACAATTTAATTCCATATTTTTCTACACAGTAATCAACACTGCTAAATTGAATTGGACTTTATTTATATATTTCAATTTGGATGATTTTGCCCAATCCAAATAGTTCACAAAGCTTTAATCTCTGTCTCTGTCTCTGTCTCTCCTTATTTATGAAATTGCATCTATTACATGCATGAAATTTGAAAACAATTCTACAATACTGTGACCTTTCTTTCACTTGTTAACAAGCTAAAGATGCAGCTTTTCTGTACCCTGAACAACGCCTTTGTCTCTTCTGAACCATCTTGAAATAAAGGCTGAAATGCTCAGTGTTCCATGAGACTCTTTCTGTGTTCTCCAAATAACCTCCGATGTCGCCTGGGTCATTTCACGCAATATTTGAGCGCATCCAACAAATGATTTCATAACCTTGTTGCTCCAGAGCTGCCTATGGTCCAGCACACTTGATTACTTCAGCTGCTGGCAGTTGGTGTATAAAAAAAAACTTCAGAGAGCTGCAGATTCTAGAAACCTGTGAAAATACGGAGAGAAATCGTTGCTGGAACTCAGAAACTGCCCTGAATCAGCTCTCCTCTGGCCTTGCAGTTCAAGGAGTGGATGGCAAATGAATGTAGGGCAAACACTTCAGCTGGGTAAAAGTGATGAGACAGACACTCCTGAGAACTGCAATTAACATGTTAGCCCTTCAAGTTAACAAATTTGCAAGGTTGGAAGTATTAATACCTCCCTCTTGTTCCTTTTACTCTCCAGAAAATTAGAGAAGCTCTGTTCCAAAGCATTTACTTCATTCTGTAGGCTCAGATATATTTCATATGCTGGTTGTTTCAAAACAGCTTTCAAATGATAAAATGGTTGTCTGAATATTAAGACAATTAAACTCTACGCACATACAATGAAGAAGTATAAACTCCATAAAATAGCAATGTAAAGGATTTCCCCCCTCCCCGCCCCACAATTCATGGGATAGCCTCAAGATATTCATAGGCATGAAATAAAACTTTACTCCATAATTCTGACAACAGCATGGGAGAACAATTGAAAGGAGTGTAAAATCTGCCACTCATTATCTTGATGGAAAACCCAGGTGGTTGTAATGCTTTTTGAAATGGGCAACTGAGGCAGGAGAGGAACTGGAAATGGGGACACTCATTTTCACATTCTGATCGTTTTCTGCTGGTCCAAGAATGGCTAAAGAGCATTAAGAATTTTTTAAAAAGACTGGTCATCATGCCTAAAATCCTTTTCAAAGCAAAACAGTTCTTAAAGCCCACCTACAATACTGAAATGTGAGAAGAATGAACATTTGATGAATGTCCCTGGGGAGGACATTTTGAAGATTGGCACCTTCGTTGAGAAGGTCCTATAGCTTGTGCATTGCCTGCACAGCCAGCAAGTTGTGGCATAAATAATACAATTGTTGATCAACCTAGGGTGAGATGGAGGTATACAAGACTGGGAAAATCTGTTAGGCTAGGGGACATGTCAGCAGTGGGTAGAGGCAAAAATGGCAAAAATTATTTTTTTGGTGGTCCCATTTTTCTTGGGCAAGGACACATAAGGATACATAAACTGTAATTAATTTGCAGATTGATTACATTCAGATTGTAGATTGCATCCAGCTCAGAGGTGGTATCCAGCAGGTTCTGACCAGTTCTGGAGAACCGGTAGTGGAAATTTTGAGTAGTTCAGAGAACCGGCAAATACCACCTCTGACTAGAGATTTTACAGTATCCTTCCCCTGCCACGCCCACCAAGCCACGCCCACAGAACCGGTAGTAAAAATGTTTGAATCCCACCACTGATCCAGCTCCAGTTCTTTTTCATGGTCTATAGTTCTCCCACCAATTTTCTCATTAAATTCCACTGGGGTAACAGCAAAAATCAGAAACATTGTTTCCCACTATTTTTATGAGGGATCTAAAACAAACTGGACACAGTGCATTAAAAAAATAAAGATGTAATTCAGCCATTCATAAATGTCCCTTTTTTTTGTCTTTCTTATCTACAGTACATTCTAGTATGCTACTAGGCCACAAGAGATAATTCTTATAATGCTTCTTAGTTGATGGGTTGCCAAATGCATAACAGCTGAGGCTAAGATCACCCTCCAAAAATAATACTGTAATGAAGAAGCTCCTAACAAGCAACTTGCCCTTGTCCTAAACCAGGGAATTCCTCCTCCAGTCGTGTTAGCTCAGGAATTCTGCGAGTTGAAGTCCACAAGTCTTAAAGCTGTCAAGTTTGAAGACCTTTGTCCTAAACAGATATCACTTTTTGTGAGAAAAAAGAGAATCTGGAATATATGAATGAAAAATCCAGCAACCCCGTCCTCCCAAATAAGAATTATACATGAACATGACAGGAGAACCACCAGATTGAGAATGTCCAACGTGTAGCAACCTCCGGCCTTTCAGTAAGCACAAATGATGCTTTCAAGGAAGGATTATTTCTTGGAACCAATACAGTGAATTTCTAAATTCATGTGTAGGTACCTGCCTCAGAGTGAAGTGTTTTGATGCTAAACTTGATTCAGCACGCTGGGAAAGAAGAACATGGAGATCTATTTCATACCTTAAAAAGTGACAGATGTCCCACCACTTATTTCATGTGTTCTTTTTTTATCAACTGAAGGCCGGTATAAGTCAGAGATGAGAGAGAAATAGCTGGACCTGTCAAAAATGTTATATATATGAAACACCACTGAGTCGCAGTGGCAAAGTGGTTAGAGTGCAGTATTTCAGGCTAATTCTACTGATTGCCAGGGGTTTGAAGCTCACTGGTTCAAGTTTGATTAGGCATTCCATCCTTCTAAGGTTGGTAAAATGTGGACCCAGACTGTTGGGGGCAATATGCTGACTCTGTACATCACTTAGAGAGAGCTGTAAAGCTCTGTGAAGTGGCATGTAAGCCTAGGTGCTATTGCTATTGGGGTGCGTGGGTGTGTCTAGATATATAAAATCTGTTTACTGGAAATTCTGAGAGATATTCTAAAACCAGGCAAAGCACCAAAGCTATTAAATGCAGAAAATTCTATTTGAATTTGTTTGCACAACTGAGAACAACAACAACAGATTCAGGAAACCAGGATGATGGTAATGGCAATTGTTCCAGGAGATGGTGCTGTATTTTAGCTATCAGGCTGAAGGACCCTGTATAAATCTAATGATACTGATAACCGTGCTCTGATCAAAGTTAATGGACACTGGATTGCTCCCTTTTCCCCAGCCATCCTCATCAAAAACAGCTACGTTGCCTTTTCTAATAGCTGCAGAAATATGCCAATCCTGCCAGAATAGCAGAAAAGGAAGAGAAAGTTCAAATCTCTCCCTTTTCATCAGCCTCCCTGATCAAGATAATTGTTCCCCGTATTCTATGGGAAGATGAGCATATCTCCCAGGGATCTGATGGACAAATAAAAATTTCCCATAAGCATATATCATTTGGATTCTCCCTTCCACTCCATGGGGCCTCTGTAACCTATTGCCTAAGTGGAAAGATCCCAGAAACTGTATTTTTTAGAAATCTGTTTTTTTTCTGATGGTTACCTATTAATTTGTAAAGAAGTGATATTATCATAGTTATCATAGTTATCATGATCCTCATCAAAACTAGAAGTCATGAGTTTTCCATATGTGCTCTAAGTAGCCTTGGTAGTGCAGGCTGTTAAATGCCTAGCACTTAAGTTCCAGCTGCCTGCAATTACTGCAGGCTCGAATCCCACCAGGCTCAAGGTTGACTCAGCCTTCCATCCTCTGGGGGGAGGTAAATTGAGGACCCAAGATTGTTGGGGGCAATAAGCTGACTTTGTAAAAATGCTGCTTAGTAATAAGCAGGCATATACAATGGAATGAAGGCTATTGCTGAGCGCATTGGGTTGTATCCCCCCAAAATTGTAAGCCGCCCTGAGTCTTCGGAGAAGGGCGGCATATAAATGTAATTTTAAAAAAAATCTTTGCCATAATACTTTCAATCCAAAACAAAGAAAAAAGGAAGCCATACTGAAACTAAGATGGAATGAAAGAATAGCCGGACTCCAAAGAAGTGCTTCATCTCAAAGATTTGGGAATCAAAGCATCCTTTCAAAGTTATGGTGCTACACAGCTTTTCACTACTAACTGAAGCAGCTTTTGATGCCTTTGTGCAGAAGTCCTCTTCCATTTATTGGAAAAACAGGTAATAGTTTTGAGGACATACAAAGAGATGCAAAGGGAATCATGGAGAAGTAAATTGTCTCATCTCTTCCATATCATGAGAAGAATGGTCATATCTCTGCACAAATCAGACTCAAGACACTTCACAAAGTCTACAAACTGGGTTGGCAAACATCAGTGCTCAGCCTTCATGCCTTCATTTGATTCAAAATGGTGCTGTAAGCAACTATCTTAATGAGTTGTTATACATGCATGCAAGACTTGTAAAGGGGGGGGCAAGACTTCGAACATATGCTTGCAGCTACCATTTTGATGAACATATCCTTGCAGCTACCATTTTGACTTTTTTTAGTAGTGCCCCACGTAGATGTCCCTGAAATTCAAATTCTGTTCTATGCTCCGCAGTCTCTTGACAAGAAAAGAGTGAGAAAGTGTACATATTAGTGTGTGTGTGAGAGAAGAGGGGGCGGAGAGAGAAAGAGAGGGGGGAGAGGGAGACAGATCAAAAGGAACAGAGAAGAAAATGACCAGGCATCTAACACTGCCAATGGCTGCTGCTAGATTAACTGTGAGGGAATTAACCCAGAAAACAAAAAAAAAGGTTCCCTCCTTAACCACCAAGAGCCTGTCAGATTGTGGAAGGATATAAATGCAATAAATAATTAAGATAAAGCATTGTGGTTAAAAAAATAGAGGTGATTAAGAGTTAAACAAACACTGAGCAGGAGAGAAAAATTTGCCAAAAATGCAATTCTCAACTTTTCCTTAAGCCTGCAATAAGTGTCCCATTATGGAGATCCATTGAACCCCAGTCCTTCCTCATACAAGCACAAGCCTGAAAATAGATTTTAAAGGCTGTATAAAGAAGGAAATTTAAACTACATTATAAAAGGAATAGCAAATTTGTTCCTATAATCACTTTTTTTGAACTAGTGTTGCTTTGGCAGCAGCTTCAATGACCTCACACCTCCTTCTTCAGGCTCCTTCAAGCTTCTTTCTCTCTTTTTCCAGGCAGACCATGCCAAGAGATTTATGAGCAAATAGTTCGCCCTCACCATTAGTATGCTACTTCTGCCTGATTCCTGGCAGTGCCTGGCAGAAGACATCTTGGCATCCAGCCTGAAGTTAGAATGCCTGAAGAGTTATCAGCAAAGGGCAATAAATTATTTGCTCACAAATCATTTATTAGATACTGACTGAAAGCCAAGTTCCATCTAAGAGCCAAAACAAGCAAAACAGATGGACGCTCCATCCTGCTGTGGTTCTCCTTTGATTCAAGAGCAGAATGAACCAGGCAGTTTTCTACATGGGCATTTCCCATGACCCTCATACTCTTCTGCTACTTAAGAAATCTTTCCATTTTCTTCTTAGGCCAGTAAATGCTGACTGTCCCACTCAAGGGATCTTCAAGATTCACAACGTATGTCCAGAATGTGAGAGTTGACATTAGTCTGCTTTCAGGCCCAGGGCTAAGATTTCTGGGCAAAGTCATTTCCGGTCCAATAAACCTAAATTCATACAGGGGTGTTTTTATTTTTTATTACTTATTAACTTTATATGCTCCCCATCTCACTGTTGAAGCATATGTATATGAATAGTGGGGAAGAGACTTGTGGCATGGGGATGAATGAATGGAATGGAATAAGATGGAAAAGTTTGTGAATGACTAATGGGGACCATGAACAAAACTCTACAACCTTTTTTGTAGGTCATAGCTGTAAAATCAGGGACCCATCTCAGCCCACCAATGTGTGAAATACCTTCTAAGAGGTCTGTGTGGCCAATATGACTGGACATATGACCACCATAAATTCCCAGTCCTTATTTAGGTGGGATGAAGGATTGCTTTCCCCTTCGCCCGGTGGGCTTCCCACGGTGAGCCAATTCCACACAAAACCTCTCCAGTTTTGTCATGGGGTGAGAGAGCCCTGAAAGGTGGACTCAGCCCCTTTTATTAGGTTTTCTCTAAGCAAGCAGTTACAGTACAAAGAAGCTCATTCTTATTGGTTACATATAATGAAGAAAAGAAAAGCAGCTCTAACAGGCATGTAACTTTTGCTGATATGTACCTATCATGTTAGCCACCTTATCAGTGGTGGGTGCAAAGCTATCTAGCTACTGGTGAAATGCAGAACATCAAACAAGGTTGCTACAAAATGTGTGGAGCAAGGCTGTGTGCGAGAAGCAAGCAAGTTGTTACATTTTAAGGCTACATGGTTGGAAAAACAGACAGACAGTATGGCTTTGATCTTTGCTGCTAACTCAGCTTTTACAAAAGCCTGCATAATGGCTGATACAAAGGCAATTAATGATCTTATAGCAACATCTCCTCTGTTTTTGTTTTTTAAAGGGAATAGGGTTACCTTCTAAGGGAAGGGGTTTTCCTCATCGGATAGCTCCAATTCAGGTGGTATCTTCAGCTGGGTGATACCTTCCGTGGAGAGGTTACAGGTTTGAAGGTGCATAGCTTCTATGTGCTTTAAGCGGGTTTGCAAGAATCGCAGGAGCCGGGAGAGTATACAGGGGCCTATCAGGCAGGCAAGGAGGAGGAGGAGGAGGGGGCCCAGGAGCGCGCTAATTAAGGTGGTGAGCCAGGGAGAGAAGTTGAACATTCCCTCAAACCAACCTTGCCGTGCCTCCCTCTCCTTTGTTCTCTCTAGTAGTCGTTTTCGAAGTTGGGCCATAGAATCCAGTACTACCCCAGAATGGTCTGCGTAAAAGCAGCACTCTTCCTTGAGGGCAACACAGAGGCCTCCTTCTTTCAAAAACAAAAGGTCCAGGCCTCTTCTGTTTTGTAGGACCACTTCCGAGAGAGAGGTGAGGGAGGTCTGCAAATGGGTGATGGAGGTCTCAATGCGTTCTAGGTCAGCATCGATATCAGCTCGCAAGGAATGGAATTGCTGATTGCCGACCACCAGGGCAGTTATCCCAGTGCTTGCCCCTGCTGCTCCCAGGCCTAAAAGTAAAGAGAGAGTGAGCGCTGTGACCACTTCGCGCTTGTAAAGGTGTGGGGAAGCAGTTTCAGCAAGAAAGTCAGCTGAATTGTGATAAGAAAGTTTTGGGAGGAGGTACACCTGGATACAAAAACTTTTGGTGGAAATCAAGACGTCCCCAGAAACACAAGGGGACAGGCCTGTGGAACATGCCCAGACAGAGTCATTGCCAGGGAGAAACCACTGTCCTTTTAAGCGTGGAGTTATGTTACCTGAGGTGGTCCAAAGCTGACCCATGCCATTTATGCTTAGGTTTGATCTACTCTTGGGGAGATATAGCTCACAAGAGGAGCTGTTTGAGCAATATTTGCTAAAATTGCCAACAATTCCAATACAGCAACCTTTGCCTATGACAGAGTTGACAGTCTGAGTGCCATTAAGCCATTTACAAGTTGGGATGGTGGACTGATTGGCAAATGGTTGGGGGGAGCCAGCAGCCTCGTAAAGGGGGTACTGCTGACAGGCAGAGCCAGCAGGAGTTAGTAAGGTTGGAACGTGAGGAGTTAAGAAAGAGGAAAGTAGAGTTGAGCAGCTGAAGAAGGGGTGAGGTACTTGCATCCCTGGCTCCGCTAAAATGAGGATTGGATGGCTTTATTTCGGCCTATGGGGGGTGAATAGGTAGGAGCTATATGCAGTCGAATGGTGAAGTAACTTCCCGGATGGCTGTTGGCATTATCGTATGACCTGCCCCCACCGTTTCCCAGCCTGCCAATCTGTGGCTGGAAGCTGTTTCCCACGCTGTGTGAAGGTGACATAAGTTGGGTTAAGACGGACAGCACAGCAGGCCCAATTACTGCATGAGGACCAAGGCAGATTGGAGTCAGGGCCTAGTCCAGCCTGGATATAATCAGTGGTGTATGGTGGAGTCCACCAAATTTTCCCTGTGGAGACACAAGCCCAGGATTTGCAATACCAGTCAGGGGTGGTTCCACACTTATCTATGTGGGAGAGGTCAGTAATATAGCCCGGACAAATGTACAGGCCTGGGCCTGCATTCCAAACCTCACGAGGGGAAGGATTGCACTTTGTCTTGTGGTGAAAGCCATGAGCGCCCACAAGCATTTCTGCAAAGTCAAAGTAGAGGGTGGGAAACCATGGCCAGGTGGTGTAATTAGAGCTAGAGTTCAGGAGTTGATTCTGAGCGTCCAAAATCACCCAAGTCAGGTTAAGCAAACGGTGCGGGTTATTGTTGATGGCGGTGCTGTCAAACGTCAGGAGAGTCATCATGGTGAGGATGGAGAGCATGATGCAAAGCTTGCAGTACCGTAGGGGTGTAATTGACAGTATAGTAGGGGGGGTGATGGATGCTTGACACTAGGAAGCGCTGCAAACAATCTTCAATGATGACAACGTCACACAGTTCGTGGCAGAAACAAGCAGGGCAGTCAGGGCAGTGAGCACAGCAACAACAGTCACAAAGGCAGGGGCAGAACCAGCACATCTAGATCGCCTTTTGGGGGTGATATGGACAGACGCAGCGACCAGGAACCCAGATGACGCTGTCAGGAAGTTGTATCGCTGCGTAGCCTCTGCCCCAGGTGACGAGGGGGGCTGGGCCTTGCCAGGTAGGGTCTGGCAGGCGGCGATAGTAGACTTGCGGCTGCGGGAGATCTGCGGAGGGAAGGGTGGAGAAGTGCCGCTGTGCAGCCGAGGTGAGTGGTGATCCAGACAAATTAACAAAATTGATAACATACAAACACAGATTCAGGGTGTTTTGAATCGCTGGGAGGCAAGGGGTGTTTTTCCCCTGTTTTGGGTATCGCTGGAGGGCCATTTTTAGGGTTTGGTTTGCCCTTTCCACCATAGCTTGGCCTTGGCTATTGTAAGGTATTCCAAATTTATGGATAATATCCCATCGATTACAAAACTCTGACATGGCAGAGCTTGTGTATGCAGGACCATTATCAGTTTTTAGCTCTTTTGGGCATCCCAACGATGCAAAGGTTCGAATGCAGTGGTTGATCACATGTTTAGAGGCTTCGCCTCTCTGAGGGGTGGCCATAATAAACCCTGAAAATGTATCTATGGAAACATGTAGATATTTCCAGGGGGCAAAAGGAGCATATTGGGTAACATCCATTTGTCATATTTGGCAGGCCTGTGTGCCTCTGGGATTGACTCCCATAGGGATGGCATGTGCCTGCTGGCTGCAAGTAGGGCATTGCTGCCGTATAGCAGTCGCCTCGGCAAGGGGAATACCGAATTGTTTTGCTAGAGCTTTGGCATTCTGGTGAAAATAGGAGTGTGATTCCCACAGGGTGGTGGGTGAGACAGGGCAGCAGGTTGGGGGGGAGGCTGCGGCGGCATCCGCCATGTTATTGCCCTCAGTTAGAATGCCAGGGAAAGGTTGGTGACTCCGAATGTGGGTGACAAAAAGGGGATGGGTACGGGCGGTTAGCAGAGCCTGAAGGGAGATGAAAAGGGCTAAAAGATCCTTCTCTATGACGGGGGATAAGTATGCAGCATAAATGGAAGAGACTATATGGCACACATACATGCTGTCCAACACCAAGTTTAGGGGTTGGTTAGGGAACAAATGGAGGGCCAAAATTGCTGCTGCCAATTCTGCCCGTTGGGCAGATACCTGAGGGGATGTTTGCTTGGTGTGCCAGGTCCCATTGAGCTGCCAAGCGCACGCACCACGTGACTTGCTACCATCGGCAAATACCGTGATAGCATCAGGGATGGGATGGGAGAGTATAAGGCCACTCCAACGTATAGGAATCAGACGAGAAAGCTGGAACCTGGGATCGGCAGGGGGATGGCAAGAAACCGTACCTGGCCAATCTGCCAAGGCACACTGCAGGCTGAACGAGTTTTGCCACAAAGTTTCCCATTGCTGTAGGGGCATGGGGACGTATAGACAGGAGATCTCCAGCCCTGCTAGGGCCTTAGACCTAAAGCGAATTTTTGTAATTAGATGGGCTAATTGCAACTCTCTTGTCAGGAGAGAGGTCTTGGGGGTGTGGGCCAAATGCAACCATTCCAACACACAAACTTTACTTTTCCCTTTAACTTGAAACACAGCGGCCGTATATAGCAAGGGAGTGGACAAGATAACTGTGGATAAAGGGGTATCTGCCAGCATCCTGTCCACCCACACTGCCTGTAGCGAACGGTTGATCTTTTCTACGGCTGCCATCTGTTCCTCCCCCAGTGGCACCCTGTCACTCAGCTGCTTTCCCAACATGAGCGCATGAAAAAGAGGTGACAGCTCTGCAGTGGTGAGTGGGAGATAGGGTCTGGCCCAGTTGATGGTACCAAGGAATCTTTGCAGCTCTACCAGGGTAGGATTTTTTGGCAAGGATATGGCAGGCAGGGCAGGCTGCGTGGTGGCTGCAAGCATCTTATGACCCAAATATTGGAATGGGGCTGTTATTTGAATTTTATCGGGGGCAATGTGGAGGCCACCTTTGGCAAGGGTGGCTGCCAAGAAGGGTAGTGTGGCCTGCACATGGCCCCTAGGACCCTTTCCTGCTACCAATATATCGTCCATATAGTGATAGATCAGGAAGCTAGGATACTGGTCTTTGTAAGGTTGTAAAAATGTGGCCACATAGTGCTGACATATCGTAGGGCTGTTTAGCATACCTTGGGGTAGAACCTTCCATTGATATCTCTTATGAGGTTCTGAGTTATTGAGTGTTGGCACTGTGAAGGCAAACAGGGGTCTATCTTCTGGGTGCAAGGGGATGGAAAAGAAACAATCTTTAAGGTCTATAATCATGAGCTCATAGTCTTGTGGTATCATTGCTGGGTTTGGCAACCCACATTGGAGCGGGCCCATAGGTTGCAAGATGGCATTTACTGCTCTCAGGTCTTGTAGAAGACGGAATTTGCCTGATTTTTTCTTTATTACAAACACCGGGGTGTTATAGGGGCTGGTGGAGGGCTCTAGATGGCTTAGAGCCTTTTGTTCCTCCACTAGGGTACTGAGGGCAGTCAATTTATCTCTGGTAAGGGGCCACTGATCCACCCATACCGGGGTTTGTGAGGCTACTTTTAATCGCAACATTTCACTCAAGGGACAACGAGGTGTGGCACTGCTCCATAAGGTCCCGTCCCCACAGATTTGTATGCAGGGGGAGGATAATGGGTTGGAGGAAGACAGGGGAGGAAATGGATTCACCTGTTACTGGGATCCAATCCCTGCGCGCCGGATTGGGCACCGCCCACACCTTGAACAGATGGGTTGGAGACTGTGGGCCAGCTGGGGGGCCACTCTGCTGTGCGGATGACACTGACGTCCGCCCCGGTATCCAGCAAGCCAATGAAAACCTGATCATGGAAGCGGAGCTTTGATGTAGGGCGGGCCCTTGTGATGGTTTGGTTTATGGCCAGCAGGTCCGTAGGTGCAGGGGGGAGTGGAACTGGGATCGCAGTGGCTACCAGCCTGCCCTCTTGCATGCATACAGGATTGTTAGCCACCGCGGTGAGGGCTATTGAGGAAAAATCATCCGGGGACCGGAGGAATGGGGAGGCCAGGACCCCATCCACCATAAGGTCTCTGACAGGGTACACCACTAGTGGTGTGGATGGAGGGGTAGGTGTGTTGGGATCAATTTTTGCCGGAAGGAAATAAACCGATCCAGGGACATCCATACACACGGTTTCAGACATAAGAAGTCGAATGAGGGAGGCGAGGGGGGGTCTACCAGTGATAGGGTAGGGGCCAGCCTTTGGTGCCGGGGTGGCTGGATCCCCGGTTAGTAGTTTCCCGGCTGACCCTCAGCCAAACCCTCTCCCGCGGGACATTTGTCCGCCCAGTGGTAACCCTTCATACACTTGGGGCAGGGCGTTCGGGGGGTGGCTGGGCGGAAACGCCGACCAGTAGACGGGCCCTCCGGGCAAGTGGCCCGGAAATGGCCTGGCTTGCCACACTTGAAGCAGTTTCCGGCAGGGCGTGGTTGCCCATGAGGGCGGAAAAGAAGGCGGGCGTTGCTGTTTTCATTGCATTTACCAACACCATAGAGTAAACGGCCATTTTATGGTCAGTAGTACCGACTATACGGCAAGCCTGTAGGAAGTCTGCAAGCGTGACATCAGGCTTGTGGGCAATGGGCTGTAATACCTTTTTACAATCCTGATTGGCATTCTCGAAAGCTAGCTTTAGAGCCAATTCATCGTGGGCTTCCTTATTGTCAATCTGCCTTTCTAAAGCCCCTTGCAGTCTACTGATGAATTCGGCATAGCTTTCGGTTGCATTCTGCACTATCTTTGAGAAGGTCAACACAGGGCAGGCTGATGAATCGTCCACTTTACACAAGGCAGCAAGCACACACTCCCGAATGACGGGAAAAGCATCACGAGGACTCTGCGCTTGCTGTGGCACGGTTATTCTAGTGCCTATCGCTAGGATCTTGCATGACCTGTGCTGGTAACCCTCTCGTTATGGCCGCTACTGCTTGCTTCTGGTATTCAGCCGTCCACAGCAAGTACTGTGAGGGGGTGAGCACCATGCTGAAAAGCATCTGCCAGTCGGCCAGCAATAGTTCAGTGGTATCATCAGATAAGGACTGCACAATTCCCATGGTGAAGCGGGAATGTAGACCGCATTCCTTGACGGCGTCCTTCAGTGCCCTAATGGCTTTCAAAGAGAAAGTGGTGCACGGTACCGCCGCCGCTTGAGGCGCATTGGCTGGGACCAAGAAGGAGACCGGAAAAGCGGAGGTCGCGGCCAATTCCTCCGCCGTTAATTCCCCTTGTCGTCGTGCCGCCACCGATTCCCCCGCCCGGCGGGAGGGTGCAGTCGGGGCGCGAGAGCGGCAAGACTGTTTTGGGGTGATCCATCTCATATGGAGGGGGGCCGTTCTGATGCACGGGCGGATCCTTCCCATGCTCATCCGGCCCCTCTCCTTTTCCTTGAGATGTAAATTTATGATGGATCAAGAGACACTCCACTAGCGCGCAGGTGACAAGTAGGTTAGCCAGCTCTAGGAGGGGCATGGAGGTACTCCCCTAACTTTGTCCAGGTGGAAATCTTTAAACTACCGCCCTCCGTGCGAAGGGCAGTGGCGTAAACATAGTCTAGCAAAGCCTGTAAATCCTTTTGCTTAATACTGATTCCTTTCCCTTGTTGCTTTGCTAATTTCCTAGCAGCCTCAGTGATCTGACTGAGCTCCCGATCGTGATCTGCTCTCGAGACAGGTTCCCTCCCATCTTACCAAATTCCGTCGGGGACGGCGGCGCCACCTTTCAGGCAAGACGGAGTCGGCGGGTCTCGCGCCTTCGCTGGAGCGATCACGTCGGGTCACCAGTTGAGGGATTGCTTTCCCCTTGCCCGGTGGGCTTCCCACGTGAGCCAATTCCACACAAAACCTCTCCAGTTTTGTTATGGGGTGAGAGAGCCCTGAAAGGTGGACTCAGCCCCTTTTATTAGGTTTTCTCTAAGGAAGCAGTTACAGTACAAAGAAGCTCATTCTTATTGGTTACATATAATGAAGAAAAGAAAAGCAGCTCTAACAGGCATGTAACTTTTGCTGATATGTACCTATCATGTTAGCCACCTTATCAGTGGTGGGTGCAAAGCTATCTAGCTACTGGTGAAATGCAGAACATCAAACAAGGTTGCTACAAAATGTGTGGAGCAAGGCTGTGTGCGAGAAGCAAGCAAGTTGTTACATTTTAAGGCTACATGGTTGGAAAAACAGACAGACAGTGAGGCTTTGATCTTTGCTGCTAACTCAGCTTTTACAAAAGCCTGAATAATGGCTGATACAAAGGCAATTAATGATCTTATAGCAACAGTGGGACTCTTCTTTAATTGCTGTTCTTTTTTTCTGTCCAGCTTCTCTGCCCAATAGTGAATAAATAAGAAGCTTTCTTTGTTCTTGCAATTCACCAATATATTACTGTGATTAACAGTATATCTTGACTAGCTCTATGTTTTATTCTGCAGATGATGTAACCTGTAGATATTCTATTCACTACTTACTATTAAACAGTACATTTAGGATTACAGTTTGAGGGATGGAATATTTTATGGCCATCTGTTACGATCTCCATAAAAAATATTGAAGCTTTAATTATGGATGTGGTCCCCTGTGGGTACTTCTCAATATCTTCCAGATGGAGAAGACCTATTGCATGCGAAGAAGCTATCTTTTGAAGCCACTTTCTAATTTAATTGGTAATACGGTCAAACAAAAGTATAAACTATATTCTCCTCTGGGATACAGGACTGAACTGTAAATTACTAATGAGTCAATCATGCTTCCTTTAGTCCTACAATAGCATAAAACTCATAAAAAGCAAAGAGCTAAATATTATCATATTTTCTATCTTTTAATTTCAGAAACAAATGCTGATTTCTAAGGAGACCACAAAAACAACACCAGAAAGAATCCCTACATTTTTTGCAGCAAATCAGGAAATCAGAGTTTTGCACATAGTTTTAAATATCCACAAAAGAAAGTCACCTCTCAAGGTAACCCAGTGAAGATTGGGCATGATCAGTGGACATGGAAAGCTTACTGACTGTTGGAAGCTGAAGAAAAATGATGAAAGAATAAATTGAATAAAATATAATGGAAAAAGATGGGAATGACTGATGGGAAGCCTAAACAAAACACTCCATATTGCAATTTTTGTTATAGGTCCCACTTGTAAAATATGACTATATTTTCTCAATCCTCTTCTTAAGCGTTTATTTCCTTGACATCTTAGATAGCTGACTGATGCTACAGGGAGTGACAACTCCTGGTAGAATCAGTCTTGCCTCCAAAGCCCAAATAAAAGGGAAGAAACTAAAATGAATTCACAAAGGGGAGTGAAAGTAGGTGGGATTCTGCAAGTGTGAAGGAAGGCAACACACCTCGAAGAAGACATTTCAAAATCAGAAGAAACCAATGGAAAATCACTTTTGTATCATCACCAAGATAACTATGGACATGAATGAAACATTTAAACAAGTTTGGGATCCTTAGGTTGGAAAGATTTTTTTTCTATTTTGGGCAAGGAATACAAGTAGATGATGGTCTATGAAAAAAGTACTATGCTTAGCTAAGCTAAGCTGAGGGAAATAGAAGATCAGTGGAATGTTCTTGGAAAAGCTGTAGGTTATTGTCAGAGAAAGGTTGAAATGATGGGCATTTGTCCATTCAGTCATTAGGGGCCAGGCTGGACTCAATGATACGCAACTAATTATTTGATTAACCTATTAAATCATAAACTATTCATCACAATTTAGTTTTGGGACATATTTTATGAAATTAAAACAATGAGGTTTATGCATAATTATATGTATCATACAAATCCAGATAACTGAATAAAGTATGGGTCAAATAAACCTAGGCAAATATCTCATTAAAACACAACCAATAAATATCATAGCTCAAAGACAATCTGACAATGAGAGCAAATTTCAGCCCTTCTGAAATTACCTTGTTTTAAAACTAAACCAAAGAGAGCCAGTTTGGTGTAGTGGTTAAGGTGCTGGCCAATAAATTGTGATTTATACTCCTACTTTAGGTAAGAAAGTGTGATCACCCGAGTATCTCAGAAATATAACAAACCCAAAACGTAACTAAAAGTCCTTTAATGCCTTCAACTTGGCTTCACTGTTTAATTATTCACAGTGGAGGAGTAAACTATTTTCAAAATAACATTTCAAAGGCAAGAAACACAGTTCACATTCAAAGAGCCAATAACGAAGCAAAAACCAAAAACAAACCACATTGAATAAAGTTCCTCAACAGACCAGGATAGATAATTGCCAACTTCAGGAAGATAACCAGGGACAGTCCGTTGGAAGAATGCCAACCAAGATAAACCTTCTTTAGAAATAAAACACTAATTTGTCTCCAGCGTCTGTTAGCATGCAGCTCCAACCTTTTATGCAGATCTCACACCTGCATCCCCTGAAGAGGATCATGGCCCTCTCCTCCTGAGTAGACCACATTTTACCCTGATCCTCTCCTCCCTGCGTGCCCTAGGATGGATCGGGGATGGGCCTGGGTCCTCCTCTGACTGCTCAGCCAGCCTCTGCCCTTCTCCAGCCTCCTCCACCACCTCTGGAGCCACACTTCCACTCTCTGTTGGCTGTTCCTCCTCTCCCTCAGAGTCAGTCTCCACCAGGGGCATGACAGAAAGCTATTTGGATGACCTTGGGTCAGTTACTGTCTCTCAGCCCAACCCACTTCACAGGGTTGTTGTTATGGGGAAACTAGGAGGTGGAAAGCATGAGGTATGTTGGATGCCTTGAATTATTTATAAAAATAATAAAGGTGGATAAAAATATAATTAATTAATAAATAAAACATGAAAACCTATTAGTTTTTGTAGATAATTCTTATCAATAAGCCAATTTGATATGCAAAGAAATATACGGAATAAAAAATTAGAGGTTCCTATATTTTCTAGCCAATGAAAAGCCATCTTCTATAGCAAGATTGTCAATGGACTTCAAATTATGACTTATACCGTGTTTCCCCGAAAATAAGACACTGTCTTATATTTTTTTTGGCTCCCAAAAACACACTAGGTCTTATTTTCGGGGTAGGTCTTATATATTTATGGTGCCAAATAGTGGGTGTGAGTGTGTAGGGGGGGTGTTTTGCGGGTGCACGGTTGCTCCCTGAAAAGTCTTCCTGGAACTGGAGATTTACACTAGGTCTTATTTTCGGGGTAGGTCTTATATTAGGGCAGGTTTAGAAAATAGTGCTAGGTCTTACTTTTGGGGTAGGTCTTATTTTCGGGGAAACACGGTACTACAAAAATAATATTTAGAATTTACCGGACTCCATTATGTTTGTATAAAAGGACTGTCAAAAACAGCATTTTGTTGGAGATATAATAAAAATAATGCTTTTTTGAAACACATTTTATACAATATCCTACATGAACTACGTTTTGGGGGGGAAAGTAGTTACGATATAAATATAAGCGTGCAACAAAAGCTAAAATTTTCACAGGATAATATTCTCTTGAACTACATACCTAGTACCTAGTACTTGGACAACTCAATGATCTAAATGTATTGTTCATGCCTTTATGATGACTTAAAGACTGATATTGCAGCATTGGAAAGATAAATATATGGTCCCATTTATTCAATGAATTGAAGACTGATTATACTTGCCACCTATGTGCAGATTGCCTATTGATGTAGATATTGTATGGATAAATATAATGAAAGTTGTGACTCATTTAAACAAAATGATCGTTGACGATCCTCATTCTGTCAAGGACCTTGGAGTTCTCATATCAAATGACCTAAGTGCCAGAGCTCACTGTAACAGCATTGCCAAAAAGGCATTAAGAGTTGTAAGTCTAATCTTACAAAGCTTCTCCTCCGGAAATATCGAATTGCTAACTAGAGCATACAAAACTTTTGCCAGACCAATACTCGAATACAGCTCTTCAGTCTGGAATCTGCACTGTATATCGGACATTAATACAATTGAGCGAGTCCAGAAGTATTTCACGAGAAGAGTACTACATTCCTCTGCCCGCAACAGAATACCCTATATCACCAGGCTTGAGATTTTTGGTTTAGACAATCTTGAACTACTCCACCTACGGTTAGACTTAAGCGTAGCACACAAAATTATCTGCTACAATGTCCTACCAGTCAATGACTACTTCAGCTTCAACCACAACAATACAAGAGCACACAACAGATTCAAACTCAATGTAAACCGCTTCAAACTCGATTGCAGAAAGTATGACTTCAGCAACAGAGTGATCAATGCCTGGAATGCACTACCTGACTCTGTTGTTACATCCTCTAACCCCCAATCCTTTAACCTCAAACCATCCACTATTGACCTCACCCCATTCCTAAGACATCTGTGTACCATTGTGCCTAACGTCCCTGTACTATTGTCCCCATTTATTTGTACCTATTTCCTGTATTCTTTCTCATGATTATACTTATTTTCCCGAAAATAAGACCTACCCCAAAAGTAAGACATAGCACTATTTTCTAAACCTGCCCTAATATAAGACCTACCCCGAAAATAAGACCTAGTGTAAATCTCCAGTTCCAGGAAGACTTTTCAGGAGCAACTGCACCCAAAAACACCCCCCTACACACTCACACCCACTATTTGGCACCATAAATATATAAGACCTACCCCGAAAATAAGACCTAGTGTGTTTTTGGGAGCCAAAAAAAATATAAGACAGTGTCTTATTTTCGGGGAAACACGGTATTATGTTGTAAGCGATTGACAAATAAATAAATAAAAATAAAATATATCAGGTTAGAAAAAATATGATAATTATATAAAATTATATATACACACACATACACGTGTGCATATATACACTTGAATAACTGCATTAAATAAGAATTGTAAACAAATTCTACACTAAAATTATAAATTTTTTCATTTGCTGAACTTTTTAAAAATACTTTCTATGTTTTTTTCTTTTTTGACAATGTATTTTTATCATAATTATTTTTGTGCTTTGTTTTGTTTTTCTGTTTTGTCATTATTATTTTAAAAACAATAAACATTAAATTAATAAAACATTTGTTTATTGAGACTAATATGCAAAATTGCTGAATTTCTTAGCTAACCAGATTTTATTCTTTGACCATAACAAATTAGGTGGTCATCCCAATCAATCCACAGTTCACTATTTTTCAGCCTTTCTATAATCAGCAAGTTACCAGCTTTATAAATATTATGGTACCTCATCTATTTTGTGGAGTGATTTTACAGAATGGAATGATTAATTGACTCTGTAAACATACAAAGCCATATGACACCTAGTCAGTCGACTGGTGTATTGGACTCAATATTGCTTATGATAATCCCCATTTTCAGATAAGCATATTCAAACATTGTGTTATTTTCTGCTTTTAAGTAGTGTGCCTCATCTAAAGCCTTAGGGTCCCATGTAAGCAGCAATCTTTTTGAAGGTCTCAGAGCTTCCACAACAATTTTACTTGTGTTATTTTTAACATAACAGAACTGATTTAAAAAACATCAAGAATAGTCATATTAATTGTATTTAATTTATTTAAATTGCCTTGAAATTAAGTGAAGGATATTTTGTCCTTGTACCTTGTACCTATCCATTTTCACTTATACTTTGAAACATGGCTCTAGAAATGCCACTGCTGGATCACTGTTGGCCCTAAAAAAGGCTTTTTTTAGTTGAACAGGTAATAATTTCTGAATGCAAAGCATATGCTCTTCCAGTGAATTATGATCCCAACTTGCCTCATTAGTCTTTAATTCTGTTCAGTGTAACCAACTGAAGTTTATCACACGAGAGTTGTAGAATTGCACTGCTTGCTTGTACTGACCTGAAACTATTGTGCTAAAAACATGAAAGATACTACCTACTTTTTAATCCCCATGGCAACAGAGCAGTGGAGAGATTCACTGTCTTGAGACTGTGTGTCTAAAAGGCATAGAATGGATTAGGAAAAGAGAAAGGTCTCAAATAAATCCTAGAAAAATAAATTGCGGTATTCTTAGTAGAATAAACCCTTTTCTGAATAATTTTTCCACCTTTTTCTTTATCTCTTTCCAGCTCAAATTTTTAGAGTTTTCTCCTCCCCAGTTAAACTTCTCTATCAGAGCTGGAAGAGCAGTAGATTGCCACTCTGAAATGTTTGCTTCCCTAGCCCCTCAGTTATTGACTCAATCTAGCTGAAATAACTTGATTCTCTTAGAGGACTCATGTCACATGCACAAAATGTTTCTAATTGTGCTCTGGAGTGGCTGTAGAATAACCTGAACTTCTTAGTTAACTTCTCATTCCAAAGGATTTCTGTGTCTGTTCTTGGCAAAGCCGCTCTTAATAAAAGTAGATGGGGGGAGGGAGGAGGAGAGAGAGAGAGAGAGAGAGAGAAAGAAAGAAAGAAAGAAAGAAAGAAAGAAAGAAAGAAAGAAAGAAAGAAAGAAAGAAAGGAAACTGAGAGACTGACTGGGTCAGGGTCACTTAGCTGGCTTTGTATCTAAGGCAGAACTAAAACTCACAATGTCCCAGTTTCTAGATTGATGCCTTAACCCTTGGCTCTCAGTGGTGTCTTATTCTGGCCTTTTGGGCGGGATTTTGTTAAAGCTTTGGGAAATAAGTAGATAATGGTTTGTTTGCATTTTCCTCCCAGAGAAAATCAACCAGGTGGCACTAGCTAACTAAGTTACGAATTCTGCTTTTCACTTCAAACAAATATAGATGTTTCCAGCACTTTTCCTGCATGTGTGCTTACGGGTGGAACAACAGACAGCAATGACAGTGGACGTTGAAGAAATGTGCGCAGCACAACTTTCCTGAGTGTTACAAATGATCACGTGCTTACAACACGTTCTTTTAAGGCCACCCAAATGCAATCTGGCAGCAGAAATAGCAGGAAAAAACCTCCTACTCACCACACTTGAGGACAGCCTCAAATTTGAAACACATTTAGCAAATGTTGTCACTAGATTCCAAGATTCATGCCAGGCCTCTGATAACTTCAGGCAATCTCTTCTGGCTGGGTTGTTTGTGTAGGAAATCAGAATAGTCACAAGGCAGGAGAGCAATCCAGGTTTATGATCCCAGGATTCCACCGTGGTGAGGTGGCTCCTATGTCCTCAAAAGAAGCAAGCACTCTGATCATGAGAAGCTGTTCTGTCCATGGCAAATGAGTTAATAAAGTTAATAAGGCCACTGTAATAATCAGTTCCTAAAGTTACAGCTTTTATCATGAGGATTTAAGGATGAAAATAGTTTTGTTTACCCAATGAAACGGCTGCTGCAACAAAACATCCTGATGTCCTTATATACAAAAATCATTATTGTTCCAAAATGTGCACTTAGAAGTAACTCAAACATCATGGAGCTCACCATAGACGGAATGGTTATTTTTCATACTTGCTTGCAAATTGTGCATAACAAAGTTTGCTGAGATCAGCTTCCACACACTCTCATATTTAGTTGCTTCTTAGAAACTCTTGCAATTTTTCTCTGGAGTCCACACATTCAAAAAGCTCTCCTTCATTATCCTTTTCAATCACCCTTACAAATGTATTCCTTGCACATTTTTATTTTATATTAAGGTTATGGAGGGGATGGGAAACTTTGGCTTTCTGGTAACAAACATATTAAATGTCCACGTTTTTAGCAGTATTGTGCTGTCCAGCCAGCTATAGTTAATGGGATTTGGGATGATTACTTAGGAATTGAGAGCTGTCCCCTTAAGGGAATGCATTATGGTAAATGTAGTTAAGGTATCCTGGGAAATGTAGTTCCATGTTAATGGCCATGCATGGTAACCTGGGAAATTGGTCACTGAATGATTGGTCACTGAATTGACCCTTGGTGGGTTGGGGGAGGTTTCTTCACTCTTGTTTGAAAACACAGCCTCGTGGTAGCAGCTATACCCCCTGCCTCTATGACTATGGGATGAGATAACAATCTTTTTACCTATAAAGACAGACACATAAAGGGTTGGACATTAAGAAGAACCTTGTCATAACTGTGAGTTAATGAGGATGCCTGATGAATCAATAAAAAAGACTTTGTATGGATGCTTTGTGGAGTTGATCTATCTGTTTTGTACAAGACGGAACAGTAAAAAGATGGAAAGATCTGAAATCCCTGAGTAGAATGATGATTTGTCTGTCTGAATTCCTGTAATCCCAAAAGTAAAATGATGATCTGGATTCCCTCAGTATAAAGTCAGTTAATTTGGACTCTTAAAAGTAAAGAATTATTGCTGTATCGTAATCCCTGTGAAGATTAAAAGTAATTTGGATTTTGTGATACAGCAAAGTAATATTGAAGCCAGGAGTATATGCATGCTATTCCTTTGTACCTCAAACCCCATCGTGGCTGCAGGAAGGGACCAAATTTCCCCCCCCCCTCTTCAGCAAGAGAAGCTTCTCTGTCTCGGATTACATCTCTTCTAGCTCAAAAGAAACTAAATTAGCAGGGAGGGGCAAGAAATCCCCCCTTCTCCTTTTACACAAGAGACTTTCAAACATCCTATTCTCTGGCTTAATCTGCATCTTCCCATTGTTGGCTAAAGTAATGAAGCAGTTTGGGTGAGGTTTTCTCTGTTTAACTGTAAAACCTGTGTAAGTTTGCAGAATCTTCCTTTGCCCTCTAACAAAGAAACTGCATTTCTCCAGCTCTGAGAGGAAATAAAAGAGGCCTCTGCATTTTACAACCTGGTCTCTAAGCAACAAGGTCATAAAAATTCCTCCTGTCAGAGCCACGGGCACATTCCTCCCCCCGAAGAGGGAAATTTAATGCCAGCAAGAGTTTAAACACAAAGAAGCAGTTTGCCTCTCTAGCTAATGACAGAGCTAGAAGATTTTTCTCTTTACTGAACATTAATGCAATGGATTACAGTATTACATTTTTAAAATAACTTTGAACAAAGTATTCCACATGTTTAATAACTTTTCTTTCCAAACTAATCTGCTACCATTCAACTGCCAGCCTATAGCACCATCTGGTGGTCAAGTAGAAATTTCATGGAGAATTCAATTTTTTAAAAAAACTGGCCTGTAATGAAGTTGCAGGAAGTTTCCCAAATTTAACCAGTGTTTAACTAATGAAAATTCCTTTTTTTGTAATTATTGTGGTAACATTAAGCAACTTAATGCAAGGTTCCAGTACTATCTGCAGCCTAACCTGTGCTTAGCAACAGTGTCTTCCAGACCTAGCAAGCAACTCTAACAGTCAAACCTGCATTTTGCTCTCATGTCTTCAGGCTCAGCAACAATGCCTCCTATTGTGCCAATTTGTATAGCAAGCAACACTAACAGGCAAACCTGCATTTTGCTCTCACATATTCAGACTCAGCGACAGTGCCTCCTATAGCACCCACTTGTGTTGCAAGCACACACCACACCCTAAAAGCAGCCATATTGTGCAGCACCACCTACGTGCTCAAGTACTAAATCTAGCAGACGCTCCTACTTTCTGCTACCTGCGCACTGCACCTGTAGCAAAATAAAGGAAAACTACTAAATTTTCCAAAATTCACCTTTGCCAACTTGAAGCATGGCAATTTATTCAGCCATGACCTTTGCCTTCTCTGAGTTAGATGACCCGGTGGCCCTCAAATCACCACTAGGATGGGGGATCATATGAGTCGTCTGTGTCGATCGGCTACAGGCCCCAACCCAGACAACCACCTTAGCTACCTCCATTCTCAAGAATGGAAGAACATCTCACCTGAAATCATGCCAAGAACACTTCATGCTTTCAATGGTCAAACCTGTCTTAGGAGAGGCACTATTTCATACTACCAGAGAAGACAATGACTTAGCCTTGTCCGTTGAGGACAAAAGGTTCCTTCAGCTCATGGATAAGGAATTTCAACAGGATGCAACTGATAGTTGGGTCGCACCACTACCCTTTCATGCTCCCAGACAACGCTTGCCTAACAACCAACAATATGTGCTCTCCTGCCTCTTCAGTCTGAGACAAATCATGACCCAGAAGCCAGAGATGAAAGCTCATCTGGTGGAGTTCTTGGACAAAATGATACAGAACAGACACGCTGAGCTGCCCCACCCCTGGAGACAGATGAAGAATGTTGGTACCTGTCGTTCTTTGGAGTGTACCATCCACAGAAACCAGGCCAAATACATGTAGTCTTTGACGCCAGTGCACAGTTTCAAGGCCACTCTCTGAACAAGACCCTCCTGACAGGACCTGACCTCATGAACAGTCTCCTTGGGGTGCTCATCTGCTTTAGAAAAGAAGCCATAGCTGTTATGGCCGACATACAGCAGATGTTCTATCCATTCCTCGTACGGGAAGATCACCGTAACTACCTCCGCTTCCTGTGATTTAGTGATGATCAGCATAACCAATGGATTTCTGAATACTGAATGAAGGGTGCATGTATTTGGCAATGGCTCCTCCCCTGCAATTGCAAACTACAGTCTCCGACGTACTGCTCGAGAGGGAGGAGACAAATATGGAGCAGAAGCTAAACACTTTGTAGAATATGACTTCTATGTAGACAACGGCTTGAAATTGGTAGCCAACCCAGTGGAGGCCATAGGCCTCTTGAAGAGCACACAACAAATGCTAGGGACAGCCAACCTCAAGCTACACAAGATAGCATCCAATAGTGAAGAAGTACTGAAAGTCTTTAATCCCGAAGACCATGCCAAGGGATTGCAGAACCTCGATTTTGGCAGCGACGCCCCCTTTATCCAATGCAGTCTTGGCTTGTGTTGGGACTTGAAGAAAGACTTCTGCACCTTCAAAACCCCAGCCCTAAAGACTGGCTTCATGAGGAGAGGAGTGCTCTCAACGGTTAACAGCCTGTTCAATCCTTTAGGGTTTGACGCTCCCATCACCATTCAAGGTTGAATCCTACTGTGCACACTCTCCTAAAACACCAAAGATTGGGACAAATCCCTCCCACCAGAGCAGAAGCAAGAATGGGAGACTATGCTGTCTCCACAACATTCACCTACAGCACACATATGTTCCCATCTCGCCCACCACGGCACAAAGAAAGGAACTGCATGTTTTCTCAGATGCGTCAACAAAGGCAGTAGCAGCCTTGGTATACCTCAAAGTCTACGGCGGGGAGAGCAATGTGTATGTTGGATTTGTCATGGGAAAAGCAAAACTAGCACTGCAAAAAGGTCATACTATACCACGGCTGGAAGTTTGCAGAGCTGCGCTGGCCACGGAACTATCAGACACAATAACGAAGATGATAGATCTTCCCTTAGAACCCACCACCTTCTATACAGACAGCAGAGTGGTACTGGGTTATATCTACAACAAGAGTAGGTGCTTCTACGTCTATGTGAGTAACAGAGTTGAATGGATCAGGAGATCCTCTAAACCCATGCAGTGGCGGTATGTTCCAGTGGATCAGAACCCTGCAGATCATGTGACAAGGTCTATTCCTGCATCTCAGTTATCAACTTCTACCTGGCTCAAAGGCCCCGAGTTCTTGTGGTGTACAGACGCCTTGGAGACAGGGAAACCCGGTTTGTTTGAACTCCTAGATCCAGATAATGATGGCGACATTCGACTGCTGGTCAAGAAGGTTGAACCAGTTGTCACTTCGGTTGTCTGCCTGGCAACGATGGTAGAACGCGAGAAGGAAGGCCCCTTAAAACCTGCTCGCTTTGAATGCTTCTCCTGATGGAAACCTCTTGTACTAGGGATGACTGTGATCGTTCGCACAGTTGTCCGTCTCCTCAATCATCAGAAAGGCTTCCAGTCATACTTCCCAGACCACTATACTCATGCTGAGAGACGAATATTGCGAAGTGTACAACAAGATGCATATCCATCAGAATACAGATGCCTGAGTACAGGGATGCCCATACCACAATCAAGTCCACTTCTGAGACTGAACCCATACCTCAACAACCAGGAGGTACTTCAAGTAGGAGGTCGCCTACACAAAGCAGAAAAGGACTCATACAGCAAGCACCCCATCATCCTTCCTGCTAATCAACATGTAACGAGGCTGTTAGTACAACACTACCATGAAGCAATCCATCATCAAGCCTGCCACTTCACAGAAGGTGCCATCAGAAAGAATGGCACCAAAAGATGTATTACAACTGTTCTGCAGTCATGCTTACATTGTCGCAAACTACAGGGTCAGGCTCTACACCAGATGATGACTGACCTACCACCCAAGCACCTAAGTTCCGAACCGCCATTCACCAATGTAGGCCTAGATGTATTTGGCCCTTGGTCGGTGTCTGCCCGACGGACCAGGGGCAGTCAAGCTAACAGTAAACAATGGGCAGTACTTTTCACATGCCTCAGCATTTGAGCTGTCCATATCAAAGTCATTGAATCTATGGACACCTCTTGCTTAACAATGCCCTGAGAAGGTTTCAAGCCTATAGAGGCCCAGTAAAGGTATTCAGATCTGACTGTGGAACAAACTTTGTAGGTGCTTGTAAAGAACTACAGATAGAGAAAGGCATTCACTCTAACTCACCACTTGATGGCTACCTTAACTCCAATAATTGCAGATGGATATTTAACCCTCCCCATGCATCTCATATGGGAGGAGTGTGGGAACGCATGATTGGAATAGCTCGCAAGATCCTGAATTCCATGTTGATGAAGGCACATGAGACTCTATCCACCCTGATGGAAGAAGTAGCAGCCACCATCAACGGTCGACCTTCAGTTCTGGTTTCCTCAGATCCTGAGAATCCGACTATCCTCACTCCAGCTGTCTTGCTAACTCAGAAGATGGGTGATTGGCCCGCTCCGTTAGGGAACTTTGATTCCAAGGACTTGTACAAACAACAATGGAGACAAGTTCAACAGCTTGCCAACACTTTTTGGAACCGTTGGAAGCAAGAGTACCTGTCTACCCTACAAGACCGCCATAAATGGAAGACCAAAGAACCGAACCTCGAAGGAGACCTTGTCTTGCTGAAAGGATGTGCATTGGAACGCGTGGCCCATGGGACTTGTGCATAAAACCCTGCCCAGCTCTGATGGACTAATCCGCCAAGTCGAAGTCCTGATTGTGAGGTTGCTTAGATTCCTCCTGCGACCAGCAGACTTTCACCAAGAAGCTCTACACCAGACCGGTCACCGACCTAGTGCTGCTGTGGAGAAAGGCTGAACTTGAAGATTGAACCTCAAGCTTTGCATGCTTTGCTTTGTTTGATGCTATATTACTATTTACTGTTTCTCTTAGTTATATAGCTAACTGTTTATTTTAGTTATATAGTTATCTGCTGTTCAGTTGGTATTACTCTTTACTGTTTATCTTACTTATACGGTCACTTTAGTTAGTGGAATTTATAATTCCAGGCGGGGAGTGTGCTGTTCAGCCAGCTATAGTTAATGGGATTTGGGATAGTTACTTAGGAATTGGGAGCTGTCCCCTTAAGGGAATGCATTATGGTAAATGTAGTTAAGGTATCCTGGGAAATGTAGTTCATGTCATGTGGCCACATCTGTAACCCTGATTGGTCACTGAATTGACCCTTGGTAGGTTGGGGAGGTTTCTTCACTCTTGCCTGAACACACAGCTTTGTGGTAGCAGCTATACCCCCTACCTCTATGACTATGGGATGAGATAACCATCTTTTTACCTATAAAGACAGACATATAAAGGGTTGGACATTAAGAAGAACCTCATCATAACTGTGAGTTAATGTGGATGCCTGATGCACCAATAAAAAGACTTTGTATGGATGCTTTGTGGAGTTTATCTATCTGTTTTGTACAAGACAGAACAAGTAAAAACAGGTAATGTTATATCATTAGGAACTTTCTTCTTGACAACATTCATGTAACCGCTCAGAGTCACCAACTGTGAGATTGCAAATAAAGATGGCAAATAAATTTGATAAATAATAAGATGATAATATAAAGTAATGTAATGTAAGGAGAGGTGAGGTGAAGAGATATAAAATAAACCCAAGATAAATGCTTTATTCAATGTTAGATCTTCCTGCTGTAGATGTTTACAGTACTCCACCTGTTTTGTGATACACTTTTCCATCACTTGATCTCAACTGAATCTGTCTCTTAATTTGCCTAGGTCACATGATTTAGCTAATTCACTAAGAGCATTAATATATGCATATATTCATTCATTGCATGATTGTATTCTGTGCCCAAAGTCAAGCCATTCTCTTGCATTCACATCCTTTGGAGTGAAATCAGGGGTGGGATTCAACTGGTGTTACTACCGGTTCGGTGACTACATTTTGCATGCGCATGCACCTTAAGCTGTGCCACCCGGACAGCTGAAAAGTTTGAAAAACCACTTTTTTCCTGCTTTTTCAACCTCAGCTGTGCCACACAAAGCAGCTGAGGTTGAAGAAGCAGGAAATAAAGGGCAGGTAAGAGCCTGGGCAGGCGGGTGGGCCAAACAGCAGCAAACACAGAACCAGTTTGATGTCTGCTGCTCTTCACAGCTACTGGTTCTATAGAGCCAGGCAGAACTGGTATCATCCCACCCCTGAGTGAAATAGTTATCCAAAACAGCTTTTTTTCCTAATGGACTTGGAGAAAGAAAAATCATTTACTTGAGCTCCCAAGCAAGGCATTATTATAGCTCTCTGGATAGTCTCTTCTTGTTCAGTTTCAAGGGAAACTATTTTATCCTGAATATTTAACTATTCAGAGATTGGGGAGCAACAAGACTAGAATGCACCATGCTTATGCAATGTTCCAGAATCTCATCTTCATTGCCAACTGATATATTCTTTCTTAGAGGGTTTTTAACACAGCATCTATAGTCGTGCTGCAATGAGTCTTGGACTAATAGTACTACTCTATAATGAGTCTTTTGCATTACTGTTCACGAATTAACCAGAGCATTCTGGTGCACAGTTTTGGAGAATATATTCCTGACTAAAGACATACCAACAATTAACATCAAAAGCAGTGGGTATGATCCACATCTGGAACTCAGACAAGAGGATGTTTTTCTCTAAATCAGAGGAACTGCTATAATCAACATTTTGAGCTTCTGGAGGAAATATAAGATCTAATGTAAGCATAAGTAATAAATAACAGTAATGGTTCATTGTGGATCACAAGTAATTAACTGTGAGAAGTGAGAAGAAGTAATTTAAAGAAGGATAATTAGAACATAAGTTGCAGATAATATGCCACCAGACTTTGTACCATTGGGGGAACTAAAGAGGTTATTTGTGTCTTTTTTGATCATATTTGAAAGCTTCAGAGATCCCATTCACTTGGCTTTTTTTTTTAACTTGTGGATCAGTTAAGATGTTTTATTAAGAAACAATTCTGGTTTATTTATCTGAGAACCATCAGTACAGCTGTTTTCAGAAAGGCAAATGAAATAAAATATTACAAAATGAGACAAAATGATGGTAATAATAATAAATTAATGATGAATAAAATTGAAGCCCACAACACACAAGTGCATACATACAACGACATCCTTCCAGAAAACAAAAGTGTTCTTCATCTGGTGGAAAAAATGCCTAGATGCATTGAAAAACCAGTAATACAAAGGAGCCTGAAGTTTTTTTGTTCACTTATTCCAGGCATTGTCAGCTTGGTTGTGCTGACTGGGGATAATTGAAATTGTAGTCCAGCACATTGGTAGGTATTAGCTTCCCTAAGCCTACCTAATAGAGACATTTTATGGTATTGGAAGCTTCATTTCAGAATTCCCTACCATGAAATGCAGGACTAAGAGTTGTCATTCAGCAACTGCAAGAGTAGCAAACTTGTCTATCCTTGGCATGCATACTTGCAGGCTGATCAGTATTAGGTGAGAATGTTGTTTGTCCTTTGATAACAATGATAAAACTATCCAACCAGAAGTCCTTACCTATCCAAATGTGACTCAATGGCCAGTTCTTCAAATACTGAATTCAATCGTTTCTCAAAACAGTGTGGTGACAGAAAAGATTATCTCTACCCCTGCTTTTAACATGTAAGTCTACAACTAAAGCAAATTAATTAAGGGGAAAATGTTTGACTATGAGGTTGGCTGCATAATGAATGTAATTACTTTTTGATTAAAATAAGGGACTTCCCTGTTTCTGGCTTTCTGACTATTGTTTCTCCTTGGCGGCACTAAGTAGGGAAGGTCTGAGTGGAGAGTTGCTGGAGCTGCATCTTGCCACCAGTGAGCAGGAGAAAAGAGAGGGTCAGAGTAAGGGGTCTGTCCCAATTGAATAGTGCTTTGATTTAACAGTTCCAAAGGCTTTGAAAACCATTGGCCAAGAAAAGTTTGCCACCAACCCGTATAATCTCTTATCAGAGGCCATTGAAAGCCCTGGCTCCTGGGGTTAATTCTCCCATCAAAAAGTGTTTGAATCAGCCCTAAACTCACATTGAGATGAAAGCCGCCAAGCCTCTCCCCTCCTCCTCCCCTGCTGACTTGCTCTGCAAAATCCACTGAGATCAAGCAACTGGGAAGGATAGAGCATGTTCATCTGCTGGCTCTCCAGCAGGAAGGGCAAGCTCAAAATAAAAACAATAATTAGGGATAATTGCTTGTGTCCAAACACAGGCATTAAAGCACCCCTCCCTTTCTTTTTAGTACTTTGTGAGTTGGAATGAAAGAGACACCCCGTTTTGACAGCTGGGCAGCCAAACAGAATGGGTAGCAGATGAAGTGAGACATCTTCAAGCATCCAGAGGAGGAAGAAGAGAGGCACCCTGGAGGCAACCAGGCCATAATAGGTCCCACCTTCTCCTGGCCTGATACTAAACGAAGCCTCACCCACACTTCCACTTCCATCATTTCAGCCCACTAAGTCCTAGTGAGGATACTCTCAGGAAGCACCTTTAGAAGCAGCCACTTCCCTGAAGAACGTGGGCAAATTATGTGAATGTTTGGAAAGGAGTGCTTGGCTTTTGGGAATTCCTCATTTGGACTTTTTCTTTTGAGGCTTTTGCCCACTCCATGTTTGCTAGGGAATTCTGGGAAGATGTGAAGTCCACACATCTTAAAGTTACCAAATTTGAAAAGCATTGCTTTAAAATAACAACAGTTAACAGGATCAAGAGCTTTTCCATGCAAAGCACATACCAAGCATATGACCGCTGTTCCAAAATACCGAATACATCACAAATATTAGTGTGTTTGGAAATCATGGCAGGTGGGCAGAACACAAAAACAGATATTCTGATTTAGGTAGAGGTGGCATCAAATATCAAAATATGTCCCTAAATTTAAGCCAAAGAAAAATTAAACAATCCATTATTAATATTTATATTGAAGGAAGAAAAAGTTTGAAAATGAAAAAAACCCAAGATGTTTAGGATGAATAAAAGCAAATCGATACTTTAGTGGGTCTTAAATTAATCAAAATGCTTTCTATCAAAACTTGTGGAGGACAGCCCCAAGAAATATGATGGCTAACATCTGAGATTACACATCCCAAAACATTTTCCAACTATTGCTCTCAAAAAAGAACAGATTCAATTGTCAGATGCTCTTTGAGTGTTTTATGTTTATGGGAAGAACATTTTTTAAAAGAAAAAGCTATATATGCACTGGATTTGAATGTATGAAATTCATAAAATATTAGAATCAGATGATACTTCCTTTTAAAGAGGGACTATAGATTCTTCCAAATTTTAAGTTGAGTATTTAGTCATTTTGGACCAATTCGGTTATTTCAGGAGTTGAAATATAGCAACACAAACTGAACTAGGATTGCACAATTGAAGCTTTTGAAAACAGGGAATGTTCCCTGCATTTGCACGAACATTAGACTAAAATGTGCATGACAAGTCTGTGGTTTGATGTATTGGATGCATGCTACTGAACACATGAACCACAAACTACTCATCCATATTTTAGCTTAGTATGAATCCAGTTCTTTCTTGTGTTTCAGTATGTTTTACAAACAGAAATTTGAATTGAATAAGCCATAGTTCAGTAATCAAGGAACTATTGTGTGAAACACAATGTACTCCAACACCCCTGAATATTTATCTTCGATTCCATCCTCACTGGAAATGGCTCATCATAATTAATTTTGCTGCAAATACTATCTGATATTGTTACATATTGTTACCTTTAAAACTGAATTACATATATAAAATCCACTTTATGACCAATTTTTTGCCATTTTAAACTCTGTGCAAAATACAAATATCAGGAACAGCAGGTATGGACAATACAATAAAATTACAAAATTATGATTTGCAATTAATGTTTTAAAAAGAAAAAGGCTGCTAGGTTAATATAAGGAAAATTTTAAAAAATTAAATATATATTAAAAACAACTTACTCACAAATTATATACTTCCTTCCCATTACACCCTGGCTGTTGATTGCAACCAAAATATTAGGAAATGTTTCTGATTTCTACTTGAATCCTTCAGTTTTTCCTTTCTCCCTAAAAACCATGCTCTAGATCAGGGGTCTCCAACCTTGGCCACTTGAAGCCTAGTGGGCTTCAACTCCCAGAATTCCCCAGCTGGCTGAGTTAAAGTCCACCAGGCTTCAAGTGGCCAAGGTTGGAGACTCCCGCTCTAGATGGCTTACGTTTGTCTTTTATGTGGTACATGATACATAAAGAATCCATTCTTGTTTTAAATTTCTGTTATGAATATATGTTACTTTCACCATTACTGCATATTCTCCAAGGTCCCAGCCTGATGTGGTCAGTGAAATAACTCTTTTTCAATGTTTTGCCAAATTTGTTCTTACAGCCACCAACTTAACTTGGTAAAATGACTTAATAAATCATATATATTTTTGTCTATGTATTCTGGAACAATCCTAGTAAAAAATATTTGAGATTTCAATTCAAATTGTATTTTTAGATATTTTAAAAAATATACCTTTTCTATACTTTTGAGGGGGGTCATTGCATAACTATCACATATGATGAAGCGTTCCTTCTTTATCATAAATTTCCAATGTTTTTATTATATTTATTTTTTAAAAGAATATTGGTGGAATTATCTACCCATCTGTAAAACATTTTTACCCATTTTTCCCTAGGTTATAACTTGGGGTGAATGTTATTGATTTTTTAAAAAAATTCTTCCCATTGTTGTATTACTCTTGCTTCTTTAAAAGCTTGCATCCCCCTTTATCGTGCAAACTTTGACTTGTTCTGTCTCTATATAATATTTAATAAGTTTAGATATTTATTCGAATAGATGATCTTCATTCTGTGTGAATATTTCAAATTCCGGACCTTTCTTTTTTTCTAAATTACATTTATATGCCGCCCTTCTCCGAAGACTCAGGGTGGCTTACAATTTTTGGGATACAACCCAATGCGCTCAGCGATAGCCTTCATTCCATTGTATATGCCTGCTTATTACTAAGCGGCATTTTTACAAAGTCAGCTTATTGCCCCCAACAATCTTGGGTCCTCAATTTACCTACCCCAAGAGGATGGAAGGCTGAGTCAACCTTGAGCCTGGTGATATTCGAGCCTGCAGTAATTGCAGGCAGCTGGAACTTAAGTGCTAGGCATTTAACAGCCTGCACCAAGGCTCTTTTTCTTAAAGTCCCTCCTTTCTCAAGGTCACTTTTTCTTTTTTATAATTTGTAAACATCTCAATTATGGTAAATTTGTATCCTCACTGGGTCATTCTTGCTGTACCTTTAACCTACAGGTGAAACTCAAAAAATTAGAATATCGTGCAAAAGTTCATTTATTTCAGTAATGCAACTTAAAAGGTGAAACTAATATATGAGATAGACTCATTACATGCAAAGCAAGATAGTTCAAGCCATGATTTATCATAATTGTGATGAACATGGCTTACAGCTCATGAAAACCCCAAATCCACAATCTCAGAAAATTAGAATATTACATGCAATCAATAAAACAAGGATTGTACATAGAACAATATTGGACCTCTAAAAAGTAGAAGCATGCATATGTACTCAGTACTTGGTTTGGGCCCCTTTTGCAGCAATTACTGCCTCAATGCGGCGTGGCATGGAAGCTATCAGCCTGTGGCACTGCTGAGGTGTTATAGAAGACCAGGATGCTTCAATAGTGGCATTCAGCTCTTCTGCATTGTTCGGTCTCATGTCTCTCATCTTTCTCTTGGCAATGCCCCATAGATTCTCTATGGGGTTCAGGTCAGGTGAGTTTGCTGGCCAATCAAGCACAGTAATCCCACGGTCATTGAACCAGGTTTTGGTGCTTTTGGCAGTGTGGGCAGGTGCCAAGTCCTGCTGGAAAATGAAGTCAGCATCCCCATAAAGCTTGTCTGCGGAAGGAAGTATGAAGTGCTCCAAAATCTCCAGGTAGACGGCTGCGTTGACCCTGGACTTAATGAAGCACAGTGGACCAACACCAGCAGATGACATGGCTCCCCAAATCAACAGACTGTGGAAACTTTACACTGGACTTCAAGCATCTTGCAGTGTGTGCCTCTCCATTCTTCCTCCATACTCTGGGTCCTTGGTTTCCAAATGAGATGCAAAAGTTGCTCTCATCAGAAAAGAGGACTTCGGGCTACTGAGCAACAGACCAGGTCTGTTTTTCTTTAGCCCAGGTAAGACGCTTCTGACGACATTTGAAGTCCATGTCCAGGATCCGTCTGTGTGTGGTGGCTCTTGATGCACTGACTCCAGTCTCAGTCGACTCCTTGTGAAAGTCCCCAACACTTTTGAATGGCCTTTTCCTGACAATCCTCTCCAGGCTGCGGTCATCCCTGCTGCTTGTGCACCTTTTTCTTCCACACTTTTCCCTTCCACATAACTTTCTATTAATGTGCTTTGATACAGCACTTTGGAAACATCCAACTTCTTTTGCAATTACCTTTTGAGGCTTTTCCTCAAAATGTCAGTGATAGTTTTCTGCACAACTGTCAGGTCAGCAGTCTTTCCCAGGATTGTGATTCCTACTGAACCAGACTGAGGGACCATTTAAAGGCTCAGGAACCCTTTGCAGGTGTTATGGCTTAATTAGTTGATTAGAGTGGGACACTTTGAGCCTAGAATATTGCACCTTTTCACACTATTCTAATTTTCTGAGATTGTGGATTTGGGGTTTTCATGAGCTGTAAGCCATAATCATCACAATTATGACAAATCAGGGCTTCAACTATCTTGCTTTGCATGAAATGAGTCTATCTCATATTAGTTTCACTTTTTAAGTTGAATTACTGAAATAAATGAACTTTTGCACGATATTCTAATTTTTCGAGTTTCACCTGTATTTCTGCAATCTTAATATGCCATGCCCGGATACTAAACACACTTTTCCTGTGATAATTATCTTTGAAAGCATCTGAAGGTGAGGCTAGCGATTCATCTTAAGGAGTTCCATGTTTTCGTCGAACTTTGTCTTATGTCCTGTCAGATTTCCGGAGCTGTCCAGTCTTATGCCGGAATCGCACAAGCGCGGCGTCTCTCCAGCATTGCACAAAACTACCCAACTTCTCCTAGGTTTCAGCGGCTTTAAGGAAGCACCGCAGCAAATAACCGAAGGAGGTTTAAAGCAGCGCCGACTTCGCTCTGGCCTGATCCTCCAAGGTGGCCGGGGCAGGGCAAGCAAACGAGGCGCCCCTCCCACGCCCACCAGCGACCCTTCGCTCCCCGATCCCCAGGACGGCATCTGGGGCAGCCTGCGGCAAAGTGATCGGGCAGGTCCCGCCAGGTGGAAAGGCACTGGGTAGGGAGGCCCTCCCTGCCCCCACCTCTGCCTGAGAGAGGCGGCCAGTGCCTCTAGTTTCGGCCTGCGAAACGTCGATCCGGAGAACGAGGAGGAGAGCGGCGGGAAGGAACAACGCACGCGCACATGCTTATGCAGGGTTCCGGTTTCTTTGTAGGCAAATGTAGATCAGATGGGGACCGTGGATTCATCAAAACGAAATTACACTCTGCAGCTTAATGTATACAATGGCATGCGAGCTTCATTAGGAGAGCCACATCCGATTTGGGGAGCGGGAGGTGAAGCCAGCTGGATCGCAGATTAATACACGGAGCAGAACCACTCTCTCTCCACCCCCTCTTTCTCCCCTTACCTCTTTGCAAATAGGACACTCTGAATCTGTTTATCGGAAAGAATTCCATCTGTAAATTGCATTTGTCAGAGGCTAATTAAATTGAGGAGATACGCCTAGAAATCGGATATAGGGTCTTTCCAGGACCAGAATGGAGGTGGAAGCTTATGGTTCACTCCTATCGAGTAAATCAACGTTCTTCTTTTAAAACTTGCAAAATCTCACCTGCTAAACATTATTCTGATGATTTCCCAAAGTCATGTGTTTTTGGCAATACTTTACATTTTGTAAACTTACTCTTTGCTACCATTGTGGTTCAGGAATCTCAGTTTAGTCTACGATTTTGAGTTTCCTGGTATTCGTCATTCCAGTATTAACCAGGACAGACAATGTTATTAAGATCAAAGTTATTGGATTATCAGGAAGTCACCTACAAGGAATACAAGGAATAGTGTTGAAAAGTCCAGTAGATAACATGTGTTCATATTGAGCATAGCATGCTCTTTTTTCTTTCTACCCTAGAACTAAAATCTCCTGCACCTATAATTGATGAGAAAATTCTATTAACTGAATGGAATTTAGTTCTGAGTAAACATGTGCATATATGTTGCACAAATATAAACAGAGGAAAGAAAATATAATTGTTTTCTGAATCTACTGATGGCTGGCAATGCTTGACGATATCCTACATTGCACGTTATGCCCATATCACTCAGGAAATCCACGTTGTATATACTGTAGTAGCAAATTCTTGCTGCTGAGACAAGAATAATGTGCATTGTTATCAGACAACAGAGAGGGATGCTATGGGCCTTAACTGAGGCTGCTCTGCCTTTTGCCCTCCGCAGCTGCCACCTAGTGGCGTCCAACAGGCTGCTGAATTATTTCTCTCAATTCTTGTTGAAGAATTTGTAATTTGAAGAATGAGGGCCTGCCTGAAGGCTTTTCTTCGTGGAAGAATGTTTTGTGTGGGGATTCAAAAGGATGGCCTATCTTAGCCTCCTTATGGACAGGGGTTTAGCATGCTTCAGGAATAACACCACTGAATAATGCTACGTGAGAACAGTGGTGCAGTAAACCCCTGCCCAAAAGAAGCTTATTATTGGATTCCCATGCAAATAGTTATGCCAGACCAAAGTAGGTTAGCAGGCATCATTTGAATACGGGTTTAGCATTATCCCAGAAATGGATTAGAACTGTCCCAAAGGCCCCCCAAACAACAACTGATATGCATGGGGAGGGCTGTGCCCTGAAGCAGCAGGGAAAGAAGCACCTTGTTCTCTCTCCAGCTTCACTGTGCAGCTCTCCCTCCACCATTATTAGCTGCTGTTCAGGTGGATCCAGGTTTCAAAGCATATATAACTTAACCTGACCATGTAATATTTACAGTAATATTTATTCTTTTAGACTTTTCATCTTCCATGTACTGAATCCATGTTCTATGTCAGGGATAGGCAGCCTGGTGCCTAAAGATATTTTAGGAATTGCCATGATTCCTGACCACTGTCTTCTGATTTTAGAAATAGTGGTCCAAAACTGGCCTGTCTCCACTTCACATCAGTATATATCATTCATTATTCTTGGAATAAATTCAAGTGATTATGTGGTCAATTTGTTCTCTGGATGTTGTTTTGGGCTGGTTAATGTATGGCTTATAGTATTGCCAAACAAGTAACATTCAAAAGCATCACATCACTTCAAGTCATCTTAGCAACAATACAACAATGCATGGATGAACTTGTGATATTTGATATGCTGCAATCCAGATGTAGATTGCTTAATTGAGCATTAGGGCAACATGTAAGATTCTTAAGACTTAAAGATGATGTCATTCGACTCCATGCTTCCCAGTCATTAACAGTGCAGGAGAAAAGACAAAATTGAACATTTACCCTTATCAACATATGTGAATGTTGTTTGTCTACATGGAAAGGGATCTAGTTCTATAGAATGAAGCAAATTTCCACTGATGTACTTTCCAAAGTTTTTACTAAGTGGTAAAACCTGCAGAAGATTAACATGGTGTTTTCAACTTCCCACATACCACATTCTGGCAAATGGTTGCTAAATAAAATATGATAAAACCAGTTGGTTCCTTTCTGCCTAGGCTGAAAGCCCCCTCCGCCCCCCCTGCAAATCTGGTGCCCTCCCGTTGTAATGCGATTGCAAAATTCTGAAATTCCAAGATTCTCATTCAGTAGGTTCTTTAGTGTTCTCCGTATGAAGAACGCCAAGTTGATGAAGATTCCTCTAAATTCTCTGGCTTTACATGATGGGATCCTTTTAGAAATGCTGGATTCATACATTTATTACAGCTTTTGTCATCCTCTGGGGTGGCGTGGAGGGGAAGAACCCATGAAAGTACTCCATGGATGTGAAGTATGTGTGTTTGGGGAGCAGTTTCCTTCTGAGGGACCAGTATAACCATAGACAGCAAAAGATTTTGAACTGTAATAACAGAAGATTTTGTGGTAATCTCCTGACTATACAGAAAGTTAAAATCAGAGCCATATGCAACCAATCGTACCAATGATGTATTACTTGTCTAATCATTAACTTAAAATGCCATATAAGAATTTATAATCTATAATAAATCATTTTGCAGGAATGATTCAATGCATTACTGACTAATGCAAAACAGGCTTCTTTTCACAGGCAGGGTCTGCCAAATATTAAGGGGGTACTGCTGGGCAAAATGAGGAAAAAGAGGATTTGAGATCTTTAATGACATAAATTATAGCAATTGTAGAGCAACAATGCATCAGTGGTGGTTTGCAGATTATTGGGTTTTAAATTTAGGAAGGAAGATGAAATGAACTAACAAGAACTTTGCCAGGATTGCGGTGTCATTATTTGCAAATATGGATTTGCAAATGTGGATTCAGCTGTTTTTAAAAAACTTTTGGTGACAGAATTTTGAATATTGGAATATTCCAGAATGCCAATGAAAAGAGAAAGAAAGCACAGGAAGAAGAGTTTACAATCAGTTTGCTGAGTGTTTTCCTGCACAAAGTTTAATAAAGTATCATTAAAAAGAACAACTAAGCAAACTGGTTTTATTTCAAAATTGAATTACATTTTGGTTGGCTTGCATTAATCTCTGTTCCACTTCACTATAAAGATAACAAGTGCGGATTTGTTCCGCATCCAGCGGGTCGCTCACTCAGGGGCCAGAACGCATCAAGAAGACAACGCACACACAGAAGTCTACTCGGGTGAGGCGGCCCCTAGTGAGGTTTGGGTGCCTCTTTTATTGGTTTAATGCGGAAGTGTTTACAGTGTTATTCCCATTGGATTAGGCGAGTGATATCTCCATATATGGTGAAATTAATTTTAGCCAATCCTAGCAGAATTGAGCCTAGCAGAATTGAACCTTTGGTATCTAGGGTCTGTGGTTGCCAGTTAGCTATTGTGCCCTTGGCCTAGTTCACTGCTGATGCAGCCACCCGGGCACAGCTCTTTCACACAGCGTTCCCACATCTCCTCTGTTTTTGTTTAAATTTTGCAGCCTACATCTAAGGCAGGTACTGCCTCCAAGGAGCTCCCTCCTTTTGGCATGTCCACCCTTTTGATGTTTCAGCTACAGGGCAGCCTCCTCGTCCGAGGAATGCTGATAGGGAGCTTTCAGGAGCACAACTGTTTGGGGCAGCGAGGACCATCGCCTCCACAGTGGCTAGGCGAGATTTTATGAACCTTAGGGCTCGATTAAGTACACAAGGTGCAACAGCACAGACCAGAAGTAGCAAAATCAGGGGCCGCTATGGCGCTAAGCAAAGTTGTCAGCCAGGGGAGAGGTTAAACATATTTTGGTACCAGAATTGCTGTTCTGCACGTTCTTTCCTTCTGCGGGCTAATCCCTCCCTTAGTTTTTCCATGGAGTCTCCCACGATACCAGAATGGTCTGCATAGAAGCAGCACTCTTCCCTCAATGCCACGCAAAGACCCCTTCTTGCAGAAAGAGAAGGTCCAAACCCCTTCTATTTTGCAGAACAACCTCAGATAATGAGGTCAAGGATTCCTGAAGATGAGTGATGGAAGTTTCAATTCTTTCTAGGTCAGTGTCTATATCTAGTCGGAGAGAATAATATTGTTGCCTTCCAGCGACTAGGGCGGTGATGCCAGTGCTGGCTCCCGCCACCCCCAATCCCAGCAATACTGATAAGGTCAGGACTGTAACCACTTCACGTTTCTGGAGGCGCGGGGGAGAGCTATACTGTTGCAACATTTGGTCCGGAGGGTAGTATAGGATTTTTGGCAGGATCTGAACCTGGATGCAAAACCCTTGTTGAGAAGCAAGAGTGGGTCCGTGCACGCAGGCGGTGAGCCCCATGGAACAAGCCCACCAGGAAACGGGCCCTGGGAGGAAGAAAAAGTCCTTAAAGCTGGCGGTAAAGTTTGCTCGGTGCTTATCAGAATTGTTGTAGGGCTGCCAGACTGGCACATAATGTGTCCCATTGTAAAGTTTAGTGGTATTATCACAGTAGGAAGAGTAGTTATGGGGAACATTTCCCAAGCAGCGGCCGGTGCCGGTAAGGGAATGGAGGGTTTGGGTGCCATTCCTCCATTGGCAATTACTGTCAGACTTATTCATGGAGGGGGTTTCGATACTACCTACAGCCTCATAAAAGGGGGCACGGCGAGGCGCAAAGCCAATAAGAAGTTGTCCAATTTGGCTGAGAAGCATTAAGGAATAAGAAGGTGGAGTTCAATAGGGAAAGGAGAGGGTGGGGAGTTGAGGCACGGGGTTGTAAGAATGAGTATTGTACAACCTTGGAGTTAGGTCCAAGCGGGGACTAGGGGAGAGCAACTCTTCTAGTGATGGTGAAGATATTGCCATAATCATACCCAGCTGCATATATCCTTCCCCCCCAGGTGACTCCCCTATCCCACCCTTTATATTTCCTGCCTTCTGATGTGAACGAAAGCTTGACAGGGTTGCAGAGGGGCCAATCATCCCTCCCCGTGGAGTCATCGTCTTCTTCCCAAGTCCCCCTACCATACCCTGGGCATGGCACGTATTTCGATCCCTTTTGCAGCCTTATGTAGTCACTTTTCATAGGGGGATCCCACCAGATGTTGCCAGATGACACACAGTCCCAATGTTTGCAAAAGTAGTCAGAAACCCCCCCGCATCTATATCTGTAGTCAGCGTTGGTCATGTGGCCGGGACAGACATAAAAATGGCATTTGTGGACAAATCCAGGATTAGGAGAGGGGGCATCGCTACTGTGGTTATATGCAGTCACCCCTAGCAGCATCTGTCCATAGTCAAAATATAGATCAGGGAACCAGGAATCTCGATAGTCCGATTAAAGGTAGAGTTCAGAGTTTGTCCATAAGCATCAGTAATAAGCCAGGATACATCGTGAGGTCGATGCTCATTATGTTATTGCTCAGGAGAGCAAAGGAGATAAAGGGCATGTCCAGCAGGAGAAGGAATAGGAAATCATCATGGTCGGATTATTCTATTGCGCAGCGCAGCAGCAACCGTCGGCGTGAGGAGCAGAGAGGATGTCGGTGGCCGATCAGCAAAGGTCTGCAGGTAGGGGTTAAGACTTCCTCTATTATGACGATATCACAGAGGATTGTGCAGGAGGTGCAGCAGATGCAATCGATGCAGTGAGCACAGCAGCAGCAGCCACAAAGGCAGTGGCAAAACCAGCACATCAATGAGGGATTCGGTGTTAGGCAGGAAGGGGCGAACACAGCGACCTGGGACCCATAGCACTCGATCAGGCAGTTGTATGGCTGCGTGCCCGTCCCCAGGTGATGAGGCTGGCGGGGCCTTTCCAGGCCCGGTCCGGAGGTGGCGGTAATAAACCTGTGGCTTAGGCTGATCTGCAGGGGAGAAGAGGGGAAATGGCGCTCTGCAGCGGGTAGTTAGTGGGTGGCCAGTTAGATTAACAAAATTCAAGGTATATAGGCATAAATTCAAGGTATTTTGTATCACTGGGAGGCCAGGGGGTTTTCCCCTGTTTCAATATCGATTGAGGGCATGTTTAAGTGTTTGGTTGGCGCCTCTACCAAGGCCTGGCCCTGGCTGTTGTAAGGAATTCCAATTTGTGGATAATGTCCCATCGATTGCAAAACTCTGACATTGCAGAGCTTGTATACGCAGGACCATTATCTGTTTTTAGTTCTTTTGGGCGTCCCAGTGAAGCAAAGGTTCGAATGCAATGATTGATCACATGTTTAGAAGCCTCTCCTCTTTGAGGAGTAGCCATAATGAACCCTGAAAATGTATCAATGGAAACATGCATAATTTCCAGGGGCAAAAGGAGCATATTGGGTGACATCCATTTGCCATATTTGGCAGGCCTGCGTTCCTCTGGGGTTGACTCCCATGGGAATGGCAGTAGCCTGCTGACTGCAAGTAGGGCATTGCTGCCGTATGGCCGCTGCCTCAGCAGCTGTAATGCCAAACTGCTTAATGAGCGCTTTTGTATTTTGGTGAAAGTATGAGTGGCTTTCCCAAGGTGTCACAGGTTGTAAAGGCAAGATCAAATGTGCAGCTGCATTGTCTGCCCTATTGTTACCTTCTTGGAGCATACCAGGGAAAGGTTGGTGGCTCCTAATATGAGCAACAAAAAATGGACAATTTCGTTCTGCGATTAGGGACTGCAGAGTGCAAAATAATGCCAATAAGTCAGGTTCAATAGATGGTGATAGGTATGAGTCAAATATTGTGGAGACAATCTGAGAAACATACATGCTATCAAGAATCAAATTAAGTGGGACTTTAGAAAAAAGCTGAAAAGCCAAAATTGCAGCGGCTAGTTCAGCACGCTGCGCAGATTTTTGTGGTGGTGTTGTTTTCGTCTTCCAGATGCCCTCGTGTAGCCAGGCGCATGCGCCTTGTGTCTTGCTGCCATCAGCAAACACAGTGATGGCCGTAGGCAAGGGTTGGGCGGATATGAGAGGTTGCCAGTTAAAGGGGAGAGCCCGCACCATCTGGAATCGGGGGTCAGGTGGGGGGTGACAGGACACCTCTCTGTGCCAGTCTGCTAGGGCAAATTGCAGCTCTTGAGAGGTACGATACAGTGATTCCCAGATAAAGATGAAAAGGGCACATACAGGGTCCCTATTTCTATGCCGAGTAAGGCTACTGAGCGATGTCTAATCCTTCCTAACAATAGCCCACCTGGGATTGGCAGTAGTAATGAGGCCTCGGGTATGGGGAAGGTGGATCCATTCCAGGATGAGTATCTTACTCTTTTTTGGAACAGGGCGGCGTAAAGAATAAGACAGATAACCAGGTAACATCTGGGTCCTGACAATGGCCTTAAAGATTAAATAAGCAAATAATAGGGAGCAATCAAAGAACTGGGCTCCATTGGTTAGGATGTATGGTTCCCGGATGTTGGTGAATGGCAACCAGCAGAGCTAGTTAACGAGTTATGGGCAATAGTTAAGAATTATGGAATGCGAGTTAGCAACATCTGGAATGCTGAAAGGCTTAAGGGGGACTCTTCCCAAGTATCTCTGTAAATGTCACCTACTGACCAACAACGATAACATGAAATGCTCATACTTAGGTATTGATATTTTTTTCTTTACTGATCTTTGAATGCTTTTCATATTTGTTTCAACTCAGATTCTCTTTATTTTACCCACACACATATGCACACTTGGCATACTTTGGTTTCTTTCACACTGAAATCTAAAAAAACACCACCTTGCCCCCACCCACCCAGCTCAACCCAAAATTAAACCCCAAACCCAATCCATCCCTATGCACTCTGATCTAACCTTCAAGCAACTTCACAAGAGTTAAAACTTGGGGAAGAACCAGTATGGGATGGTGGTTAAGACACCAGACTACAAACAGGAAGACTGTGAGTTCTTGTCCCCACCTTAAGCACAAAGTCAACGGAGTAAACTTGGGCCAGAGATTCTTTCTCAGCCCTAGGAAGCAGGCAATGGCAATCCAACTGTGAATAATCTTGCTAAGAAAACTATAGGTCTTGTCCAGACAGACTCCAAGAATCAAACACAATTGAATAGAAGGTAAGGGGAAAATTGATTCAGGATATAGAAGAAGTTCAACCTGTATACC
>CM019149.1:271776595-271798259 GCA_009733165.1 Naja naja | reverse complement strand
TCTCTCCAGCATTGCACAAAACCCAACTTCTCCTAGGTTTCAGCGGCTTTAAGGAAGCACCGCAGCAAATAACCGAAGGAGGTTTAAAGCAGCGACGCTTCGCTCTGGCCTGATCCTCCAAGGTGGCCGGGGCAGGGCAAGCAAACAGGCGCCCTCCACGCCCACCAGCGACCTTCGCTCCCCGATCCCCAGGACGGCATCTGGGGCAGCCTGCGGCAAAGTGATCGGGCAGGTCCCGCCAGGTGGAAAGGCACTGGGTAGGGAGGCCTCCTCCCTGCCCCCACCTCTGCCTGAGAGAGCGGCCAGTGCCTCTAGTTTCGGCCTGCGAAACGTCGATCCGGAGAACGAGGAGGAGAGCGGCGGGAAGGAACAACGCACGCGCACATGCTTATGCAGGGTTCCGGTTTCTTTGTAGGCAAATGTAGATCAGATGGGGACCGTGGATTCATCAAAACGAAATTACACTCTGCAGCTTAATGTATACAATGGCATGCGAGCTTCATTAGGAGAGCCACATCCGATTTGGGGAGCGGGAGGTGAAGCCAGCTGGATCGCAGATTAATACACGGAGCAGAACCACTCTCTCACCCCTCTTTCTCCCTTACCTCTTTGCAAATAGGACACTCTGAATCTGTTTATCGGAAAGAATTCCATCTGTAAATTGCATTTGTCAGAGGCTAATTAAATTGAGGAGATACGCCTAGAAATCGGATATAGGGTCTTTCCAGGACCAGAATGGAGGTGGAAGCTTATGGTTCACTCTATCGAGTAAATCAACGTTCTTCTTTTAAAACTTGCAAAATCTCACCTGCTAAACATTATTCTGATGATTTCCCAAAGTCATGTGTTTTTGGCAATACTTTACATTTTGTAAACTTACTCTTTGCTACCATTGTGGTTCAGGAATCTCAGTTTAGTCTACGATTTTGAGTTTCCTGGTATTCGTCATTCCAGTATTAACCAGGACAGACAATGTTATTAAGATCAAAGTTATTGGATTATCAGGAAGTCACCTACAAGGAATACAAGGAATAGTGTTGAAAAGTCCAGTAGATAACATGTGTTCATATTGAGCATAGCATGCTCTTTTTTTCTTTCTACCCTAGAACTAAAATCTCCTGCACCTATAATTGATGAGAAAATTCTATTAACTGAATGGAATTTAGTTCTGAGTAAACATGTGCATATATGTTGCACAAATATAAACAGAGGAAAGAAAATATAATTGTTTTCTGAATCTACTGATGGCTGGCAATGCTTGACGATATCCTACATTGCACGTTATGCCCATATCACTCAGGAAATCCACGTTGTATATACTGTAGTAGCAAATTCTTGCTGCTGAGACAAGAATAATGTGCATTGTTATCAGACAACAGAGAGGGATGCTATGGGCCTTAACTGAGGCTGCTCTGCCTTTTGCCCTCCGCAGCTGCCACCTAGTGGCGTCCAACAGGCTGCTGAATTATTTCTCTCAATTCTTGTTGAAGAATTTGTAATTTGAAGAATGAGGGCCTGCCTGAAGGCTTTTCTTCGTGGAAGAATGTTTTGTGTGGGGATTCAAAAGGATGGCCTATCTTAGCCTCCTTATGGACAGGGGTTTAGCATGCTTCAGGAATAACACCACTGAATAATGCTACGTGAGAACAGTGGTGCAGTAAACCCCTGCCCAAAAGAAGCTTATTATTGGATTCCCATGCAAATAGTTATGCCAGACCAAAGTAGGTTAGCAGGCATCATTTGAATACGGGTTTAGCATTATCCCAGAAATGGATTAGAACTGTCCCAAAGGCCCCCCAAACAACAACTGATATGCATGGGGAGGGCTGTGCCCTGAAGCAGCAGGGAAAGAAGCACCTTGTTCTCTCTCCAGCTTCACTGTGCAGCTCTCCCTCCACCATTATTAGCTGCTGTTCAGGTGGATCCAGGTTTCAAAGCATATATAACTTAACCTGACCATGTAATATTTACAGTAATATTTATTCTTTTAGACTTTTCATCTTCCATGTACTGAATCCATGTTCTATGTCAGGGATAGGCAGCCTGGTGCCTAAAGATATTTTAGGGAATTGCCATGATTCCTGACCACTGTCTTCTGATTTTAGAAATAGTGGTCCAAAACTGGCCTGTCTCCACTTCACATCAGTATATATCATTCATTATTCTTGGAATAAATTCAAGTGATTATGTGGTCAATTTGTTCTCTGGATGTTGTTTTGGGCTGGTTAATGTATGGCTTATAGTATTGCCAAACAAGTAACATTCAAAAGCATCACATCACTTCAAGTCATCTTAGCAACAATACAACAATGCATGGATGAACTTGTGATATTTGATATGCTGCAATCCAGATGTAGATTGCTTAATTGAGCATTAGGGCAACATGTAAGATTCTTAAGACTTAAAGATGATGTCATTCGACTCCATGCTTCCCAGTCATTAACAGTGCAGGAGAAAAGACAAAATTGAACATTTACCCTTATCAACATATGTGAATGTTGTTTGTCTACATGGAAAGGGATCTAGTTCTATAGAATGAAGCAAATTTCCACTGATGTACTTTCCAAAGTTTTTACTAAGTGGTAAAACCTGCAGAAGATTAACATGGTGTTTTCAACTTCCCACATACCACATTCTGGCAAATGGTTGCTAAATAAAATATGATAAAACCAGTTGGTTCCTTTCTGCCTAGGCTGAAAGCCCCTCCGCCCCTGCAAATCTGGTGCCCTCCCGTTGTAATGCGATTGCAAAATTCTGAAATTCCAAGATTCTCATTCAGTAGGTTCTTTAGTGTTCTCCGTATGAAGAACGCCAAGTTGATGAAGATTCCTCTAAATTCTCTGGCTTTACATGATGGGATCCTTTTAGAAATGCTGGATTCATACATTTATTACAGCTTTTGTCATCCTCTGGGGGTGGCGTGGAGGGGGAAGAACCCATGAAAGTACTCCATGGATGTGAAGTATGTGTGTTTGGGAGCAGTTTCCTTCTGAGGGACCAGTATAACCATAGACAGCAAAAGATTTTGAACTGTAATAACAGAAGATTTTGTGGTAATCTCCTGACTATACAGAAAGTTAAAATCAGAGCCATATGCAACCAATCGTACCAATGATGTATTACTTGTCTAATCATTAACTTAAAATGCCATATAAGAATTTATAATCTATAATAAATCATTTTGCAGGAATGATTCAATGCATTACTGACTAATGCAAAACAGGCTTCTTTTCACAGGCAGGGTCTGCCAAATATTAAGGGGGTACTGCTGGGCAAAATGAGGAAAAAGAGGATTTGAGATCTTTAATGACATAAATTATAGCAATTGTAGAGCAACAATGCATCAGTGGTGGTTTGCAGATTATTGGGTTTTAAATTTAGGAAGGAAGATGAAATGAACTAACAAGAACTTTGCCAGGATTGCGGTGTCATTATTTGCAAATATGGATTTGCAAATGTGGATTCAGCTGTTTTAAAAACTTTTGGTGACAGAATTTTGAATATTGGAATATTCCAGAATGCCAATGAAAAGAGAAAGCACAGGAAGAAGAGTTTACAATCAGTTTGCTGAGTGTTTTCCTGCACAAAGTTTAATAAAGTATCATTAAAAGAACAACTAAGCAAACTGGTTTTATTTCAAAATTGAATTACATTTTGGTTGGCTTGCATTAATCTCTGTTCCACTTCACTATAAAGATAACAAGTGCGGATTTGTTCCGCATCCAGCGGTCACTCAGGGGCCAGAAGCATCAAGAAGACAGCACACACACAGAAGTCTACTCGGGTGAGGCGGCCCCTAGTGAGGTTTGGGTGCCTCTTTTATTGGTTTAATGCGGAAGTGTTTACAGTGTTATTCCCATTGGATTAGGTGATATCTCCATATATGGTGAAATTAATTTTAGCCAATCCTAGCAGAATTGAGCCTAGCAGAATTGAACCTTTTGGTATCTAGGGTCTGTGGTTGCCAGTTAGCTATTGTGCCCTTGGCCTAGTTCACTGCTGATGCAGCCACCCGGGCACAGCTCTTTCACACAGCGTTCCCACATCTCCTCTGTTTTTGTTTAAATTTTGCAGCCTACATCTAAGGCAGGTACTGCCTCCAAGGAGCTCCCTCCCTTTTGGCATGTCCACCCTTTTGATGTTTCAGCTACAGGGCAGCCTCCTCGTCCGAGGAATGCTGATAGGGAGCTTTCAGGAGCACAACTGTTTCGGGGGCAGCGAGGACCATCGCCTCCACAGTGGCTAGGCGAGATTTTATGAACCTTAGGGCTCGATTAAGTACACAAGGTGCAACAGCACAGACCAGAAGTAGCAAAATCAGGGGCGGCTATGGCTAAGCAAAGTTGTCAGCCAGGGGAGAGGTTAAACATATTTTGGTACCAGAATTGCTGTTCTGCGTTCTTTCCTTCTGGCTAATCCCTCCCTTAGTTTTTCCATGGAGTCTCCCACGATACCAGAATGGTCTGCATAGAAGCAGCACTCTTCCCTCAATGCCACAAAGACCCCCTTCTTGCAGAAAGAGAAGGTCCAAACCCCTTCTATTTTGCAGAACAACCTCAGATAATGAGGTCAAGGATTCCTGAAGATGAGTGATGGAAGTTTCAATTCTTTCTAGGTCAGTGTCTATATCTAGTCGGAGAGAATAATATTGTTGCCTTCCAGCGACTAGGGCGGTGATGCCAGTGCTGGCTCCGCCACCCCAATCCCAGCAATACTGATAAGGTCAGGACTGTAACCACTTCCGCGTTTCTGGAGGCGGGGAGAGCTATACTGTTGCAACATTTGGTCCGGAGGGTAGTATAGGATTTTTGGCAGGATCTGAACCTGGATGCAAAACCCTTGTTGAGAAGCAAGAGTGGGTCCGTGCATGGCGGTGAGCCCCATGGAACAAGCCCACCAGGAAGCGGGCCCTGGGAGGAAGAAAAAGTCCTTAAAGCTGGCGGTAAAGTTTGCTCGGTGCTTATCAGAATTGTTGTAGGGCTGCCAGACTGGCACATAATGTGTCCCATTGTAAAGTTTGGTGGTATTATCACAGTAGGAAGAGTAGTTATGGGGAACATTTCCCAAGCAGCGGCGGTGCCGGTAAGGGAATGGAGGGTTTGGGTGCCATTCCTCCATTGGCAATTACTGTCAGACTTATTCATGGAGGGGTTTGATACTACCTACAGCCTCATAAAGGGGGGCACGGCCGAGGCAAAGCCAATAAGAAGTTGTCCAATTTGGCTGAGAAGCATTAAGGAATAAGAAGGTGGAGTTCAATAGGGAAAGGAGAGGGTGGGGAGTTGAGGCACGGGGTTGTAAGAATGAGTATTGTACAACCTTGGAGTTAGGTCCAAGCGGGGACTAGGGGGAGCAACTCTTCTAGTGATGGTGAAGATATTGCCATAATCATACCCAGCTGCATATATCCTTCCCCAGGTGACTCCCCTATCCCACCCTTTATATTTCCTGCCTTCTGATGTGAGCAAAGCTTGACAGGGTTGCAGAGGGGCCAATCATCCCTCCCGTGGAGTCATCGTCTTCTTCCCAAGTCCCCCTACCATACCCTGGGCATGGCACGATATTTGATCCCTTTGCAGCCTTATGTAGTCACTTTTCATAGGGGATCCCACCAGATGTTGCCAGATGACACACAGTCCCAATGTTTGCAAAAGTAGTCAGAAACCCCCCCGCATCTATATCTGTAGTCAGCGTTGGTCATGTGGCCGGGACAGACATAAAAATGGCATTTGTGGACAAATCCAGGACTAGGAGAGGGGCATCGCTACTGTGGTTATATGCAGTCACCCCTAGCAGCATCTGTCCATAGTCAAAATATAGATCAGGGAACCAGGAATCTCGATAGTCCGATTAAAGGTAGAGTTCAGAGTTTGTCCATAAGCATCAGTAATAAGCCAGGATACATCGTGAGGTCGATGCTCATTGCTTATTGCTCAGGAGAGCAAAGGAGATAAAGGGCATGTCCAGCAGGAGAAGGAATAGGGAAATCATCATGGTCGTGGATTATTCTATTGCGCAGCGCAGCAGCAACCGTCGGCGTGAGGAGCAGAGAGGATGTCGGTGGCGATCAGCAAAGGTCTGCAGGTAGGGGTTAAGACTTCCTCTATTATGACGATATCACAGAGGATTGTGCAGGAGGTGCAGCAGATGCAATCGATGCAGTGAGCACAGCAGCAGCAGCCACAAAGGCAGTGGCAAAACCAGCACATCAATGAGGGATTCGGTGTTAGGCAGGAAGGGGCGAACACAGCGACCTGGGACCCATAGCACTCGATCAGGCAGTTGTATGGCTGCACCCGTCCCCAGGTGATGAGGCTGGCGGGGCCTTTCCAGGCCCGGTCCGGGAGGTGACGGTAATAAACCTGTGGCTTAGGCTGATCTGCAGGGGAGAAGAGGGGAAATGGCTCTGCAGCGTAGTTAGTGGGTGGCCAGTTAGATTAACAAAATTCAAGGTATATAGGCATAAATTCAAGGTATTTTGTATCACTGGGAGGCCAGGGGGGGTTTTCCCCTGTTTCGAATATCGATTGAGGGCATGTTTAAGTGTTTGGTTGGCTGCTCTACCAAGGCCTGGCCCTGGCTGTTGTAAGGAATTCCAATTTGTGGATAATGTCCCATCGATTGCAAAACTCTGACATTGCAGAGCTTGTATACGAGGACCATTATCTGTTTTAGTTCTTTTGGGTCCCAGTGAAGCAAAGGTTCGAATGCAATGATTGATCACATGTTTAGAAGCCTCTCCTCTTTGAGGAGTAGCCATAATAAACCCTGAGAATGTATCAATGGAAACATGCATAAATTTCCAGGGGCAAAAGGAGCATATTGGGTGACATCCATTTGCCATATTTGGCAGGCCTGAGTTCCTCTGGGGTTGACTCCCATGGGAATGGCAGTAGCCTGCTGACTGCAAGTAGGGCATTGCTGCCGTATGGCGCTGCCTCAGCAGCTGTAATGCCAAACTTGCTTAATGAGCTTTTGTATTTTGGTGAAAGTATGAGTGGCTTTCCCAAGGTGTCACAGGTTGTAAAGGCAAGATCAAATGTGCAGCTGCATTGTCTGCCCTATTGTTACCTTCTTGGAGCATACCAGGGAAAGGTTGGTGGCTCCTAATATGAGCAACAAAAAATGGACAATTTCGTTCTGCGATTAGGGACTGCAGAGTGCAAAATAATGCCAATAAGTCAGGTTCAATAGATGGTGATAGGTATGAGTCAAATATTGTGGAGACAATCTGAGAAACATACATGCTATCAAGAATCAAATTAAGTGGGACTTTAGAAAAAAGCTGAAAAGCCAAAATTGCAGCTAGTTCAGCACGCCGCAGATTTTGTGGTGGTGTTGTTTTCGTCTTCCAGATGCCCTCGTGTAGCCAGGCATGCGCCTTTGTGTCTTGCTGCCATCAGCAAACACAGTGATGGCCGTAGGCAAGGGTTGGGCGGATATGAGAGGTTGCCAGTTAAAGGGGAGAGCCCGCACCATCTGGAATCGGGGGTCAGGTGGGGGGTGACAGGACACCTCTCTGTGCCAGTCTGCTAGGGCAAATTGCAGCTCTTGAGAGGTACGATACAGTGATTCCCAGATAAAGAGTGAAAAGGGCACATACAGGGTCCCTATTTCTATGCCGAGTAAGGCTACTGAACGATGTCTAATCCTTCCTAACAATAGCGCCACCTGGGATTGGCGAGTAGTAATAGAGGCTCTCGGGGTATGGGGAAGGTGGATCCATTCCAGGATGAGTATCTTACTCGTTTTTTGGAACAGGGCGGCGGTAAAGAAGATTAGAAAACCCAGGTAACATCTGGGTCCTGACAATGGCCTTAAAGATTAAATAAGCAAATAATAGGGAGCAATCAAAGAAACTGGGCTCCATTGGTTAGGATGTATGGTTCCCGGATGTTGGTGAATGGCAACCAGCAGAAGCTAGTTAACGAAGTTATGGGCAATAGTTAAGAATTATGGAAGATGCGAGTTAGCAACATCTGGAATGCTGAAGGCTTAGGGGGAACTCTTCCCCAAGTATCTCTGTAAATGTCACCTACTGACCAACAACGATAACATGAAATGCTCATACTTAGGTATTGATATTTTTTTCTTTTACTGATCTTTGAATGCTTTTCATATTTGTTTCAACTCAGATTCTCTTTATTTTACCCACACACATATGCACACTTGGCATACTTTGGTTTCTTTCACACTGAAATCTAAAAAAAAGACACCTTGCCCCCACCCACCCAACAGTGAAGTAACAAAAATGGAAGAAAACAGCCTCAACCCAAAATTAAACCCCAAACCCAATCCATCCCTATGCACTCTGATCTAACCTTCAAGCAACTTCACAAGAGTTAAAACTTGGGGAAGAACCAGTATGGGATGGTGGTTAAGACACCAGACTACAAACAGGAAGACTGTGAGTTCTTGTCCCCACCTTAAGCACAAAGTCAACGGAGTAAACTTGGGCCAGAGATTCTTTCTCAGCCCTAGGAAGCAGGCAATGGCAATCCAACTGTGAATAATCTTGCTAAGAAAACTATAGGGTCTTGTCCAGACAGACTCCAAGAATCAAACACAATTGAATAGAAGGTAAGGGGGAAAATTGGATTCAGGATATAGAAGAAGTTCAACCTGTATACCATCACCCATCTCTAGATAAGCCAGATATATAGCTCACAAATGAAGGAGAAAACAAGATAATGTTGCAGGATCCAAAGTACGTTGGTCACCAGGACCAGAGATTTTGTCTTCTGAGCTTTTGGACTCGTGTGGAGCCCATCTTCAGATATATAGCTTTTTCTTGCTATTTAAAATGTTATTTTGAAAAAAAATGTTTTATCACCATCTTCCTAAATATTTCAGGTCTGGCTGAATCTTACAATAACACTATTAGACTAATAAAGTGACAAAGTAAAATGTATTTTTAAAAGTTTTATAAATATAAATTAGTGATATTTTGCCAGCAGTCCACATCCTTACACACACACACACACACAACCCTTTACACCCTGTAGGAAGTTGGCACCCAACTCTCCTAGAAAAATGAAGTATTCTGGTAGATATTTAAAAGGCAGAATATTTCTTCTAAAAAGAGTAGAACCCCAGAAGCAGAATCTCACCCCCACCTTTGTTAATGGGTGGGCCATTAAGGCCTGAGCCAGAATACTTTACATAAGAAAGGTCTCCAGGTAAAGCTATAGCAATTGCCAAAAGCCCTTTTAAGGGCATAGATCATCCAGCGGGGTCAACCAAGCTTGGAACTCAGGACAGCCTACAGAGTTGCCCCTCATGGGAGTCTGACAACCAATTAGAAACAAGCTTCAATTCAAATCCCAACAAAGGTTATAAAACCCAGATACTCTCAGCACCTCAGCCCTTTTTCTTGATCTCCTTCAAGCATGTGATCATCTTTCTCTGGAGCTCCAGACCATGTGGTCCTGTTCACCATTAAACTTTCCAAGCAGCCTCCATGTTTCCAGTGTCTTTTTCCCCACTTGGAACTGAACCCAGAAGGATATTTCTTTCAACAATTGGCACCCAAGCAGATGGGACTCCAAGCTAACCTAACCAATGGACCAGGCCCAGGTAAGATTCCTTGCCGGCAAACAGACCCATTGAGTCTGTGGGTGGGTTTTCCTGGACCTGGGCCAGTTGGAACAAAGGTTTTAAAGGGGTTTTGAGTGTTGAGCTCAAAGGCTGCTTGGAAAGAAGGTGAGTACCTCCAAATTCTAAATTTAAAGCACAGAAAATGTGGGAAATGTGTGTATGCCTTTGTGTGTGTGTGAGAAAGAGATCTTTCTTCCTCTGTGTGTTCTACCAAGAGAGCTAGTATCAATTATATTACTGTTTATAACAATAATATTCATGCTGTTTGTTTAACCAACTTATGTATTACTTATATCACAAATCCTTTCATATATTTTTCCTTTTTTCCCTGTTTTTGCTAGCCATTGATGAGTCCCAAGAAAAAAATTTTTCTAGTTTTATTGGTATTGCTTGGAATAAATATAGTAATCTTGGCAGGATATTCAATTTTATGGTAGCTACTCTTTCCATCAATGATAGTTGTAGATTTTTCCACTTAACCAAATTTGTTTCATTTGTTGGCCAATTTATAACTTTCTTGACTATCTGTATACCTATTTTCCTTGTTAGTTCTTTTTTCTATATATCTGTAAACAATTATTTTGATTTTTTTTAACCTTTCAGTCCTGCAACTTCACCATACTCTTCCTATTTTCCTAATTAGTTTGAGTCCATTTTATTGTGGGTTTTCCAAGATAAAGAGCAAATCTTCTACAAATGCCTATAATTTATATTGTTCCCTTTTTATTTCCATAGCTTTAATTTCTATCTCTTGTCTAATATCTATATTTAGCAATTCTAATATCAATATGAATAGTACAGGAGATAGTGGACATCCTTTTCTTGTGCCTTTTATATTAAAATTCTCTGTCCTACTTCCATTTTCTATCACCTTTGCCATTTGTTTATGGCAAATTGCCTTTAAAGTTAAAATTATTGTCATGGTGTTTTAATCTATTTCTAGGCAAAAAAAAGCCATTTTGATCTGAATATATAAATTCATTTAGAAATTTTTACTCTCTCTGCCATTATTGAAGCATATGTTTTATAGTCAGTGTTCAGTCAAGATATGAGCCTATAGTTTTTATCTGCATTAAATCTGAATCTTTTGGAATCAAAGTAATATTTGCTTTCATCCACGAATTTGGTACCTTTGCATCAATCAATACTTCATTATGGACTTCTAACATTGATGGGCCTAAAGTATCTTGTAACCATTTGTAAAATTCTGCCTGCAGCCCAACTGGTCCTGGTGTTTATTATTCTTTGTCTCTTGATCACTTCTGATAATTCCATCATTGATATTCATTCATTTAACATAGTTTTACTTTTCTGGTACTTTAGGTAATTCCTTTTTCCAAATATTGTTTAATTTTCTTCTGAAACTTTTCTTGCTCATAGCTTTTCATAACAATCTTGAATTATCATTTTTATTCTCATTTTGGTAGTATAAAGTTCCTTTCATCTTCTGGCTTATTTGCATTCTAATCCTTGGCCATTTTTTTTTTTTAAAAATACTTTTTATTAAATATTTCCCAACAATACTGGTTTCACCTCTATCTTTTAACTCTAATGTCAGCCTGTCCATCTCCACGCAGTTCAAAATCTTTCTTATCACTGTCCCCTCAGATGGTATATTATCCTGTTTCCAGTACTGTGCACACAATTCTTTATTATATGTAAAATGATATATTTGTCTTAGCACAATCTCCCTTAGATATAACTCTTTATTGGCTGATTTGACTTACAAGGAAGTTGTCTTTGGTGCATATGCTCAGTCTACATAAAAGGAAAGATACATTCATTAAGAATCAAGAATCATAACGCATACAATACAATGATGTGATGGGAGTGATGAGAAGATTAATAGTAATAGTATGCAGACTTTGTAAATGGTTGGACGGTGTTGAGAAATTATTTGTTTAGCAGATTGATGGCCAGGAAAAACTGTCCTTGTGTCTACTTGTTCTAGTGTGGAGTGCTCTATAGAGTCGTTTTGAGGTTTTATTATTCTCAAAAAAAAAAAGTTCCTGTCTGAAAAGAAAAGTTATGTTTAACAGTTTCAGAGCACAGGACCTTTGTTGAGCTCTACAGAGCCATGACCATCAGGACAGGAAAGCAAGGAGAGGTCATCAGAGTGTGAGACCTTCTGTATATAAGAGGAAAAGCCGAGCTGGTTATGATTGAAGGGAGGGAAGAAAAAATTTGGTTTTTGTCCAGTGTATCCCAAAAGCAACCCCAGGGTTTAAGTAGTTGTGTAATTTGGATGCTAAATTGATACCAGTACTTGCTTACAGAAAGCAAGTTTTCCCGGATTGAGCTCTTCCAAATCCGCTAAACGTGGCCTGAAGGAAAGAGGCACGGAGTACCAGTACTTATCTCGGGGGCAGAGAGTCTCACTGTTTTTTGGGGAGGAAAGAAGTCTGCACAGGCAGCATACCCCAGTCCGAAAACCTTGGCAAAGAGAGAGAGAGAGAGAGTCTCTTGTGGTTTTTAAAAGGGGAGCGCGCATACTTTGTGGAACACTTTGTGGAATACTTTGTGAAAAAGAGAGTTTTGGGGTGTTTTTTAGATAGTGTTTGAATTCGTTGCACAGGTGCAATGACCAAAGTCTCCCTCAGACACCTTTTTCTTTTCTTGCTCTTGAAGTTCTTGTGTCTGAAACTGGTGCTGACCGACTAAGCCAAAGTGTGAAACCCCACATCGGACGGGAAACATGGGAAGCGTAGTTCGAGGGTCCTGAACCCCCTGGGAGAGCTATTGGAGGCTTGGGATGAGCGGCAGATGCCGACCCTAGCTGGCATGAGCAAGAAAAAACCAAAATGTATAGATAGGGAATGGGCTTTGCTGAGGGATACAGGAAGACCAATGTGCTAAATAAAGGTACTTAAAAGGGCAAAATATAAAACAGGATCACATGGGATTTTTTTTTAAATTCTTTCTTTCTGTGTCTCTTTTTCTATCTTCTATGCTACCACGTGGTTTGTTCCTTAAGATTTATGCCTTCCCAATTTAACTGAGAGATTTATTGTGGGAATGATCAGTGTGTGTGTGTAAACCTCAGAGTTTTGTTTTCCTCTGTGTCTTTGTGTGTGGGTATGTGTGGCGTGTGTGTGTCTAAGACTTTGTGTGTCCTAGAGGTAACTGTTGCAACTGTTAAGTGTCTCTGATCCCTTCAGATATTAATTTTAAATTGTTAAGAATTAAAACACTGAGAGATTGTCTTCTCCCAGTCTGATCTGGCCAATTAGACTGGATGAGGAACAGAGTTAAATTTTCTCTCCTCTCTGTGCTTTTAAGAAAAACCCTAGGTTATTAACGAATGTTCTAAGTTCATTACAAGAAAAGTTTCATCCTTGCATTTACTATGTGTTTAAATGATTTTACCTGTTCATCCTTTTCCTGAAGCATTTGAATCCAGTTTTTCCTTTCTCATCTGCTGTGTCTCCACTTTGTTGAAACTGATTTATCTGTTTAGTAACTGCAATACTGATGTGTTATTTTTCTTTCTCCTGAAACCATACCTGCAAGCCATCTCCAAACCCCTCTCTAATCCTTTTACAATGCCTTTCCTGGTAGAATTACCAGCAAAGGGGAAGGGACCCCTTGTTCTTTGTCTTTCAGCCCTGCCACATGTGGAAGCAGATGCTACTCCCTAGAGACATTCTATCCATTGGAACCAGTAACTGGGTTTGGATCCAGCCTCCACTGAGGTCATTACAACAAACCAGAGTGGGGCAGACCTTCCCAAGCCTGACTGACCACCCATACCACCAGGCCAAGCCTATGCCATCCAGAGACATGAAGGAAAGGATCCTGAGATGGACCAGTAAAAGACTAAAAGACTCTTTTCAATCCCCAGAAGACAGTTAGAAAGACTATGGGGGAGGGTGGAAATTCATTGTAACTGAAAATTCATTGTAATGTGAAACCCATTGTAATGTTTTCTTTCTTGTATCATTTATATTGTAACCAATTTGATGTACCCATGATTGTATTTGAGAGTAGCTGGCCCAGCAAGTTCTGAACACCTTATACTTCTGTCTGGTGGGAGGAAATTGTCCAGCATGTTTGTATTATCTGTATTGTAAACCTAGCTGCATACACAGGCACATACACAGAGACACCCATTTAGAATTAGATAGGTTATCTTTTTCACCTGCTTCCACACAAAGCTGTCCCTTGCTTCTTTTAAAAAGAAAATGTTTTTTGTTTTGTTTTGTTTTTATTTTGCTGCTCTGAGGCACTAAGGCCCAAGCAAAACTCCTTTCTAATTCCATGGGGAGGGGCACCCCTCCCTCAGGCAATTCTGAAGAGATAGCAGAAAAGAGATCTCCAAACCCCAAGTCCTGACTGTGACTCACAAATGATGCTGCCCAGTTGTCCAGTAAAGCAAGATATGTTGCACTGGGGGCCTCATGAGTACAAGTCCCAGGGCTCATTGTGTGTAACTTTAAAAATACTAAATAGCCTGGATTGCACACTGGCTAATCTCAATTTGGCCTCACAAACCCTGGAAACTAAGAGCTAGGCAGGTAGTAACCATAACCTTGGAAATGGGCAGCCTGTAATTTAAAGGCTGTGAAGAATGTAGAGGCTTGTGCTTACAACCTGACTGTAAGCTCACAAAAGTACATCAAAACACCTGAAAATTAATTGGCATGAAAAATTGGATACTGTTTAAAAAAAAAAAAAAAACAGGAGTTTTCCCAGACTTTGAAAGCTTTTGGGAGCCACTGAAGGAATCCTTTTCTGTTGCCTTTTTTTCCAATGCCTTTCCTTTGCATCAGAAAAAATTAAAAGCACCCATCAAGTCTCCCTGATCTGATCACCTTTTAATCTTTTGTCAAAACTCTCACGTGTTTTGAAAAAAAAAATGAGGGATTGTAGGAAGTTGGCACCCAACTCTCCTAGAAAAATGAAGTATTCTGGTAGATATTTAAAAGGCAGAATATTTCTTCTAAAAAGAGTAGAACCCCAGAAGCAGAATCTCACCCCACCTTTGTTAATGGGTGGGCCATTAAGGCCTGAGCCAGAATACTTTACATAAGAAAGGTCTCCAGGTAAAGCTATAGCAATTGCCAAAAGCCCTTTTAAGGGCATAGATCATCCAGCGGGGTCAACCAAGCTTGGAACTCAGGACAGCCTACAGAGTTGCCCCTCATGGGAGTCTGACAACCAATTAGAAACAAGCTTCAATTCAAATCCCAACAAAGGTTATAAAACCCAGATACTCTCAGCACCTCAGCCCTTTTTTTCTTGATCTCCTTCAAGCATGTGATCATCTTTCTCTGGAGCTCCAGACCATGTGGTCCTGTTCACCATTAAACTTTCCAAGCAGCCTCCATGTTTCCAGTGTCTTTTTCCCCACTTGGAACTGAACCCAGAAGGATATTTCTTTCAACAACCCTTATGGGTGGTCTGGATCTTCCTCAATCTTGAGTCCTTCTCATATATTTAAATGGGGCTAAAACCTAGCATGCCTCTATCCCTTAGAAGAATTCCCATCAAATGTCAAGGACTCCCCAAACTTGCAAGATAAGTTTATCTGGAGCCCCACTTTGCAGTGCCTGGGCCTACCAGTAGTTCCTGTGGAGGCCTCATGTCCAAGACTTGTGAAGCCAGGAAGTGAAGGAATTGTTACTTGGTGATAAGCCCTGCCCCATTTCTAATAGCCCCTCTAATTAGCCAGCCCTTGAGATCCAGCAGCAGTGGCTAAGGTAAGTTTTGAAGACAGAAGCATGAAAATGGTCTTTGTTCAGCAGCAGCTGGGGCAAATTTTCATTACTCATCTTGTCCTGCTTGTTCAGCTCTTAATCTTCAACTTCTTTCTGACTGCCTGATGTTCTGGGCCTCTAGACAGTGCTTTTCTAATATCAGTCTGGCATTGATTGCTGTACATTTATAAGTACAATTTTTAAAAGAATGCATTTAACTTATAGGTTTTCTCTTGTTCCATTCGTCCATTTGGCTCAAGAATTGCTACAATAATAATTGAACTTGTGAGTACTGTCTTGTCTCTGATTCTCCATTTGCTGACTTGGTAAAGCCTAAAATAGGAAACAGTATCCCCATGTGCTCATTTCTGCTTCTTGATATCTTCTTGGTGTGAAAAGCACTGGTCATTCCTCAGTGTACTCTTATTCCCTCTCCCCCCAAAAATCTGGATTTCACACATTAGCCCAGGTTTAAATAAAACTGACTATCCATTTGCATATTATTCAAGAACCCAGGGGCAGGGGAGTAGGTGAACTGGAAAGGCTGGATGATTTTAGAGATGAAATCAAATGCAAAATGTTACACACTTAGAAGGAATATGTCCACGTGCATTTAGTTCAGCTGCCTAATGAATGAACAACTGTTTTCAGCAAAAATAATTGTCAGTAAAATTCATGTATCTGGTTTATACTTATTAAAATTATGTTGGTGGTCTTATCGAAGTAGATGCAGTTCTTATGGAGATATTAAGCAGCTCTGTTTATGGCAAAGGTGGGAATAGCTTCTCATAAGGAGGAGGTAAGGAATTGTTCCAAAGATCTTCATCCAATATCTCTTCAGGTTCCTCAAGACTGTTAGTTGACCTAGAAATGTGATGGATGGATGAGCAAAGGAGAGAGGCATTTTATAAGATGCAACAACCAGCGAAAGAAACAAAGGAGATATGAATAAAAAGAGACATTTTAAAACATATCACAAATGTATTTTGCCAGATGGAATGATGGGAACAGGCAGGGGGTCTTGGACATTTGTACTTAGGGTGGGTTTTATATGCATGTCCAAAATGTGCCTGCATTTCTTCCTGCAAAATGCCAAGTGAGAGACAAATGTGCACTTACTGTACAAAAGCTTGATGATGCAGAAAGGTCAATAGAGATTAGTGTGTCTCAGTATTGTTAACCTTATGCTTTTGTTTGAAAATGTGTTATTTAACAGCTGGTATCTTAGTTATTGCAGCAAATTCAATATATGACCAAGCATCAGTTAAATAGGGTTCAGATCATATCGAAATACACTGTTGTACCATAAAATGAAAATGTCCAACATATCATTATAAGAAAATTGGAGGATATAATTGTTTAGTGTGCAGAATGCAACCTTCTCGTTACTTTCTTTATATGTTCCAAAGCTCCAAAAATAAACTCTGGGACTGAAAACCATGAAGGTCAGATTGTGATAATATATATTCAGTAATCCACTCCTTTATTCTGATAAAATTATTGTGCACATTAGCAGAAAAGAAGGTTCTTTCAAGATAAGAGAGAAATGTACTTGAGAAAACACCAACACATGGAAAATTAAAGCTGCATGTCAGTGCATTACTTAAGTGCAATAGCTGTGAAATTGTAGAGCTTCAGGCAATATTTTCACTTAAAGCAGTAACTGGAATTTTACCCAAGGAATGATACCAACTCTACTTTCTTAATATTTCTATCTGGATATTGTAGTTTTGATCTGAAGTGTAATATTCCCAAATAACTTACCTTTCACTTATGGTGTCCACTGTAAGATAAGCAGAATAATTCTCTTCTGAAAAAGCTGAGCTGCCCATAGGAGTGACATTATCAGAATGAGAATGATTAAGAACAGAAATTATTGATGTGGAGCCAGGGAGAAATTCAGAATGGTTCAATAGTTGCTGCAAATTGGCTGAATTGGTAGCAACCCTTTCATGGGTTGGAGAAGGCAAGTAAGGAACCATTGCAGCCCCATGAAGAATGGTGGGCTGCCTAATTCCAGTGTAAAGTCCATTATACGGGCTTTCTTCATTCTGATTGCAAGAGTTGCAGGAGAATATTTTAAATTTGCACACAGCAATCAGCAGAAATATCACACCCATGAAAAGCAGAGTGGGTCCAAGCAATCGAGTCCATTCAAAGTGAATGACATCTTCATATTTCACCCATCCAATCACAGTGAAAGTTATTCCTATAACTCCCAAAAAGATTCCAGAGAAAAGTAATGCGGTGCCAGCTTTGTCATCCTCAGATGCAGGATTTTCAGAGTGATTTGGCTGGCAAGGAGAGACAGGAAACTCATTGGTAGAGGTATCTTCTGCAGTGTTGTGGTTTTGTTCCATTACACAGGAGACCAGTTCTGAAATAGCCTGGAAAAGGATATGCTTATAAAAATATTCCAGGCTGAATGTTCCTATTTGTTACACAAGAACTTTGTTCACATTAACATAGATAAACTACTGTAGACTCTGGACTTTCCTGGTCCTAAAGGGGCCCTTCAGTTTATACTGTGTTACTCCAAGTTTGTCTTATCCTACCTGCCCTGTCTCCAGAGATAAATACTGACACATAACTTCAAGATTACATTTAACCCAGGGGTGTCAAACTCGTGGTATCACATTGTCATCACATGATGTATTGTGACTTTTCCCCCCTTTGCTAAACCAGCGGTTGGCGTGGCCAGCGTGTGATGCATCCAGCCCACAGGCCGCAAGTTTGACACTCCTGATCTAACCTGTGCATCTAACCTATATCTAACCTAAAGGAAGTTCATGCATAAATTACAACTAAGCCACCCACCCCATCTTCAAAAGTAGAAAAGATACAACTGATAGTAAACCAAAGGGATGAGGTAGGTAATAAATCTCCTTCATACTTTGTTGTTATTACATTCTCACTTAGAGCAAAAACTCAAAATAAAACTAACTGGGAAGTTGCTTTGTCTTACCACTCTTCTCTTTGGCAATTTGTGTTATTAGATTTTGGATATCCTCTGTACGTAGAGATTCTAGATTATTAGAGGTGAGAATAAGTATGATCATGCCTCTACATTTTACAATGTTATCCACCTATCCTTGAGTCAGCAGAAAACTATGCTGGTTTGAATGTTGCTACCTTATCCTAATTCTGACCCTATGATTTCTGTTCCCAGTTACTTCAATCACTTGACTTCTTTCCAAAGTAGTATAATGAGTGAGGAACTATTATCCACCTTAAGGCTGATCTTGGATGAAATCAGCAGAGGAAAATTTTACTTTAATACAGAATAAGCTGAGAATAAGTTAAGGCCATCCTTCAAGGAGTTCAGGATGAGATGAAGGCAACATCATAAAGACATGGTAAAAAAAAGCTGTTGCTCAAGCATCCGTAGCTGGGGATATAACCTGGTCCTGCATTTTGGGATCATTTTAGGCAAGTTACATTTTTCTCTAGAATATAGTTATGATTAACAAATAAATCCTATTAAGGATCTTGGCTAACGGATTCTTTTCTCTAAAGAGCAGAGATATAAGAAGTGATTTTTGATTACTCCCAATTAGTAAGTCAGATGTTACAGGTTTACAGGTGGGGCACTGTTTACAGTCTAAGTGAATAGGCTTCCTATCAGATTTGTAGGTCTTTTGAACTATTTCTCTTCCTTTGTGCTTCTTACAAGTTATGTTCCCAGAGTCTGTCATTTGGTCTTCTATAAAATATGTGCCAAACCACATTGCTACAACTAATACCTAAGCTGTTTGCCTGTATACTTTTATATTTAAATCTCATAATACTTGTTTTAATAATTCTAATGCAGACACCAGGATCTATTTATGCTTACACTTCTTATTTCTTTTCTATGCCTGAATCCTCAGTCTACTTAAAGTTTTAAGCTTGTGATAGAAATTCAGGGAATGGCTTTTGGATCAAATAATATACAGTTTCACAAACAAAAATAAGCCCTAACTGAAATACATCTAATTTAGGCTTCTTCCTGAGCTAGCTCGTTTTACATTAATGCCTTGCAGAATTCTAATTTGTAGCAACGAATGAAGAAAACAGAGTCAGAGGATGGACATGGCTGTGTTACCAATATTCTGTCTCTAATCTCCTTGATGAGTATAAATGAGTGGCATAAATGAGCTGAAAACTCTTTCATAACCCGGTGAATGCATTTTTACATAGTAGCCTGAAAACGTGCTTCCAATTTGTCATATAACTTTTTTCAGAATTATTATGGGCTCCCAAAATATTAAATGATTTCTAACTGTTCCTTAAAACAGCCTCTTTCAAAGCAGCTTGCAAAGGTAAATTCAAAATAAAGAAACTGGCTAAGCAAAATCAGATGATGTTCACAAAAACCTGACCCAGCTGGTGGTGCAGAAGCTGTAGATACTTTGTGAGGGCATTTGTAGGTTGCTCCTATGGCAGGCATCAATGCAAAAATAACATTAAAAATAGTGTCAAAATCTTGTGTATTCGGAAGTTATCACACAACATTTTGCAAATTTTGCAGGCAAGGGATTTGATGATTCCGCAAGGTCTTAGCCACTGCACTTTAAAAAAATGATTTTGAGAGAATCCAGAACATGTGCCTGCAGATTCAGTGTTATAAATCCTTGGCTTAAATGGTAGCTCTCAAAAGCTTTCAATGACATTTGAGTAGTCACACTGAGGAAAAGAGTAGAAACTGTAATTCCAGAATGAAAGTTAAATTAAAGAGCCTTGGTGGTGCAGGCTGTTAAACGCCTAGCACTTAGTTCCAGCTGCCTGCAATTAGTGCAGGCTCAATCCCACCAGGCTCAAGGTTGACTCAGCCTTCCATCCTCTCGGGTAGGTAAATTGAGGACCCAAGATTGTTGGGGCAATAAGCTGACTTTGTAAAAATGCCGCTTAGTAATAAGCAGGCATATACAATGGAATGAAGGTTATTGCTGAGCGCATTGGGTTGTGCTCCCAAAATTGTAAGCCCTGAGTCTCCGAGAAGGGCGACATATAAATATGAATTTTAAAAAAGTATCAGGTCTAGGGCTAAAAAAGTATCAGGTCTGGGGCTAAGTGAATAGAGAACACTTTGCCAGTCATTTGAACCTATCAACCTAGGGGACAAGCAAAATTTAGTGCAGTAGAAAGTTCCAGAATTTTCAAATTACTCAAATGGTAATCATCATTTAAATAATTTGAGGTACAAAATTTAGCTGGGAAAATCTGAATGCCCTCAAAATGGGAGGGCGGGGAGAAACAAAATTCTTTATTGCCTTTATTGCCATCTAGAGGTTGCTTTTATTTTTATTTGGTTACAAAGATCTGGTATCTTCTGCTGCCCAAAGCACAATATCCTTGGATACTCAGGGGCTGGGAGGGGGTGGTGTTGGCATGTTGGCACTAGCCAACAGGTGCTACATAGATTCCACCCTCTGTGGGTCATTTGACCATGGCACTAACTGAATGGTCAGTAAAATATGTCAGGCTGTATCCACAGGTAAACAATTGTGGCTTGTTAATTGCATAATGGGGAAAGCCCTAATTTCAATTTGAAACAGCTAGGGATGACTTTAATCTGACCCAAACATGACCTGGAGTGAGAAGAAAACACTGTCATGAGGTCATTGTAAAAAAAAAAGAGGTGATCAGATATACAGGTAGTCTTCAATTTATGATCACAATTGAGCCCAAACTTTATGTTGCTAAGTGAGACATTTGTTAAGTGAGTTTTGTCCCATTTTATAACCTTTCTTGCCTCAGTTGTTAAGTGAATCATTTCAGCTGTTAAGTTAGTAACATGGTTGTTAAGTGAATCTGGCTTCCCCATTGACTTTGCTTGTCAGGTCATAAAAGGGGGTCACATGCAAGCATCATAAACATGAACCAGTTGATAAGCATCTGAATTTTGATCATTTGACTATGGGGATGCTGCAATGGTCATGTGAAAAATAGTCATAAGTCACTTTTTTCAGTGCTGTTGTAACTTTGAATGATCACTAAATGAACTGTTGTATTCATGCTGTTGCTAAGTAAAAGTGGGGAAAGACTCTCAGAATAGAATGAGCCAAAGGAGGTGTTGAATTATTCTCGTTATTCATCTTTACAGAGTATTTTGTATGATGATTCTTTTTCTTTTTTTGAGAGCCTTAATTTTTCTGACACAATTTCTAAATTCTTTTTAAATTTTTATAAATTTATTTAAAAAAGAGTTAAAAGCATACATATAAATAGAAGACTACAAAGTTATATATATACATATATACATTTCACAACTTGTTTGAGCAATGGTTTTATTCTTCCTCACTTAGTATATGACGTGATCTACCTTGTCAAATTAGCTCCTCTGTTCTTTCAAAGTATTAGTTTCTCTATATCTTTTCCATCAATTACCG